>JASDDO010000019.1:327947996-328308787 GCA_030015575.1 Agapanthus africanus
GCCGAGCAGGGTTGCTGCCCGATGCCTCTTGGCGAGGTCTTGATCCTTAGTGCGGGAGGGGCCGTAAGAGGTCTGCTAAGGACGGGCCGAACAGGGTTGATGCCCGGTGCCTTTTGGCGAGTGCTTGGATCCTTAAGGACGGGCCGAGCAGGGTTGCTTCCCGGTGCCTCTTGGCGAGGGCTTTATCCCTGGCGCCGTGGGGTAGTGAACTGCCATCCAGGGATAACCGAGCAGGGTAGCCGCTCGGCTACCTCTTAGTGAGGGCTTTGATCCTTAGCGCGGGAGGGGCTGTAGAGGCCTGCTAAGGACGGGCCGAGAAGGGTTGCTGCCTGGTTGCCTCATGGTGAGGGCTTAGATCCCTGGCGTCGTGGGGTAGTGAACTACCAGCCAGGGATAACCGAGCAGGGTAGCCGCTCGGTAGCCTCTTAGCGAGGGCTTTGATCATCAGCACGGGAGGGGCCGTAAGAGGCCTGCTAAGGACGGGCCGAGCAGGGTTGCTGCCCGGTTACCTCTTGGCGAGGGATTAGATCCCTGGCGTCGTGGGTTAATGAACTACCAGGCGGGTATAGCCGAATAGGGTAGCCGCTCGGCTGCCTCTTGGTGAGGGCTTCGATCCTTAGCGCGGGAGGGGCCGTAAGAAGCCTGCTAAGGATGGGCCGAGCAGGGTTGCTGCCCGGTTTCCTCTTGGCAAGGGCTTAGATCCCTAGCGTCGTGGGGTAGGGAACTACCATCCGGGGATAGCCGAGCAGGGTAGCCGCTCAGTTGCCTCTTGGTGAGGGCTTCGATCCGTAGAATGGGAGGGACCGCAAGAGGTCTGCTAAGGATGGACCGCGCAGGGTAAGCTAACGGTTGCGTGAATATTCGTCCGACCCTCCCGACGTGAGGACATCGGGAAGGGTAACAGTCACAGACGACACGTATTATGAATGTGCGGGGGAAGGCAGAACGTTTTGGAAAGCCGCGTCAGTTTCGCCACGTGGCGGCGTAGCATTGGAGTAGTCGCTGCGACTCCCAAGATCCGCGCCGATACGCGCGAGAATCTGGGTCCTTGAAGATTCTGTTTGAGGTTATAAATAGGGAAGGAGATGGAAGCTCCTTTGGCACCGCTTTCTTTTGAGATGACTGGGCGCATGTATTTGATCGAAGAGATCGTCACCCTTGGTGATGTCTCCTTGTACGACCAATCTCTGGCCGAGGATAGGTACCAGGGAGTGGTTCGGAGCCTCGAAGATCACTTCGGCTGGCTTCTTCCTCGACGGTCGTCCCTACTTCAGATGTTGATGTACGCGATCTGGAGAAGGTCCTCGGGGTTGGACAACCCCTTCACTGAGGAGCTTCTGGACGAGGTGCTCCACAAGGTGCATTCGATATTCCTGTTCGGCCTCATCTCAAAGGCCAGGCACGACCGATCCTTAGCTCTGATTCTAGAGTGTTTCAAGATGAGGTACATCGTGGGCCAAGGCTCAGAAGGCGGAGCGTCGGGTGCTTCTGTGGCGTCCCGGGTCCGCGTGCAGCGTCGACAGGAGCGGGCTGCAGCGGCTAGGGCCCGGCTAACAGAAATCTACTCTGAGTATCACCAGGAGTACTTCCTTGATCCCGTTCCACCTCTGTTGTAACTTTTTCTTTTTCTGTAAGGCTGAGGAGCACATAGTACCTTTTTGAATGAAAAAATTCTTCTTTTCGCAATGTCCTAGCGTTCCCTTCTTATTATTTAAATAGAAAGGACTTTAGAAAAGTTTACATTGTCCTTGTGAAAGAAGAAATACACACTCGCAGATATTCCCCTCACTGGTACAGCTTGAGCTTCTCAGCGTTGTAAGGTCGTGGAAACTTGCGCCTGTCCGCTTCTTGCAAGAGGTAGGCTCCGCCGGGAAGGACCTCGGAGACGAGGAAAGGACCGTCCCATTTCGGGGAAAACTTATGCAGCCTGCCTTGATTGAAGAACTCATTTCGCCTCAGGACCAGGTCTCCGGTCTTGAAGAAGAGAAGCTTGACTCGCGTGTTGTAGTATCGGGCGGTTTGCTGTTGATAGGCCGCAATTCTGATCTGAGCTCGGTCTCGTTTCTCCAACAAGATGTCTAGGTTAGTCCGGAACGCCGCAGCGTTTGCTTCGTCGTTGAAGTGTTCGACCCGGTGACTGGGTAGCCCGATCTCCGCTGGGACCATTGCCTCGGTCCCGTAGCAGAGGCTGAAAGGGGTTTCCCCGGTGGGGGTCTTCTTTGACGTGCGCAGGGCCCATAGGACCCGGGGTAATTCCTCGACCCAACTGCTTTGGCGTCTTTCTAGGCGGGTCCGGAGACCTCGGAGGACGTCCCGATTAGCGACTTCGGCTTGCCCGTTGCATTGGGGATGTGCGACCGCAGCTAACTTCATGAGGATATGATACTCATTGCAGAATTCCTTCACTTTCTCATTTTTGAAGTTCGTCCCATTGTTGGTGATGATACACCTCGGGATGCCGAACCGAAGTATCACGTTGTTCTGCAGGAACTTGATAGTCGTGGTGGCATCCGGTTTCCTGATGGGGATGGCCTCAATCCACTTCGTGAAGTAGTCCACTGCGACGAGGACATACTTGTGCCCGCCTGTACCTGTAGGGAACTGGCCTATCATGTCCATTCCCCACTGGGCAAACGGCCACGTGGAGGTTAGGGCGGTCAGCTCGGTAGCTGGAAAGCGAGGTATGCTTCCGTGGAGTTGGCAACTTTTGCATCTCCTGACGAGATTCTAGGCGTCTTGGTGAATAGTTGGCCAGTAGTACCCCTAGAGCAATACCTTCTGGATCAAGGTGCGGGCCCCTTGGTGTGCGCCGCCAACCCCTTCGTGGATTTCACGGAGGACGTAGTCGGCTTCGTGGGGGTCGACGCACCGGAGCAGGGGCTGAGTGAAGGACTTCTTGTAAAGGTTCCCATTGCTCCAGACGATGTGACGGGCTTTGGCTCGGAGACGGCGGGCTGCTTCCCGATCTTCTGGGAGCGTACCTTCCCTTAGGAATTCTATGAGGGGCTTCCTCCAGTCTCGGTCTTCTTCCTGGGTTGTGTACACATGAAGTATTATCGCCCCGTCTTCCATGCCGGGCCGTGGCAAGATGTCGAAGAGGATAGATCACTTGTTGTTGGCCGAGTAGGATGAAGTCAGTTTACTCACGGCATCAGCTTGGGCATTGAGCTGTCTGGGTATTTGCACTACTTGGACTTCGTCGAAGTTCTTTCGAAGTCTTCTTACCTCGGCCAGGTACTTCACCATTAGAGGCTCCCGAGCTTCAAACTGGCCGGTCACTTGGCCAACGACTAGGACTGAGTCACTGCGGATCCGAATTGTTTTCAGCCCCAGCCCGGAGGCCATGTGCAGTCCAGCCAGCAGGGCCTCGTATTCTTCCGCGTTATTTGAGGCCTTGAACCCGAGCTTCAGACAATACTCCATTTCCGCCTCGTTGGGGCCTCGAATGATGAGGCCGGCACCACAACCTTCCTCGGTCGAGGACCCGTCGACGTAAATGATCCACTCAGGGACTGAGTCGGGCCTCCCCTCGATCGAGGGTTGAGCAGCACGGGTTGGCGTGGACTCCGATTCCTTACTGGGGATGGTGCACTCGACGATAAAATCGACCAGGGCCTGTGCTTTGATGGCCTGCCTTGGGCGGTATTTTATGTCAAACTGGGACAACTCCTACCTCCACTTCTCTAAGCGGTCCGAGGATTCGGGTGAGGCGAGGATAGCCCCCAACGGGCGGTCGGTAAGAACGAGGATGGTGTGCGCCTGGAAGTAGTGTCGTAGATTCATTAAGACCATAATGAGTGCCAAGACGATCTTCTCTATGGCTGGATACCTCGTTTCTGCGTCCTTGAAGACGTGGCTCACATAGTATACCGGCTTCTGCACTCCGTCGACCTCTCGGACGAGCACTGAGCTCGCTGCTTGGACGGATACCGCCAGATACAGTGATAGCTCGTCTCCTTCAACTAGTTGGGTGAGCAGTGGTGGCGTCACAAGGTGCCTCTTTAATTGGTCAAAGGCGGTCTGGCACTCCTCTGACTACTCGAACCTCGGGATCTTCCTTAGAGCTTTGAAGAACGGGAGGCACTTCTCTCTAGACCTCGACATGAAACGGCTCAGAGCGGCTACTCGCCCCGTCATTCGCAAGATCTCGACGTTAGTCTTAGGCGCGGCCATGTTGAGGATAGCGTCGATTTTCTCTGGGTTAGCTTCGATTCCGCGCTGGGTGACCATGAAACCGAGGAACTTTCCCCCGGTGACCCCGAATGCGCACTTGACGGGGTTCAGTTTCATCTTGAACTTGCAGAGTACTTCGAAGGCCTCGCCCAGATCCTTGGCATGGTCGACCGACGACACTAATTTGACAAGCATATCGTCGACGTAAACTTCCATGTTCGTGCCGATCCGACGCTTGAACATGCGGTTTACCAATTGTTGGTACGTGGCTCCGACGTTTTTGAGGCCGAAGGGCATCACCTTGTAGCAGTATACCCCCCGGTCCATTGTGAATGCGGTGAGGTCTTTGCCGGATTCATGCAGATATGATTGTAGCTGGAAAATGCATCCATGAAGCTCAATAGCTCGTGGCCTGCCGAGCTGTTGACGAGCTGATCTATCCGAGGGAGGGGATAGTTGTCTTTGGGGCAGGCCTTATTGAGGTCGATGAAGTCGACGCACATGCGCCACTTCCCGCTCGACTTTTTAACCAGAACTACGTTCGCCAGCCACTCCGAATAAGGCACATTCAGAATGAAGTTGGCGGCGAGGAGCCGTTCTACTTCGTCCTCGATAGCCTTCTGTTTGACCGGGGCGAAGCTTCGCTTTTTCTTCCTGACGGGTCGGGCCGTAGGATCTACCCCGAGCTTGTGAGATATGACTTTGGGGTCGATCCCAGGCATGTCAGCAGGCGAACACGTCGGAGTTGTTTATGAGGAAATGGAGCAGGTCATCTCGCTGAGTTCCTGTCAGAAGCGACCAGATTTGAACGATTTTTCGTCGTCCCCTTCTACGAGGGGGACCTCTGTCAGAGGCTCCACCGGGGTCTCACGGACCTCTTTTTGCTCGTCTCGAGTGTCCAGAAAACCCCTAATGTCACCATCGCCCACGACATCGTCGATTGTCCGCTCAAACGAAGATGTTGCGGTGAAGCAAACGTTTGCAATCCGCTGGTTTCCATAGACCCGACTTATCCCGCCCTGGTCAAGAGGGAACTTCATCGCCAGGTGGTAGGTCGATATCTGGGCCCAGAGGGAGTTCAGGGTTAGGCGACCGTGGAGGATGTTGTAAGCCGATGGGATTCTCGCTACGATGAATTCCACAGGAACTGTTGGCGTGCGGCCGGCCTCCCCGACGTTAAACTGTAGGGTGATTACCCCTTCCGCCGGGATGGAATGGTTGGTGAACCCTGAAAGGACGTGGGAGGTCGGCCTTAGGTCTGCCGGGGCGAGCCCCATGCGCATAAAGCAGTCGTAGAAGAGAATGTCCGCAGAGCTTCCCGAGTCGACCAGTATCCTATGCACCTCGTATTGGTGGACCCGAGCCGTAATCACCAGAGGGTCGTTGTGGAGCAGGGATATGCCGTGGAGGTCCTCGTCGTAAAAAATGATCTGCTCGGTCTCCCTGTCCTTCTTCCTCGGACGGCTGTTGGCCTTCATGGCCGGCATGGGGTGCTGAGTCTCGTAGGTACTTGACGTACCCCCCGCCGACATGACCATGATTTTTGATGAGCCCTGGTTCCATCCGATGAGGTTCCTTAGGTCCCCTGGCGAGGTAGTCTTCGAGCTGACATGACGAGTCCCGTCCGCACGACCCCGTCGTGGGAGGGGTGTCGATCATGCCTGGGTGCAGGCGAGCTGACCGACGCCTCCTCGGGAGGGACATGGACGCAATGGAGCTCGGGGCGAAGCGCTCTGGCGACAGACCTCGGTGTTAAACTGTAGGGCGCCCAGCGGGTCATAGAATATGTTGGCCCGGGAGATCTACGGCCGTGGGAGGCAGCGAGGCTGTGGTCGGCAGTGCCGACGCGAGTGGAGTCTTCTCTCCCTCTGTAGGGGTCCCGATCCTAAGGTGGGGGAGCGGCGACCTGGGGATCTTGCCCTGCCATTTGGACATGGACGAGCGCATCCACGACGGACGCGAGTCGATCTATCTGAGCGGCTAGGGCGTTGATGGCGTTCGGGGGAGGAGATTCGTCCGCGCCTCCGTTGTGGGAGAGGCGACGGCTAATGCTTGGATCGTCGCGGTGATCGCTCGCTATCGATTTTGTTGGGGTCGAAAATTGCATCCCGGTTGACCAAGTCAAAGTCAAGGTCAACCCTATGCCAAGTGGGTTCAAGCCTAGATCAAGTGGGCCCATACCCAAGTCGAGTCCGAACATGAAGCGGCCGGCTCTCCCCCATGCCGAAATAAAAAATCATGTAATAAATAATTTTGATGTAATTTTTTTATGCATGAATATAAGCAAAATGGGCATAAAGCCAATTTTTTGTAAAGCCCATAGCTTATGTGCAAAAGAAATGCGCACATGAGGCATGGGACGGGCAAAATACTATTTTGTAAAGCCCAAGGGGCTATATGTAAATTTGTAAGCCTATAAAAAGGCAACATGATGATGAATAAAAGATAGACTTTTCATTTCTCTAAAACTCTAAGGTTTGTGCATCCTTCTTCTCCTTGCTCAAGGTTCTAAACCTTCTCCTTTCCTTTGAATTAAATCAAGATTTTTTCTCTTCCTTTTCAAAAACTAAATAGTTTTTCACAACAAAACCCACAAAGGGGAGCTCAGATCTTCCATTAGATCTCAAAAAGGGGAGACTTTTAAGTCTCACCCCCTTTTCTCCAAGATCCAGCCGATCAAGAGGAGGAAGAAGGAGACCCATCTCCAAAAATCCAACTTTGGACAAAATCCCAGTCAAGAGAAGATCCAAGACTCAAGAGAGAAGAACCTTTGAATATTTTAGGGAGTTCAACTCCAAGACCCAAATCATCAAAGGTGTTTAACTCCTAATCCAGATCCTTAGGAGTTTGACTCCAAATCTAAATCTTTTGGAGTTTAACTTCACTCAAAATCATCTTTAGGAGTTTAACTCCCATTTCTGAGGGTAAAAATCTCTTCCTTTCGCTAGCGCCCACGCGCCGGGCACGTGAAGCGCTAGTGCCCGAGCGCCCAAAGAGCTAGCGCCCGAGCGCCCACGTGCCGGACATGTGAGGCGCTAGCACCCAAAGCGCCCATGTGCCGGGCATGTGAGGCGCTAGGACCCGAGCGCCCAAAGCGCTAGCGCCCGAGCGTCCACGTGCCGGGCATGTGAGGCGCTAGCGCCCCCGAGCACCCAGAGCGCTAGCGCCCGAGCGTCCACGTGCCGGGCACGTGAGGCCCTAGCGCCCAAAGCGCTAGCGCCCATATGCTGGGCACGTATGGCACTGGCGCGAATGCCCAAGCACCAAGCCCCAAGCGCCCAGCGCCTGCGTGCTATGCGCGCGAGACGCTGGAACCCACGCGTCCTTTGGACCCCATTTCCCCCTATTTTACACACACTCCACACTAAAAATACCTCCCCCGTTAGAAAAAATTTCTAACGGGGCGCTGCCCAGCACCCTACAAGGGGGCTGCTCACCCTCTTGACCCCCAGCCCGCTATCCGGGTAGCGGGACCCCCGTAAAAAATCTGCGGGGCCCCCGGTATATCCAAAACCCCTTCAAAACACAACACTGCATATTGAGTTCGCATGACCAGCTTAACCCGTCAATCGGAGGTTATCTCGCTCCAAATGCGAGGGGTAATTAACAGCAGCTTAGTCCGCGGCTGCCGGAGATTTGAATCCCCACAATCAATAAACCCCAGCCTACCCTAGACAGGAGGAATCTGTAATGCGCCTGACAAGCGCGCGCGCATTCCCATCTCAATGGGGTGATGAAAAACACCCTATAGATTCTGGCACGCTCGGTGGGACGTAGCTCTCCTTCCATATTTCGGGTTAAACGTTCATGCGAACTCAATTAATATGCATATCAATTGCTTGTACTGAAATCATGCTTTGTTCTGTTTACAGGTTAACGTTTTCCAATCGCAATCTTCGAACGCAGCAAAATGTCTCCAAGGGCAAGATCAGCTCTCAATACAGCTCCCATCTCTTACACGATGAAGATGGACGCTAGGACGGTCCTCCCGGCCAGTCTTGGGCGATAGTGGAAGGAGCCACCGCTACCATTCGGCTCTATTCTGTTCAGGCCAGCTAGCGTCGTCCCTGCTCTTCAAGCCCCAGTGATGGATAAACCTGCCTCAAAGGGGAAAAGGCCAAATGTCATGGTCGCGAAGGTACCTCAGCCCAAGCGCAAGTCCGTTTCCGAACGACTCTCCATTGCTCCAGCTGGGGGCAAGGCCATCAACACGAACAAAGCAACGAGACGTCTCGAGCAAGCTCCGGCGATACCCCTGAAAACTGCTCGATCGGGTGTCTTCTCTAAGCTCCCCGCTAATCGACTCACGATGACTTCCTAGATGACGGATGCCCGCCAAGCCCTCAACATCGAGAAGCTAAGACATAAAAGGCTCAGATACAGAGCTAACAAAAGGGCTAGGGCTTTGGCCATGTAAAAATTTGTGAATTTCCAAAGCCCGGACCGCTCTTCAGAATCAGCCGCCAAAGTTAAAGAGATGGCTGGATGTGTGGTCCACACCGTCTACATGGCCGGACATGAAGAAACGAACCCTCCTATGCTTCACAGCCATGGTGATGATATGGTTGACGCTACCCAGCATCGGCTCGGTCTAAATGATGAAGAGCTCGCTCAGGCCGATAAGCCAAAGGAGCCCGGGGATCCTACGGAATTGAGCTCAGGCAATAAGGATGACCCGGTTGTCATAACCAGAACTACAGAACAAGCATTATTCTGATGGCTTCAGAGGCAGCTTCAGGAAAGGGATGAGAAGTTAGCCAAGGTACGGTCTAAGGTCGACGAAATGACAAACGTCGCGGCAGATCTTGCGACCCAAGTCGCCCGATTGCAATTACAGCAGAATAAAATTTTGGTTCATGAGCCAGGGATTGATACCCGGAGGCAGCCAACTGATACCCTCTTCAGCCTGAGAGCGGAGCGCCTTCGCGAAAAACGGTCGCGATCAGCCTCCAGCCCCTCCGATACATACATCGAAGGGGAATCGCCTCTGAAAGAGAAACTGGATAAGGTCTATTCCTTCAAAAGGGACAAAGTCCACAAGATATTCAAGGACGCCCTAAGAAACGGTCTACAACTGCCAGAATCAAAGAGACCGCAAGAAGCGAATATGACCGACGACCTAAAATATTGTGCCTATCACATAGTGATAAGTCATGCCTTTGAGGACTTCTTCGTCTTTAAAGATTGGGTCGAAAGGCAATACAAGAAGGGAGAGATAGAACTGTCTAAAGGCGTGTTAGCAAACAGTCAAGCTATGACCGCCGATTTCATACAAATGGAGACCGAAGCCCTTAGGAAACCTAATCCTCTCAGACATGTGCCATTATCTGAAAAGGGCGAACCAAAGACTGATCGGCCTCAAGGACCAGTATCAGTAAGGGCACCTACTCTAATGGAGAGAAAGAAGAAGGCGTACTCCTTCAGGAGGGATGAGGTCCGCAATATATTCGAGGAAGCCTTGAACAAAGGTCTGCAATTGCCTATTCCGAAAAGGCCATATGAAATGAATATGACCGGCAATCCCGTATAATGCCCATACCATATGGTGGTGAGTCATACCATTGAAGACTGCTGTGTTTTCAAATATTGGGCAGAGGACCAATACAAGCTTGGAAAAACCTCACAGTCCTCGGATATATCGGCAAGCTACAGAGCTACGGTCATCAACACAGCTTCGCCAAGATCAAAATTCAAGGAGCTGGGAGAAGCAAAGAGGACCACCACGTCGTTAAACTGGGAACACCAGTCGACCAATACGTCATTAAACTGGGAACAGTCGACCTCTAAGTCATTAAACTGGGAATGTAAAGAAAAAATATATAAAAAAAAGGAAATGTGTAAATAAATGAATAAAAAGAAAAGCCGAAATGATGGGGCAACTCGCAATAAAAATCAGTGAGTAAAATAAAGATGAAAAATAAAGCCGAAATGATAAGGCAACCGCGAATAAAAGCCGAAATGATAGGGCAATCGCGACCTTCGCGATAAGAAAAGCTGAAATGATAGAGCAATCGCGGTAAAACAAAAAAAACAAAAAAAAAATAACAAAACAACGGCGAATGATGAGTCGCTCCTGGTACCATATTCCAGTGCAGCGATGCAGACGCCAACCAAAATCCGATTTTCCAAAATTCCCCCGGCCCTACGGTTGGTCCCCAAGTTGACTACCGTATGCAATCTATGGGCTCAAATAATTCTCAACATACCCATGCCTTACCGCAATCACCAGTTACGCGGCTGGTCTCCACCCTTAGGATTATGCTCCATTTGGGGAGACCCACTCATGTGTCCTCACGATACATGAGGAGAACAAACTTATGGGATCCTCACGACTCGTAAGAAAACACCTTTGTAGGATCCTTACGACTCACAAAGGAAAAACACACTTGGGAGTCCCCACGACTCCTAAGGAGAAATCACACCTACGAGATCCTTTAGACTCATAGGGAGAAAATGCTTTTATGGGACCCTTACGGCTCATAAAATTGAAAAGCCTTAGGTGATAGGGACCTAACCTGTCTCGTAAGCCATCGCTCCCCAACAGGCAAAGGCAAATGATGAATTGCTCCTGGCACCTGTGCTTCAGTGTTAACAACGCTGAAGCCGACCCCTACCCCAAAATTCCAAGCTTCCGATCCAATAGACCCCTAAGTCTTTAAACTGGGAACAGATGACCTCTAAGTCGTTAAACTGGAAACAGAAGACCTCTAAGTCGTTAAACTGGAAACAGATGACCCTTAAGTCGTTAAACTGGAAACAGATGACTCCTAAGTCGTTAAACTGGAAACGAGGGAGATCCCTGTTTAGTCGAAAATATTGCATTTTTAACACATCAATTTCCCTACTCTTTCTAATCATCTAAGGGTATTTATTGTAAATATAACACGGATTACAAATTCATCTTGAAAATACCAAATATCATGTGTTATAGTTATAATCGATACTCTGGAGGGAAATTGTGTGTTTATTACTACACGCATGATTTTGTATATCTCAACACATTTTATCGAGATTGTGTGCAGAAAATTCTTCAGGTCAAAAAACCGGAATCGCAAAAGTGCCGATAAAATACAGCAAGTCAAAGAATTAAAATCTGGCAGAGATTCAGAAGAGATTAAATGATTCCAGACATCAAAAGAACATCCAAAGACCAACATCAGACTACCCCAGAAACATGAAGCAGCGATCTCATCACATGGCCACGGAACCGCGGCCGAGTTGGGGGCTCAGATGACGTGTTCTCTCCAGAAGCTTCATTCTAACAACCTTGCTTCCTCGAGATGCTTAATTACCACGTGGCTTCTTCTGAAAGGCTCTGCATAACAATCTTTTTCTAGAAGGCTCCATATAACAACCTCATTCTAGAAGGCTCTCTCTAATAACCTAGCTTTGGAGGGAAGATTCATTTGAATTTTATAAAAGGGGATCTAGATCTAAGAGGAGAGGTTGTTCATTAATTGGTTCATTAATTGACAATTGAGCCACAATTACAATTCAAATCAAGTTGAGCGACACAACTTGAGATCCAATCCAAATCCAATCAAATTAAGATCCATTGAGAAGCAAATCAAGCGAGCAATCAACGATCTTTCATCGCAACGCCGGTCGTCATCAAGAGCAAGAGATCCGCGACGATCCACGGCTCACGGCGATTGAGCTTCTCAAAGATCGACGACAAATTCACCTCTTCAAAGGAGCGATCGAGAGCTTAATCTTGTACCTAGAATTGAGGAGTTGTGTAAATTTGAAGAAGATTTAATGAAGGTGATAAATTGTTAATTCTCGTTTTCATTACATTCTTGCATTATGAAATATTTCATTTGTTATTCTTTGATTTTCATGACGTGTGAGTGAAATCTCCGCTTGTAAAGGAATCGAGAGAATCGATAGATCTAAAGATGATGAAATTCTTGTACTACTCTTAAATCTTATGAGATTTGTGAACTCTAGGAAAAAGAATCTTTGATGACCTAATTTGGAGCGAGATCACCATTCTTGATAATCTCGTTACAAATTAGGGATCAAACGATTAAAGATCCTCTTTGCTAGAGGCTAGATTTGAATGATAATCAATGAAAAGACAAGGGATAGTAAAGGAGAAACCCTAGTTTCTTCAATAGATCCCTAATCTTCATTGATCGTCATAGATCTAGCTACAATTCATCAATAGATAAGATTCGTAATTCTAGTATTCATCATTGCTACCAATTTGATCGATTCCTACAAGCTATTCTACATAATCTTGATAATTCAAATTGATTGGACATCTTCTTGATTCTAGATCTATTTTCTTGATGTTTCTTGAAATTAAATCTCATTAATCTTAAATCATTTTCTTTTATATTTTCTTTTCGACTCATCTAAAGCAAGATCAAACAAAATCCTCGCATCTCAGTGGACGATCCGTGATCACTAACGATCGCTACAAGCGACACCATTAATTGATTGCGGTATAGATTTCTTTGGTTGTGAAATATTTTACTTAACACGTTGAGAAAAAGATCAATCAAATGGCGCCGTTGCCGGGGATGCGTGCTATTTTGTTCATTCTTGTTATTTGAGTTGAAAAATTATTATTCTATCAAATTTTAATTCAAGATTCGCATCTTGTGCTTAATGATTAGTGTTTGAATTTTTGCGAGGGAATCTGGAATCATTGTAGCAGTGCGATCAACATTCAGAGAAGTTTTGCAAATTCGAGAGAAGTAAAGAAAGCAACAGAAAAATTTTGAAACCGTAGTTCCCACTGTGAACCGCGGATCCGCGGCTAATGGCATGTTTTTGCAGTGGTTCCGCCGCCGTTTAGGCGTTTCAGTGTTCCAAACTTCTGTGGTATATTCCATGTTCTCTCTTCTTCTCTCTGATCTTGTCCAATAACAATTTTCTGCAGGATTCTTTGCAAAATTCGCAGCGCTTAAAAAAAAATCTTGTTGCATTTCTTGAAATTGGTTGTTTTGCATATTTTAATACGAAAATTAAGAGGTAAAGACCAAATTCAGGTTAGGTAGGGATTTCATTACCCTTCCTAAGCCCCAAAAATCACAAAACTAGCATCTGCATCATCCTCATTAACTAAAAAATATTTAAACAAGACTCTAAGGACCGTCGCGCTCAATTAGGATAGAAGAAGGTCGTGGGTAATCTATTGCTTATCCGCATTTCTTTTGTGCTGTTTAAGGCAAGTGTGTCTAAAGCAAGTGGTTACTTAATTAGGCCCGCTACTTACGTAGCGGAGAACCCCACACTTATCTGGCACTTACCTGGCCACAGAAGGGATAAAGAGGCAGTAGAGGATCTATCCTACGATTTGTCTTCTGGAAGTCTAGGAGCGGTCTAGTGACTTGACCTAGGTGACCATTAGATCTAGGATTGATTGTACATTTTTTGTGTGATTTTTCAAAATCCGTCTTTTTCAAAACAAACACCAAACCAACTTTTTCTCTAATTATCACAACGCTTCCACTTGTGCTAAACCGTTTAGTGCAAGCTCGGCTGGATACGGGATTCTAGTGCCCGTCTTGTCCGCGTTTCTCCTATCGACTCCAAAGTCGTTATTTCTTCATTTTCTTTTTCCCACCACCCACCACGACCGAGATAGACAGATATCCATCGAATTTCAATAACACCACTTTGCCACCGCCCGCAGGTGCACAGAATCCTCCACGCATTTCTCTCCAAGAAAGATGCTACCCTACATGTGGTCCCCTTCTCACCTGTCTTTCCATACCACCAGCCAATGGGGACAATTTCGAAATCAAACACCAATTCATCAAACTGTTGCCCAAATTTCACGATCTTGAATCTAAAGACGCATACATTTTTATCTCCAAATTCGAAAACGTATGTGCAATGATTGGCATGTCACAACTGTCTATGGATGCTCTACGTTTACATCTTCTCCTGTTCACTTTGTACGATTTAGCCGAGAAATGGCTTTATAACACACCTGCACATTCTATTTCAATATGATATGAATTCGTTGTAGCATTCCTGAACAAATTTTATCCCAATCATAAGACCAGCCGTGTTCGGAGCGAAATCTTCAAATTTACCCAACTTCCCAATGAACCATTTTGGAAATGTTTTGAACGGTTCAAGGATCTTCTTATTCAATGTCATCATCATGGAATCCCTAGATGGGATCTGTGTCAAATTCTCTATGAGGGTATTGATCTCACGACAAAACAGATGCTTGAAACCATGTGTCAATATCAATTCCTATCTAAAGATGATGGTGAAACTTGGAAATACCTGGAAGATCTTGCCCAAAAGTGTTAGACCACCATCGTCTGGGGAAGGTAACCATCAGCTCGATGTTTCCGTTGCATTGAAAGCCGAAATGGCTGCGATACAAAGGAAATTCGACGCTATAGAAAACAGAATTTCTTCAGTCTCCCTAAACCAATACACACTTCCCAAAACTGTGTGGTTGTTGTTCCAACCCATCACATTTGACGGAAAAATGTCCTTTTAATTCTCCGTTTCAAGGTCACACTAATGCTGCATTTCAGCAACAACCTAGAAACGAACCTTCTTCTTCCATATATAATCAAGGTTGGAGGAATCACCCTGATTTTGCTTGGAACCAACACCAAATTCAAAACACGGTTCCAAACCAGAATGACTTTCAAATGGTCCCTCCACAACAGTAACTACCACAACTGAGTCATTACCCCTTTCAACCATAAAATTTTCAAAACCCGGCCAACAACTTTGATCCTTCTTCTGTCGGTGCTGCTACACCCTCTGCACTTGACATGTTCATTGCACATTCTATGCGAACGAATGATATTTTAAAGTCTTATATCCAAACGTTAATGCAAAATACTGCCTCCCATGGTGAGAGTATTAAATCGATAGAAGCACAAATCGCACAATTGACTGCTGCAATGAGTGCTAGAGAGAAAAGGAAACTTCTATCTCAACCCTTACCTGATCCTTGACCTTCGCATTATAATGATGTGAGTGCTATTACCACGTTGAGATCTGGAATAGTGCTAGACAATCAAATGGGTGAACAGATTGATAATAATGAGGACTCAATTAAAACCCCGGCTTCCATTTCTTCTTCTTGCCCTATTTCGTCTAGTTTACCTTCTTCTTCCGAGCCTATTCTCCGTTTTCCCCAAGGATTGAACCCTCCACCCACTTCATCCTTCCCACCCCCATAAACTTCTCCACAAATGTTGGACCCAACACTTATTGATAAAGCTCCATTTCCAAGCAGATTGAGGGCCAACAAACCTAACGCACAAATGGAGAAGATTGTGGATATGTTTAAGCAAGTTAACGTAAACATTCCTCTCCTAGATGCTATACAACAAGTTCCAGCTTATGCGAAAATCCTTAAGAAATTGTGCACTAGGAAGAGGAAGACTCAAGTGCCGAAAAAAGTTTTCATGCCGAGTAATGTAGCACTGTTTTTACACAGCAATTACCCAAGAAACGTAAGGACCCTGGTTGCCCTACAATCTCTATTTCTATTGGGGGTAAAAATATCAATCGTGCTTTACTCGATTTAGGCGCTAGTGTGAACTTGCTTCCATATTCTGTGTTTGAGCAATTGGGTATCGGAGAATTAAAACCATCGTAATGCACTTTACAGATGGCAGATTGATCTATCACCCACCCAAGGGGTAAGCTTGAGGATGCATTAATAAAAGTCGAGGAGTTTATATTCCCTGTAGACTTTATTGTTCTAGATACACAACCTGTAGCAAACCTACGAAACAAAATTCCGGTGATTCTCGGTCGATCCTTTTTTGGCCACTTCCAACGCTGTAATCAATTGTCGAAACGGTTCTATGACCCTATCCTTCGGGAATAGGTCAATCGAACTTAACATTTACAAATTGGGAAGTCAAGCCTCCGAACTTTATGCTCATGTGTGTTCTGTCGAATTAATGGATATCGACAGCAGCGAACTTGAACAGCTTTACGATACAGATCCAGACTTCCTTGTACGTTGTTGTTTGACCCAGAGATGTATTATACATATGCGGACCCTTTTTTTGAGTTGTCCGGGTCAACATCTAACGCCTATTCTGAACCTTTCATGGAGTCTGAGTATCATCATGTTCTTTCCAATGACATTATTCTTCAGGATATCAATGAAAGCTTCGCTGATGAACTCGCATTTTTAGCAAACACGGGTGTTGAGATGAATCATCTCCAAAACAAAGAAATTGAACCTCCACCCATTCTTCTTAACAATCATGAAAATGCGAGTAATCCATCATCACAATCATTGAGTCGTCTCTCCAAAACGAGACGCAAACACTTTCTATTACACCACTTATCTTTTCCCCACTTCTTCCTGGCTCTATACAACATGTTCTTTCACCGACCTATTCGTTACACTGATAAAATCTTCGAATGGTTGGTTTTGACTTTCGGTCTTTGCAAAGCTTGGCATTGGCCAATAACTTTACCCCCTCTTAAAATGCTTAATATTGTTTAACTCAAGTTTGGGGGGGGTATATTTTTGGCTCTTGAAAATAAAAGTTGTCCTCAAAATTGTGAGCCAAAAATAAGTTTGGGGGAGGATTTTCACGTTCACTTATTCTTTCCCCCGTTAATAAATTTTCCTCCCAAGCTTGCAGGTTTTTGAGGTTTAACGGATGGCAACAGTGAGGACACTGTTCTAAACAAGTTTGGGGGAGGTTTGTACATATTTACGCATCACTTTGCATCATACTTTGCATAAGCACAAAACATAAAAAGAAAAGAAAAAAGAAAAAAAATTCTTTTATAATAAAAGATTAGGAAATGAAAAATTACATCTAAAAGATTGGAAAATTTTAAGAAAACCAAGAAAGTTAGAAGTTTTCTTAAACGAAACTAGTAATAAGTAGTTATGAGCCGTTGTCCCAAGGGTTAGTAAGATGAAAGAAGTCACTACTGAGGATAAAAATAAGTCTGAAAAATAGTTCTTATTCTGGAAGCCAAACATTTGAATGTTGATACCTACTATACGCACTTACACACATCTTGAAACTCGGGATAGTAGAGGATACCTTGAAATACTCTTGTCTAAAAGCCAAAGTACGAAGAAAATTAAAAATGAAGCATAAAAGATAAAATGGTGTTGAGAAAAATGAACACTGGTTTTGTAATCACCAAGGCAGTATAAAAAATTATAGCGAGGGTGCTTCATCACCTAGTGCCTTAGACCAACTGGTTTGGGAGTCACTGCTAAACCTTAGACGATGAAATTGCTAATTATGCCTAACCTGTGAGCACATTTAGTAATCGGTCGGTTAGTACCTCAAGAAGTATTAACGGTCGCATGAAAAATGTGTGAGCAAATCCATCTAAATTTTCACCAATTAAAAAGTACTGAGGTAGATGGACAAGAGTATGATAGCTTGAATTGAATTCTTCGAGTGTAGGTATGTTCTTTACACACATGTAGGGGTATATGATCGGTGTTTGGAAGAAATATAGGAATGAAGACTAAAGACGATGTTTTATTGAGGGATGATGTGATTTCTAACATTTTTTTCATGACTATTAAGATAGAGCTCATGACAACCGAAAAGCTAGTGTAGTTGGAAACTCTGATTTTCAAAGACTTTCTTTTATAATTCTTATCTTTATATGTAACTTTCACAGTCTTTCTTTTATTATGGGATTTTGTGGGTGCAATCCGCTGAAAACCCTCAGGAGCCAACACTCCTCCTACTGGGGACACCTAGAGGTTTAAAGGCTTGTTGCACGTGCTCAATGCAATCGTGTTGCCTACGAAAGTGTGCTGGTTAGTTTTTCATTTTCTTAATAAAATTTTCTCCTTCTCTTGAATAAAAGATATTTGCTCGAGATGATCAAAATTAAGTTTGGGGGATTGTTTAATCGAAAATATTGCATTCTTAACACATCAATTTCCTTACTCTTTCTAATCATCTAAAAGTATTTATTGTAAATATAACATGGATTACAAATTCATCTGGAAAATACCAAATACCACGTGTTATAATTATAATCGATACTCTGGAGGGAAATTGTGTGTTTAGTACTACACCCATGATTTTGTATATCTCAACACATTTTAT
This sequence comes from Agapanthus africanus, assembly GCA_030015575.1. Lineage (NCBI taxonomy): Eukaryota > Viridiplantae > Streptophyta > Magnoliopsida > Asparagales > Amaryllidaceae > Agapanthus > Agapanthus africanus. The sequence continues at coordinate 327,966,221 of JASDDO010000019.1, forward strand.
CGAGATTGTGTGCAGACAATTTCCTCATGTCAAAGAACCGGAATCGCAAAAGTGCCGATAAAATACAGCAAGTCAAAGAATTCAAATCTGGCAGGGATTCAGAAGAGATTAAATGATTCCAGACATCAAAAGAACATCCAAAGACCAACATCAGACTACCCCAGAAACATGAAGCAGCGATCTCATCATATGGCCGCAGAACCGCGACCGAGTTGGCCGAATTGCCGCGGATCCGCGGCCGAGTTGGGGGCTCAGATGACGTGTTTTCTCCAGAAGCTTCATTCTAACAACCTTGCTTCCTCGAGACGCTTAATTACCACGTGGCTTCTTCTGGAAGGCTCTGCATAACAAGTTTCTTCTAAAAGGCTCCTTGTAACAATCTCATTCTAGAAAACTCTCTCTAACAACCTAGCTTTGGAGGGAAGATTCATTTGAATTTTATAAAAGGGGATCTAGATCTAAGAGGAGAGGTTGTTCATTAATTGGTTCATTAATCGACAATTGAGCCACAATTACAATTCAAATCAAGTTGAGTGACACAACTTGAGATCCAATCCAAATCCAATCAAATCAAGATCCATTGAGAAGCAAATCAAGCGAGCAATCAACGATTCTTCATCGCAATGCCGGTCGTCATCAAGACCAAGAGATCCGTGACGATCCACGACTCACGGCGATCGAGCTTCGCAAAGATCGACGACAAATTCACCTCTTCAAAGGAGCGATCGAGAGCTTAATCTTGTACCTCGAATTGAAGAGTTGCGTAAATTTGAAGAAGATTTAATGAAGGTGATAAATTGTTAATTCTCGTTTTCATTACATTCATGCATTATGAAATATTTCATTTGTGATTCTTTGATTTTCATGATGTGTGAGTGAAATCTCCGCTTGTAAAGGAATCGAGAGAATCAGTAGATCTAATGATGATGAAATCCTTGTACTACTCTTAAGTCTTATGAGATTTGTGAACTCTAGGAAAAAGAATCTTTGATGACCTAATTTGGAGCGAGATCACCATTCTTGATAATCTCGTTGCAAATTAGGGATCAAACGATTGAAGATCCTCTTTGCTAGAGGCTAGATTTGAATGATAATCAATGAAAAGACAAGGGATAGTGAAGGAGAAACCCTAATTTCTTCAATAGATCCATAATCTTCATTGATCGTCATAGATCTAGCTACAATTCATCAATAGATAAGATTCGTAATTCTAGTATTCATCATTGCTACCAATTTGATCGATTCCTACAAGCTATTCTACATAATCTTGATAATTCAAATTGATTGGACATCTTCTTGATTCTAGATCTATTTTCTTGATGTTTCTTGAAATTAAATCTCATTAATCTTTAATCATTTTCTTTTATATTTTCTTTTTGACTCATCTAAAGAAAGTTCGAACAAAATTCTCGCATCTCAGTGGACGATCCGTGCTCACTAACGATCGCTACAAGCGACACCGTTAATTGATTGCGGTATAAATTTCTTTGGTTGTGAAACATTTTACTTAACATGTCAAGATAAGATCAATAAATCCCCTCACGGCGAATGATGAGTCGCTCGTGGTGCCATATTCCAGTGCAGCGATACAAACGCCAACCAAATTCTGAATGTCCCAACGGCGAATGATGAGTCGCTCCTTGTAACGTTTTAGAAATCGTTATGTGAATTTCTTCGTTTTTGGGTAAAATTGTCGGTATTTTTGTTTTAAACCGACTGTGATCAAACGACCATATAGACTCGCCAGCACCTAGTTTAGCTAAAATAAATCTAGTGCGCAAGCTTTGGGGTTATATGGGACGTTTTGGTCCAATTTGAATTTTTCCCAATTTTAATATTATTTTAATGTGGGTTTACTGTAAAAGTTTACCAATTCGGATTCCTCACTTTTTATAACATTTAATTAATAATTTATTATTATTTGTTATAAGCATACACGAACGTGTGCATGTAAATATGAGGGTTTGTTTGTGTAATTTTATCTTAGTAACCTTGACACTTAACCTAATTCCTTACTTTAATCCTTTGCTTATCCTTTGCCTTATTTAATCCTTGATATTTTGTGAGAAGAGGGGAGGTTTTGTTTGGATGAAGAGGTGGCAAGGTGAGGGCATTAATTGTGAGTTAATACTATGGTTGCACTCACCTCTCACCTCACCCTACACTCACCTCCCTCTCTCTTCATCATTTCCTCTCTTTCTTTTCTCTATCTATTCTCATTTTATTCTTTCCTCTCAAATCAAACCGAACATTATCAAGTTCATCACCAAAATTCATCAAATCCATCACAAACTTCATCAAAATCACATCTTTTCTTGGTTTTTGCCTCTTGGTTGCATAGGAGGTTGGATAGCTTGGATCTTTGTGTTCTTGAGGATAGGTATGATCTTTATTTGTTCATTATGTTGTAGTAGTGATGGGTAGCCTTTTTAATTCAGTTTAGATAGTGTATAGTTTAGTTTGTTGCATAATATCGTATTTTTAGTGTCAGTTTGTGATGTGTGGAATCTGCTGTGACCCGGAAAGTGTATGAGAAAACCAAACAAAGTTGTTGTGTTGTACCTATGAACCTGGGACCTCACCTGGAGCACGAACCCATGGGGCTCGGACTCGGCCGGCGACCACTCGAGGGAAGTCCGGCGACATCGGCCGTTGGTTTAAGTTGGGGTGTAGGTTTTTGAGGGTAGGTCTATGCTGGGGTTTGGGTGTGTTTGGTTCTGTTTGTTTGTTTAGTTTTCTCTGTATGCAAAATCTGGGATCACTTAGGTAGGTTGTAGTGTTTTGTGTTCGCGCGATACGTTATACGACACGGATCGTGCACTTTGGGTGGTTTTGCTTTTAGGTTGTTTTCGTCGTGTCGCTACGCGCGTTAGCCACAATATGAACACTTGAGTGTATGTTTTGTGTTGTTGTGTCGGTTAAATGTAGTTTGTACGTGGTTTAGGGTTATTATTAATATACACTTGTTTTATTGTCTTAATGTTGTAGGTTCGCAGGCGGGGATTTCGGACACTGCTACAAAGGGAAAACAGGTGGTTGGCTACACTTAGTCAGGAGTGTTGGTGAGTAGATTTAACATCTACAGGGGAATCGCCCACATGGCGTTATGCGTCTGGGCTAGAGATGTTACTTTTGTTGCATATTCTATGTCAGATTTAGAATTTGCGCATTTACCTACTGCTTAGTAATTGTTATGCTTGGACTAGTATCCTTAGGACACTGCACATATTATTGACGATTCATGTTGCACGAGTACTGATTGTATGCTACACACACCGTCAATAATTGTCATGCCATGCACAACCCACATATAGAAATGCTATTGTTTGGTTAGGAACATTGAGACATTGATTCATATTTCTTATCGCATATGATATAGCATACCTGTATATCCACATGCTTACACATATGCCTTCACATACTTACGTGTTAGATACCTATATACCTATAGAGTATCGTACCATTAGTGATAGGTACATACACACTTTATGTCATAGCTACAGGTATACTATGCACACATACTTCACTTATACCCAGGAGGTATACTATATCATTACTTATAGGTAGATACATATATCTTGCTATACCTTTATGTTGCACATATATCAGGTTATAGCTACATATTTACCTTTACTTGATGTTATTTTAGAATTGGAGAGATTAGGAACCGCATGATATTATATTAAATTGTTACAGTTAATTGCAGCTTTTCCTTTATATGCTTGCATTTCAGATTTATGATGCGTATATTATATTCATGGATTTTCGCATTGAAATACGGACGTTTCATGATATTTTCTGGATTTGGGGACCGTGGGGGTTCATGAAATTATGCATTATTTGAAAAACCCGGTTTCCCTTGATATGATATTTCAGTATCCACCATGAGATTTATCGGTTCTGATTATATACTTCATACGAGGAGTGGTGTCATATGAGCGTACATGGTGGGGCCCGTTACGGTTCCCCTCGGCAAGATGATTGACGGTCCATGCCGATTAAGCCTGGAAGGTGGGCAAGTATCTACCGGTGACATTACCAATGACTCAGCAGTTATCATGGGGATACCGACGGGAGTCATGTACGTATAGATACGTCAAGAGGCGAGGGTCGGAGCTAGGCACTCGTACTTTCGGGATAGCGTATGATACGTACCTATCAGGGGGCCAGTCATGGTGACAACACCTGATAGATCAGCATTTCTGTGTCGATACTTGACACATTGGTTTCATGATATTTCCTTTTACTCCTTTGTATATATAACAGGGGAATGGGACGTTGTTATATATGCCTTTACACCAATATTAGTGGAAGGGGACGCTAATATATGTGTATTGATATCAATTTATATACATCATCATATTTATTCATGCAAATAAACCTAGAATGTAAGTGTAATACCCAGCTCTTTTTATACCCAATCTGTATTTTTGTTGCTTTATAATTTTATTCATTTTATTTTATAATTTTATTTATAAAATTTACTTATCGCATTTATAACTTTACCTATCTTAAAACCTAACTAAATTCCAGCCCGTTCCCATTTCAGTTTATTTTTCCCAGTTTTTCCTACGACCCTTTTTCCTAAGCCCACTCCTTACATTCTTATTCAATTTCCTTCAATTCCCTAAGCTGTTTTCTTTCCTTCTCAAATTTTTCCCGAGCCCAGCAGCCCTTATATAGAAATTCTTTTATTGCCGGCCCAGCCTACTTCACCATCAGCCCATTTCGGTTTTTAGAAGGAAATTAATTTCCTTGCGAGCCCGGCCCATTCTCCATTCGGCCTGCCTCCGTCCTGAACCCGACCCCATCACTGTGCTCCTTCCTCCAACGGCTAGTTCCCGATCTCGCGCGCGCGTTTCCTCCGCCTTCTCCGCCGCGACTCGCGCCCATGCTCTCGCGTGCCGTTTTCCCCACGACGCGCCCCCTCGTCTCTTGGATCCCATTCACATCCCCTCCTTCTCTCGCCCACAGTCCCAAGAATCCATCGACCCGCCTCGTTCTCTTTCCCCCTCTCGTCTCCCGCTACCCATCACCGGCCACCCCCTCCATCACCATCACCATCGCCTCGTCACCAACCTCGTACCCCCTCATCTCACCTTCATTCTCTTCCCTCGCACGCCAGCATCCGACCACCCTCGTCACTCTTCGTCGAGCTCCTCACTGCACACATACAAGCTTCTCACACCCCGGCCGTCGAGCTCCGACCCCCTTGCACACCCCTCACTCGAGCTCCGACCCTCTCGACCCGCACTTGCAATCGCCACCACCGCCACCGTCATCCCCGAGCACCCTCATCTGCCTCCCCTCTCGCTCTCGCTGCAATTTCTCTCTCTCTCTTTACCTCTGCTTTTTCTCATTCTCTCTCTCTCAGTTCTCTCATTCTCTTTCTAACACTGCCCCCTCTCTCTGTATCTCACCCCTCTCTCTCTCTCTAACTCTCAGACTCTCTCTCTCTCTCTCTCTCTATACTCTCCCTCTACTCATCACAGTCACTCTCACTACCCCCACTCACCTTCCCGCACCCGAGCTCCCCTTGCGGCAACCTCTGCCTGCCTCACCACCATTGACGACCCTCTGCAATCCACGACCCCTTGCCGTTGAGACCACCGGCGACCTACCCCCTCTGAAGCTCCAGCACCGAGCTACTACATCGAGGAGCCGAGCTCAAGCCCCAAGCCAACTCAAGCAAGCTAAGCCCTCGGTCATTTCATCGAGCACTTGTTGCAACCATCCCCGACAACGAGACCCACCACGACGAGCCGAAGCAACAGCCAGCCTTGCCTGCACACCTTGTCGCCGTCGGTTCGTCGTCAGCGACGTCTCCGCGCCTCAACGCCTTCCATCGCCTGCCCGAGCTCACCCGCTGCCGTCGTCGTGCCAGTTCGTCGCGCGCCCGTACTGTACCTTGCTGCCGTGCACCTCCAGGCAAGTTTTCTACTTGCTTACATGCTATTTATCTAAGTTACGATCTTTAATTAATTGGATTATAAAGTTATAAGTTTAAAACTATTACGTGCCGTATCTGTTCGATGCTTGTTCCCTTAGGAAAACATTATCAAATTTGACGGAACTGGATAAATTACATTGGCTCTTGTAGAGATGGTTAATGTGTACAAATTTCATTAGAAAATACGACTGTTAAAGATTAAAACAACTGCCCCCAAGTTTAACCGTAAAACTGTAATTCTGTTGCACCTGAAAACCGTTAAATTCACCATAAATCATATACATATTAAAATGGTGCGTTCGAGGGCTCAACTCGAAGAAAATTCGACGAACTTTAACCCCATACTGGTTTCCTGATATTCCTGTACTTAAATTGTGATGATAATCGTATCGGAGTGCGACTCTGGACTGCAGTCCAGAGCGACTCAAATTGTGCTTGCTGTTCCGTAATGGATACCATAGGATTCCCTTAACTCGTAGGTTGCGGAACTCCGCTGCCTATTGTAGGTAACTCTGTTATCTAGACAACACATTTGGTCTCATCCTGTTTCGTTACCGTTTGATATTTAATCTGTAATTTAAAAGATCGGGACACATAACAGTCCCAGCAGAATCAGATTTGACATGTTAATATTAAACAGATTATAACTCCTAACGTACAGATGCGATTGAAGATCGGTCTGTTGCGTAGAAAACTTTACTGAAAACCCTAGAATTCATCCAACTGTAGCGTCACTAAAATCCGATCCCAACTGAGATCAAAATGCGTTGCGAAAGGGATTTCTGATTCTGAAACCGGATTTTCAGCCGCGTGCGCTTAAAATGAAATAGTCATAACTAATGATCCTGGAACCCGATTGGCTCGAAACCAAATTAGATGGATAGATAACTGAACATATAAATTACTACCTGTTTATCATTTCGCTAAATTATATACATATGTTTCATGATAAATCGTGCAAGTGATAGACTGTCGTTTTATGATACCTTAGTTGTGCTTCTTATACTGTTCATGCATCATATCATACCTATATCATTGTAGTGATAACCTAGTGACATCGTGCATTTACCTAGTGTTAGATTTTAGTGGTGATTGTGGCAAGTACGTCAGTGTTCGTGTATCCGTGATTAAGTGAAAGTGATACGTACTTGTACACAATCAGTGACCTTATTGTTCTATTGCATTGTCGACGTCTGTGAGATGCGTGTATATGTGACTATAAGTGGTATGGGACACTTATGGAAGCGCTTGCATGGGTGTCACAGATAAGGCATCCGACACTGCCATTTATCTTAGGTATTGGTCGGGACGTGCTTGATGGAGGTCCTGCCTCCAGTTCTCACGCAGACTTGTCACGGATCGATTAGTATTTAGGGTGATGGTTAGCGTTTGATGTAGACCACGGGGTGTGGGGTAGTTTAAGTGTGAGTTCAACAGAATCTCGGGAGTCCCATGCCGGCTTATATATTAGGGAGTTATATGGAGATTTACAGGGTACGTGATATATACACCGTGATATTCTTGTTACATGTTGGGCCCGTGGTCCCTTGCCCTTGGGTTCTACCCTTGGGTGGAGGACACTCGCGAGTGGTTGACTCTCACACTTGGACTGACGATAGGCTTAGTGACCTGTACAGTGAGACTTAGAGACTGATAGGGATACTGGCATTTATATTCCTCATATACTGTGTTGGCATACGTGACATATCGTTATACTGCTTTACTGTTCCGCTGCATTGATTACTGCACATTCATATTCATGCTGTCATTGATTTACTGATATTCATATTCATTACCACTGTTAGAACTGTTACTTGATTATATATATTATATTGCTATTGTGTCGCTCTGACGACCTGAGTATGCATGCTCAGTGTGAGGAGAAGATTTAGCCTGGATCAGTGCATCACAGACTTCTTGACTTCCCATTCCGAGTTACATTCATTTGTTCCACTTCAGGTCAGTCTTTACATTGTTTCTTTCAGTTACTGCGTTTCTCATTACCTGCGCATCATTTACTGTTTACCATGAGAAACTAGAAGCCGAAGTGTGACTACGGCAGGACATTTCCTCGCCCGTAGGAGCATGGCTGGCCTTGTCTACCCCTCGTATTCCGTATTTTGGGAAGCGGGGCGTAACATGGTTTAGTTGGTATCAGAGCCAGGTTTTGCATCGTTTGGGATTGCAGTTTTCCGTGTATGGTTTGGCAATCTAAGACATCACTCGGTCTAGATTGTAAACTTGTCACTCTTGATCCATATTCACATCGTGTGTTCAGCTATCCATTCGCTATGGTTTACTTAAAATCATAACGCTGATTCTTCACTTGTAATGGATTCATCATCTCTGATATTCTTGAATCCTTGTTCCATCCATATCATATTTTGATTCATTTAGCGTGTGACTCATATCATTCTCGAAATTGTTGTTTCAGGATCATGTCTTCCAACGACTCTTCATCTGTATCCGCTCCCCAGAATCAGACTGTTGAGATTCTGAGTGTACTGCAAGGTTTAAAGGAAGCCCAGGAGCGAACAAACGACTTATTAGCTGAAGGACTGAGAAGACAGGTGAGCCAGACCCCAGCGGGAATCTCCTATCATAAAGGAATCCCTATTGGACGAGGAAAGGAGAGGAAGATGAAGCGCCAACAGAAGCATCAGAAGAACCCTTGCTGTGGATATTGTAAGAGACCAGGACACCTTCAGAGGGATTGTCGCCGTGCCCAAGGGAAATGTCTGATATGCGGTTCCAACCAACATCTCATCAACGGCTGCCCAGAAAGGAAAGAATTGCAAGGAAGAAACTCGTCTACACTCCCCACTTCTGCCAAGTGAGGATTACCGCGTAGTTCGGACTTCGACGATAAGGCGGATCAAACCCAGGATTCAACTCACGCGACGAGAATGCACTGTTATAGCAGACGAAGAATGATTTTTCATGTTATCTACTTTCAGTAATAAAATTGTCATTTTATGAATGTTTCTTTCCGTTTGAATCCTTGTATCCGTCGAACTTTTAATTGAATGAAATAAAAAAAAAAATTTGAATCATAATATATATATCATTCTCATGCTTTCTCTATGTCAAATTCTATTCATTATCACAGTATTTCATTTTGATCTTTCAGTTCCTGCAACCGCATATTTTCCTATGTTTCGTACCCTGAGCTTTCCTTGATGTATCCCACTGTCTAATGATGACTTCTCTTTTCAGGCCATGGCCCACCCTGAAGCAGCGCCGCATCTAGACGAGGATGCACAGTCGTGCGTTTCCTTAGATCCCACACTGACGAGTTCCGATGATGAGGCCAATGGTCCACAGGTCAACTTTGAAAACAATGATTCAGAGGACGAAGGAGCAGACGCCCCAGAGGTTGACATGATAGCTGATTCTGACGAAGAAGAAGGAGGTCCTGAAGCGAACCCTTTAGAGGAAGACCCGATGGAGGAAGACCCAGAGGAAGAACCGATAGAAGAGAATCCAGCGGAGGAAAACCCCGTGGGAGAAAATCCAGAAGAAGAGAATCACATGGAATCGGATCTCGATGAAGAAGCTATATCCGAGGAAGAAGGACCAGAAGATCAAGACCCCATGGTGGAAGGACTTCCAATAGAGGTACCTGTGAGGCGCTATGGAACTGGACGTCCCTACCTGAGTGCGCGAGCCTACCGCAACCTGCTGAATCTCCACAACCGCGACTGATGGAATATCTTTTGATGTTGTCTGTTTGGCCAAATAAAATGTGCATAGTTTAGGGCCACTTTTCTCCTTTGGGGAATGCCTTGTTTCAAATTTTCTTTAATGAAATAAATCTACAGAATTCATAAATCTTTTGATTTTTGGTTCGCTTGATACTTGTTTATTTCCCATACCCATTTATTTTCTGCTGAGTTCTCTGACTGTCCACCCCTACTCATTGTATAGTTTTCATCCTCGATTCGACTAGGAAGTACCGCACCCTGATCCTTGGAATGAGCCATCATTCATCCTCCGTCTGTACCCTGTTTGAGATCCTTCTGGGAGGAGGACCCTCCTTATGATTTACCGAGTTCTTTAACTTTTCAAATTCTTGATTCATAGGATTTACCGATCGTTAGTCTCCCCCATATTTTACCTTGCAGTCCTTTTGTTGCTCACCATTACTTTCTGTGCTGACCCGATTCCAGCCTTTTTGATCTTCAGCTTAAAGCCGACACACTTCAACCTTCAGATCGAGCCACACTTCCTCATAATCTTTACCCTATCTAGCTCTATACCTATTTGTGTTCTTCCTATTACCCTAATTATATTTAGGGACACTGTTATACAAAAATTTAGTTTTCGGTACCTTGAATTTATCAAAGAGAGTGTGTTATTGATTACTCTATTTCATATATTTTAAGTACGCTATTATAAATCTCGTTTTCAGTAGCGCACCCTTACACCGCGCATATTTTGTTCCATGTTTCCCTATTTTCACTATATAAGTTTCCTAAATTATTTTAAACCGATTCTATCGATACCTTTTCCTAAAGTGTTTTAACCTACCGACAAATTTTTCCACTGCTTTATTGTCGTTAATTTATTTTGGGAATTTGTGTCTATGGTTACTATTATAAATGGTTGAACCTTATCATTATTATTTTTCTTTCTGCTTATTTTTGATAAACCTAGATGTGCACATATTTGAGTCTCGATTTTTATCGAGCACACTTTGATTATTAGTATTCGTTATTGTTATCTATGTTCCCGTATATTTGTAGTTGCCCTCATAGTTATTCTTGCCTTATACTTATTTAGACCTACCTTTTCCGTATGATGTTCTTATTTACATATATATATTTTAAATTTCTTCGTCCACATATTTTTAGTAAATCCTTATGTGTTAGTTTGCAAAATAATAGCTTTCGCCTATGGTTGTACTATTTACCATTTATTTTAAATTTCGAGGACGAAATTTTTGTAAGGGTGGTATGATGTAATACCCAGCTCTTTTTATACCCAATCTGTATTTTTGTTGCTTTATAATTTTATTCATTTTATTTTATAATTTTATTTATAAAATTTACTTATCGCATTTATAACTTTACCTATCTTAAAACCTAACTAAATTCCAGCCCGTTCCCATTTCAGTTTATTTTTCCCAGTTTTTCCTACGACCCTTTTTCCTAAGCCCACTCCTTACATTCTTATTCAATTTCCTTCAATTCCCTAAGCTGTTTTCTTTCCTTCTCAAATTTTTCCCGAGCCCAGCAGCCCTTATATAGAAATTCTTTTATTGCCGGCCCAGCCTACTTCACCATCAGCCCATTTCGGTTTTTAGAAGGAAATTAATTTCCTTGCGAGCCCGGCCCATTCTCCATTCGGCCTGCCTCCGTCCTGAACCCGACCCCATCACTGTGCTCCTTCCTCCAACGGCTAGTTCCCGATCTCACGCGCGCGTTTCCTCCGCCTTCTCCGCCGCGACTCGCGCCCATGCTCTCGCGTGCCGTTTTCCCCACGACGCGCCCCCTCGTCTCTTGGATCCCATTCACATCCCCTCCTTCTCTCGCCCACAGTCCCAAGAATCCATCGACCCGCCTCGTTCTCTTTCCCCCTCTCGTCTCCCGCTACCCATCACCGGCCACCCCCTCCATCACCATCACCATCGCCTCGTCACCAACCTCGTACCCCCTCATCTCACCTTCATTCTCTTCCCTCGCACGCCAGCATCCGACCACCCTCGTCACTCTTCGTCGAGCTCCTCACTGCACCCATACAAGCTTCTCACACCCCGGCCGTCGAGCTCCGACCCCCTTGCACACCCCTCACTTGAGCTCCGACCCTCTCGACCCGCACTTGCAATCGCCACCACCGCCACCATCATCCCCGAGCACCCTCATCTGCCTCCCCTCTCGCTCTCGCTGCAATTTCTCTCTCTCTCTTTACCTCTGCTTTTTCTCATTCTCTCTCTCTCAGTTCTCTCATTCTCTTTCTAACACTGCCCCCTCTCTCTGTATCTCACCTCTCTCTCTCTCTCTAACTCTCAGACTCTCTCTCTCTCTCTCTCTATACTCTCCCTCTACTCATCACAGTCACTCTCACTACCCCCACTCACCTTCCCGCACCCGAGCTCCCCTTGCGGCAACCTCTGCCTGCCTCACCACCATTGACGACCCTCTGCAATCCACGACCCCTTTCCGTCGAGACCACCGGCGACCTACCCCCTCTGAAGCTCCAGCACCGAGCTACTACATCGAGGAGCCGAGCTCAAGCCCCAAGCCAACTCAAGCAAGCTAAGCCCTCGGTCATTTCATCGAGCACTTGTTGCAACCATCCCCGACAACGAGACCCACCACGACGAGCCGAAGCAATAGCCAGCCTTGCCTGCACACCTTGTCGCCGTCGGTTCGTCGGCAGCGACGTCTCCGCGCCTCAACGCCTTCCATCGCCTGCCCGAGCTCACCCGCTGCCGTCGTCGTGCCAGTTCGTCGCGCGCCCGTACTGTACCTTACTGCCGTGCACCTCCAGGCAAGTTTTCTACTTGCTTACATGCTATTTATCTAAGTTACGATCTTTAATTAATTGGATTATAAAGTTATAAGTTTAAAACTATTACGTGCCGTATCTGTTCGATGCTTGTTCCCTTAGGAAAACATTATCAAATTTGACGGAACTGGATAAATTACATTGGCTCTTGTAGAGATGGTTAATGTGTGCAAATTTCATTAGAAAATACGACTGTTAAAGATTAAAACAACTGCCCCCAAGTTTAACCGTAAAACTGTAATTCTGTTGCACCTGAAAACCGTTAAATTCACCATAAATCATATACATATTAGAATGGTACGTTCGAGGGCTCAACTCGAAGAAAATTCGACGAACTTTAACCCCATACTGGTTTCCTGATATTCCTGTACTTAAATTGTGATGATAATCGTATCGGAGTGCGACTCTGGACTGCAGTCCAGAGCGACTCAAATTGTGCTTGCTGTTCCGTAATGGATACCATAGGATTCCCTTAACTCGTAGGTTGCGAACTCCGCTGCTTATTGTAGGTAACTCTGTTAGCTAGACAACACATTTGGTCTCATCCTGTTTCGTTACCGTTTGATATTTAATCTGTAATTTAAAAGATCGGGACACATAACAGTCCCAGCAGAATCAGATTTGACATGTTAATATTAAACAGATTATAACTCCTAACGTACAGATGTGATTGACGATCGGTCTATTGCGTAGAAAACTTTACTGAAAACCCTAGAATTCATCCAACTGTAGCGTCACTAAAATCCGATCCCAACTGAGATCAAAATGCGTTACGAAAGGGATTTCTGATTCTGAAACAGGATTTTCAGCCGCGTGCGCTTAAAATGAAATAGTCATAACTAATGATCCTGGAACCCGATTGGCTCGAAACAAAATTAGATGGATAGCTAACTGAACATATAAACTACTACCTGTTTATCATTTCGCTAAATTATATACATATGTTTCATGATAAATCGTGCAAGTGATAGACTGTCGTTTTATGATACCTTAGTTGTGCTTCTTATACTGTTCATGCATCATATCATACCTATATCATTGTAGTGATAACCTAGTGACATCGTGCATTTACCCAGTGTTAGATTTTAGTGGTGATTGTGGCAAGTACGTCAGTGTTCGTGTATCCGTGATTAAGTGAAAGTGATACGTACTTGTACACAATCAGTGACCTTATTGTTCTATTGCATTGTCGACGTCTGTGGGATGCGTGTATGTGTGACTATAAGTGGTATGGGACACTTATGGAAGCGCTTGCACGGGTGTCACAGATAAGGCATCCGACACTGCCATTTATCATAGGTATTGGTCGGGACGTGCTTGATGGAGGTCCTGCCTCCAGTTCTCGCGCAGACTTGTCACGGATCGATTAGTATTTAGGGTGATGGTTAGCGTTTGATGTAGACCACGGGGTGTGGGGTAGTTTAAGTGTGAGTTCAACAGAATCTCGGGAGTCCCATGCCGGCTTATATATTAGGGAGTTATATGGAGATTTACAGGGTACGTGATATATACACCGTGATATTCTTGTTACATGTTGGGCCCGTGGTCCCTTGCCCTTGGGTTCTACCCTTGGGTGGAGGACACTCGCGAGTGGTTGACTCTCACACTTGAACTGACGATAGGCTTAGTGACCTGTACAGTGAGACTTAGAGACTGATAGGGATACTGGCATTTATATTCCTCATATACTGTGTTGGCATACGTGACATATCGTTATACTGCTTTACTGTTCCGCTGCATTGATTACTGCACATTCATATTCATGCTGTCATTGATTTACTGATATTCATATTCATTACCACTGTTAGAACTGTTACTTGATTATATATATTATATTGCTATTGTGTCGCTCTGACGACCTGAGTATGCATGCTCAGTGTGAGGAGAAGATTTAGCCTGGATTAGTGCATCACAGACTTCTTGACTTGCCATTCCGAGTTACATTCATTTGTTCCACTTTAGGTCAGTCTTTACATTGTTTTTTTCAGTTACTGCATTTCTTATTACCTGCGCATCATTTACTGTTTACCATGAGAAACTAGAAGCCGAAGTGTGACTACGGCAGGACATTTCCTCGCCCGTAGGAGCATGGCTGGCCTTGTCTACCCCTCGTATTCCGTATTTTGGGAAGCGGGGCGTGACAGTAAGGGACTCATTGACATTGGATTTAGGACATTTGAGAATTCATTTGATATTGATTACAGGATATATATGAGTTTGCTGATTTGTACACTCGGGATATGTGAGATCTACTTGATGTTGTACATTCGGGGTATACGAGATATACTTGATATTGTACATACGGGATATGTGAGATCTACTTGATATTGTACATTAAGGATATGTGAGATTTACTTGATATGATAGCCAAATTGGGGGATGATTTGAGAAAATTGGGATTTGGATTGTCTTGATGGATTTTGATCCTACCACGATGTCAGGATTCCGTGGAAATGACATGTTTCATTCCATACTCTACATTTACTGTTTATGCACCACTTCATGCATTAGTGTACCTGTTAGAGTCCCTTCCATGACTGTTGCATTTACATGACTTTATTCATATCATTTCTTCATGTATTAGCAGTACCGATATAGTACCTTACATGATGCTGCATACAGATTGTCATACTATTAGTGCTTCATGTATTAGTTGTACGTGCTAGCGTACCTTTCATGACTGATGCATTACATATGACTATTCATTGCTATCAAATGCTTATGTTAGATTCGCGCTATACGTGCATACTCGCGATTACCTGCATATGTTATTTACTATTCACGAGTTGGCAACTCACCCCCGTTGTGCCACAGTGTTTGCAGGTGTTCCTCAGGATAGTCAGAGGCAGGGTTATTTTCATCCATCGTATCATCTTTTGCTGCGGATACCGCTTAGCCTGACAGTGTGCAGTTTTGCCCAGGTGGGTTTTGTGCTTATCCGATGTTGTATTGTATATTCGTTGTATCTATTTACTCTCCATCTACCAGTATTATGCATGACTTAGAGATTTGGTGTGAGGACGATATTGTATATTATTTTGTGACTTGGAGAATTTTATGCCGTTTTATTTATATCGTCTCTTTTTTCGCTACGGCGTCATATATCTGCTGTGGTGATTGTTTTCCGCCGTTGGGCGTGGATTTTGCTCCCATTTGGGATGTTTTTACTTACATATTATGTTGTACCCATTTTTGGGGTTGGTTTTTACAAGGGAGGTGCTGCCAAAATTTTAAGGAAATTTAATTGGATTTTTTTAAAAAAGAATTTGGGTTGCGATTTCGAAAGTTTAAACAATGTTTCTTATCTTCTCTTGTCTTTTTAATGGTCTAGATTTCTGGGTTTTGGCTTTCTTTTACTGTGTTACGCCTGTAGATATTGCGTAGTATTAAGAGCGTCATGTGCCAATTTCATGTTGTGATACTCCTTGTACCATATTCCAGTGCAGCGATGCAGACGCCAACCAAAATCCAAATTCTCAAAAGGCGAATGATGAGTCGCTCCTGGTACCATATTCCAGTGCAGCGATGCAGACGCCAACAAAGTCCCGAAATTCTTTCGGCCGTACGGTCTGGATCATACATCCTGCAAAACCGTATACAATCCACGGGCGTAAAACGATCCCAATCTCTCCCATGTCCTACCGGCGAAACCACATTCATAGTCCCACCAGCGAAAAAAATGATTAAAAAAAAATTGGTATGTCCACAAGCAAAATGTGCACGGATGAAAACCCGAAAGGGCTCCGTGAATAAAAACAGCAGGACTGGCAGCGAGTTTGTGAAAACCCGAATGGGCGCAAACTCGTGAAAAAGAGATGAAATACACTCACAAAGTCCTCTCGAGTTTGTAAGGAGAAAATTCCCCGCGTAAGATCTTTACGACTCACAAAGGAAAAACACACTTGGGGGTCATCACGACTAAGGAGAAAATGCACCTACGGGATCCTTACGACTCGTAGGGAGAAAATGCTTTTATGGGACCCTTACGGCCCATAAAATTGAAAAGCCTTAGGTGATAGGGATCTAAACATGTCTCCTAAGCCATCGTTTGCCAACAGGGAAAGGCAAATGATTATTCGCTCCTGGTACCATATTCTAGTTTAGCAGTGCTGATGCTGACCCAAAAACCAATTCCCAAATTCTCCCGGGGTAAATGAGGAGTTGCTCCTGGTATTATTCCGGTGCAGCAATGCAGATGCCGACCAAAACCAAAATCCCCAAATCCTCTCATGGCAAATGTTGATTCGCTCCTGGTACCATATTCCAGTGTAGCGATACCGATGTCAACACAAATCAAACCAACCAATCCCAGCGTCGACCGTCCATGTCGTAAAAAGGGCAGTGCAGGCTTCCCACAAATAGGGAACCAAATCGCTCTGGGTGTAGCACCCAGTACTTTTATACGCCAATAGCCGTGTTTTTATAAGAGGGGTCACTTACAAATTTATCTAGTTATACTTATAATAATTTTAAGTATTTAAAAATCCTAATTCGTTTACTCTATTTCCCTTCTTAAATCCTTTTACCTAAAACTAATCCTATTACTCAAAACCTTCTTATTTTTTTCCTTTATTATTCTCCCTTTTTATACCCAGTCCCCTATAAATATTTAACATATCTTAATAAATAAGTCTCCAGATATTTTCCTGAATTTTCTACAAATTTTCCGTATTTTTCCAGAATTTAATCCAGATCTATATATATATATATATATATATATATATATATATATATATATATATATATATATATATATATATATTGTATAACTTTTATTTAAATTAGTTTTCCTAACCCAAAACTAAATTACTTATTCATTTTCCCTATTTTCCTTTCCTAACCCAACCCAGACCCTAACTCTCCTTTCTTTCTTTGACTTTACCCGAGCCCGGCCAATCTCCCTCTCCCCTCTCCCTTTTATTTTTCCTTTCCTTTTTATTTATTCCGGCCCATCTCACTCCCCCCTTTTCCTTTATTTTTTCCTTTTAATTATTCCAGCCCAAACTTTCCCCGGCCCACAAATCATTCCCAACTCCCCCGACCCGTTATCACCCTTCTAGTCAACCTAACTCTTTTCCCACTTCTTTTCCCTCCTGTTCGCTGCGCTCCCACGTCGCCGCCCACGTCGCGTCGCGCCGGCTTCCCTCGCGCCCCACGTCCCCACGACTCGCACGCGCGCTCGCGAAGCCACTCTCGACCCCGTCTTCATCTCGCTCCCCTCTTTTTTTCGCACACTCTCTTTCCTCCGCTTCTCCCTCCTCTCCCCCGCGAGGACCTCGAGCTCCCTCAACACCCACACCTCGCCGCCACCTTCCTCCTCCCATCCCCGACGACGAACCCTTGCACCGAGGAACCATACGACCGTGACAATATCTCTCACCGTCGTCGTCGCCTTCGTTGCAGCCTGCACCCACGCCGCGACCGAGGCTCCACCTCGTCGGCCCCCACCGTCGCCTCCATCCCCTCACCACCGGCTCTCCTCTGAGCACCTCTCAACACCACCGAGACTCCGCCCTTTTGCAACCCTCGACTTCTCGCTGTCGAGATCGCCGGCGACCCCTCGAGCCCCGATCTCCTGCTCCATCGCCGACCCTCCTTATACCGCCGACGAGTCCCTCAACTTCGTCACCACCTAGCTCCCTCTGTCTCTCACAGGCAATATCTCTTTCCCTCTCCCTCACAACACCTCTCTCTCTCTCTCTCTCTCACAACATCTCTCTCTCTCACAGCACCTCTCTCGGACACATCGCCTGAGCTCATCTCCGGCGCCCAAGGACCTCCGTAGCCTCTCCTAGCTCTCCTCGGTGCACCGTCGATCACTTCCAGCGGACCCATCACCTTCACCGCAGCACCAAAGCTAGCCCAAGTTTCAAACCGAGCCCCAGTCATTTCATCGAACATCTATAACCATCGCCATCGCCGTTGTTCGAGTTGTTGTAGTCACCGTTCGAGCCATTGCCTCGGTCTCTGTAGCAGTCACCGTCTTCAACGCAGCGGCCGTCGCAACGCCAGCGCACGCCCGTCGCACCCACCGAGCCATCAAGTCCAAGAAGCAAGATCCGACAAGGCTGAACCTGTGCTGCGTTCGTGACGCGATCGTTCCGTTGCCGCTTCCGTACCGTCATCGATATGTCTTCAGGCAAGTTTAATACTTGCTTCATGCCAATTTTATATATTACAATTCTAGTTACCAATAATTTCCGCATATACTTTTCATGTGAATCGTTAATCCAAGTGTTCGATACAAAACCCGAATGGATGACCCCGTTAAATTGACGACAACAAATAACATTGGGTGGCCCGAATCATAATGAATATCCCTTAAGAATTTGGGTACAAAACGATGCCGTTTGCTCACGTAAAATGGCGTCCCAATTTCTGTCGTAAAACCTGAAAACTTTCGTGCATGCTAAACCGTAAAATTCATAATAAATTATGTACAAATCTAATTTTAGCGTTCCATGGCTCGTATCGGAGATAACTGTTTAATCTACAGTATTCTATAGTTGGTCACTGAATTCTAACTAATTATAATAGAGAAAATTGCGGAGGATTACGACTCTGGACTGCAGTCTAGAACGGAAATCCCAGTTAACCCCTGTTTCTAAACACCTGTATTTTCCTGTTCAAATATGAGAATGTGCGAAACCCTATATCGCTACGTAGAAAATTGAATCAGATTTCTTACTCCACTGGTCTCACTGGATTCCTCACATGTTTGATATTTCTAACTCATTTTATAATGTCGATATGTCTTTCTGAATTCTGCAGAGGCAGATTTTACACATTGAACATAAGCTGTCCATAACTCCCTGTCGAAATAAGATATTACTGATCCGCCAATTGAGGCGGAAACCTAACTGATAACCTTAAATTTTTTTCAACTATAGCGTCGCCTAATTGCGATCCCAACTGGGATTAAAATGTGTTACGAAATAAACTTCCGATTCTGAAACAGGATTTCCAGACGTGAACACTTAAATTGAGATGGCCATAACTAGCAAACCTGAAACCCGATTGGCGCGAAACTAATTTTGATGGATAGATAATTCAATATACTGTTTACCCCTTTGGCATTGTTTCGCTTATTTCTGCACGCATGACTTATAGTGAATTATGCAAGTGGTAGGACACTGACTGATGGTATTCCATTCATATAGTAATTGTTGTATTCTCATCATATCGTGTAGAAGTCATCGCATCAGTAACTTAGTGATCATGTGCAGTGTTAGGTTTTAGTGTTTGATTGTGGCAAGTACGTTAGTGTTTAAGCATGAATGGATAAGTGAAAGTGACACATACTTGTACACAATCAGTGGACCCTATTGATTTATTGCATTGTCGACGTCTGTGGGACGTGTATAAGTGTGACTATAATTGGTATGAGACGGTTATGGGAGCACTTGTATGGGTGTCACAGGTAAGGCACCAAACACTATCCATTTATCTTGGGTATCAGTTGAGATATGCTTGATGGAGACCCTGTCTTCAGTTCTCGCGTAGACTTATCATGGACCGACTGGTATTTGAGTTTATGGTTGGCGTTTGATGTAGACCATGGGGTGTGGAGTAGTTTGAGTATGAGTTCAACAGAATCTCGGGAGTCCCATGCCGGCACATACAGCGATTCTGGAGATATATGGGGATATTACTGATTATTAGCGAGCGACTCGGGCCCGTGTTCCCTTGTCTTTGGGTCCTACCCTTGGGTGGGGGATACTTATGAGTGGTTGACTCTCACACTTGGACTGACGATAGGCTTTGTGACCTGTATAGTGAGACTTAGAGACTGATAGGGCTAGTGACATTGACATGCATTGCTTACTAATTCAGCATACCCGCCATACTGTTTACTGCCTTACTGTTTTCCTGCTCTATTAGCTACCTGATAGGGTCCTACAGTCTCCGTGTAGTGCTTGGCAATCTTAGACATCCTTCGGTTTAGATTGCAAACTTGTCATTCATGATCTTGATTCACATAGTGTGTTCTGCTATACATTTTGATCCAACCGCTAGAGTTTTGGGTGACTTAGTAGAGTTACGTGGTTGTAATTGTGAACTGCAGCATAGTTACAATACTGTACTCTGTTTGAGTGACTTGGAGTTCTACATTTGATTTCCACTCGTTTGAGTTTCACCTCACCCGATACTCTTGTTTCGTTGTTTATTTTATGTCGTATTTTGACTCTAATTCCTATGCCTTTATCGTTCTCAAAATTGTTATTTCAGGACTATGTCTTCCAACGACTCTTTTTCTACCTCCACTCCCCAGAATCAGACCGTCGAAATTTTGAATGTGCTGCGAGGTTTGAAAGAAGCCCAGGAGCGAACGTACGACCTGTTAGCCGAGGGATTAGGAAGACAGATGACTCAGGCACCAGCAGAAGCCTCCAATTGTAAGGGAATCCCGGTTAAACAAGGAAAAGAGGTGAAGATGAAGCGCCCACCTGTTCCCCAGCAACGGAAGCAGCGGAAGGTTCAATGTTATGGATACTGCAAGAAGCTTGGACACCTTCAGAGAAACTGTCGCAGCGCCAAGGGACAGTGCCTAATTTGCAGATCCAGCGAACATCTTGTCAATGGTTGTCCTCGAAGGAAGGAGCTACAAGGAGGAGACTCGTCCTCACTCTCTACTCCTGCTAAGTGATGGTTATTTAGTAGTTCGAGCTTCGAGGATAGTACGGACCCAGCGCAGGATTCAACTCGCGTGACGAGAATGCAGCGGTCTAGATATCGAAGAATAATTATCACCTTTCTGCTTTCAAAAAAAAAATGTTGTCACTCTTTTGTAAATATTTCCTTTCGTTTAAGATCTTCTATCCACTGAACTTTTAGTTGAATGCAATAAAACTCAGAGTTGTGATGTATGTATTGCTCCCTTGCCTCTCACTTTATTTATACTATTCAGTGCATCAACATTCTAAAGTGTGATTTTTCAGTCTTTACCTATCGCGTATTTCCCTTGTACTCCGTATCCTTGATTATTTTCTTACTGTGTTCCACTGTCTAATCATGGCTCTTTCTTTTCAGGCCATGGCCCACCCTGGAGCAGCGCCGCATCTAGATAGGGACACACAGTCATGCGTTTCCTTAGACCGCATGCTGGTGAGTTCGGATGACGAGATCAACGGCCCACAGGTTATTTTCGGAAACAGCGATTTCGGGGACGAGGGAGCCGCAGCCCCAGAAGTTGACATGATCGGTGATTCCGACGGAAAGGAAGAAGACCCCGAAGAGGACCCGATAGAAGAAGATCCGGGAGAAAATCCTATGGAAGAAAATCCAGGAGAGGAAGACCTTGAGGAGAATCCAGTGGAAGAAAATCCTATGGAAGAAGATCCAGAAGAGGCGAATCACGTGGAAGCATACCATGTTAAAGAAGCTCCAGTCGAGGCAGAAGGACCAGAAGAAGAAGACCCCGCGGCGGAAGAACCTCCAGTAGCGATCCCTGCGAGGCGCTATAGAAATGGACGCCCCTATCTGAGTGCACGAGCCTACCGTAACCTACTGAACTTCCACAACCACGACTGACGCGATTTATTTTTTGCCTCCTCTGGCCAAATAAATCTATGTATAGCTTAGGGCCACTCTATATCTTTCGTGAGTACCTTGTTGAAATTTTCTGGTATGATAAAAAAAAATTTGCTGAGTTCGCTAATCTTTTGATTGTTGTTTCGCATGATGCATTTACCGTTTTCCTCCCCAATAAATTTCTTCCCTCCTGAGATTCATGACTATTCACCCTTACACCCCGTGCTGACCCAACCCCGGTCTTTTCGACATTCAGTTTGAAGTACTACAGTTCGACCTTTTGAGTGGGCCATACTCCATTGTAACCCGTACCCTGGCTAGCCCCTATATATTTTTGTGCTATCTCCTATTACCATAATTACATTTAGGAACACGTTATTCGAAAATTTAGTTTTCATTATTTTGTATTTATCGAAAAATTGTGTGTTATTGACTACTTCCGTTTTACCCATTTTAAATGCTCTACTATTCTTCACATTTTCTTTAATAGCGCAACCATATATTGCGCATTTTACTTTGTTCTATGTCTCTTATTTTCACCATGTGGGTTTTCTGAGTTACTTTAAAATTGTTTGATCGATACATTTATTCTAAAATGTTTTGGCCTATCGGCAAACCCTTCACTATTGGTTGTTATTGCTATTCTTTTATTCTTCTGTAGATATAGTTTACCCCTATAGTTGATTCTGCCTTGTACTGACTTAGACCTGCTCTTTTAGTTGCGTTAGTTCTTATACATATATGGACCTTCAATTTCTATCTAACTGTTTTTAAGTAAATCGCTATGTGTTGGTGTTCGATGTGGTAGCTTTTCGCTTATTATTTTATAGCTTATCGTTTATTTTAAATTTCGAGAACGAAATTTTTGTAAGGGTGGTATGATGTAGCACCCAGTTCTTTTATACGCCAATAGCCGTGTTTTTATAAGAGGGGTCACTTACAAATTTATCTAGTTATACTTATAATTATTTTAAGTATTTAAAAATCCTAATTCCTTTACTCTATTTCCTTTCTTAAATCTTTTTACCTAAAACTAATCCTATTACTCAAAGCCTTCTTATTTTTTTCCTTTATTATTCTCCCTTTTTATACCCAGTCCCCTATAAATATTTAGCATATCTTAATAAATAAGTCTCCAGATATTTTCCTGAATTTTCTATAAACAATCCGTATTTTTCCAGAATTTAATCCAGATCTAGTCAGATTTATATATATATTTATATATATATATATATATATATATATATATTGTATAACTTTTATTTAAATTAGTTTTCCTAACCCAAAACTAAATTACTTATTCCTTTTCCCTATTTTCCTTTCCTAACCCAACCCAGACCCTAACTCTCCTTTCTTTCTTTGACTTTACCCGAGCCCGGCCCAACTCCCTCTCCCCTCTCCCTTTTATTTTTCCTTTCCTTTTTATTTATTCCGGCCCATCTCCCTCCCCCCTTTTCCTTTATTTTTTCCTTTTAATTATTCCAGCCCAAACTTTCCCCGGCCCACGAATCATTCCCAACTCCCCCGACCCGTTATCACCCTTCTCCTCAACCTAACTCTTTTCCCGCTTCTTTTCCCTCCTGTTCGCTGCGCTCCCACGTCGCCGCCCACGTCGCGTCGCGCTCGCCTCCCTCGCATCCCACATCCCCATGACTCGTGCGCGCGCTCGCGAAGCCCCTCTCGACCCCGTCTTCATCTCGCTCCCTTCTCTCTTTCGCACACTCTCTTTCCCCCGCTTCTCCCTCCTCTCCCCCACGAGGACCTCGAGCTCCCACAACACCAACACCTCGCCGCCACCTTCCTCCTTCCATCCCCGACGACGAGCCCTTGCACCGAGGAACCATACGACCGCGACACTATCTCTCGCCGTCGTCGTCGCCTTCGTTGCAGCCTGCACCCACGCCGCGACCGAGGCTCCACCTTGTCGGCCCTCACCGTCGCCTCTGTCCCCTCACCACCGGCTCGCCTCTGAGCACCTCTCACCGCCACCGTGACTCCGCCCTTTTGCAACCCTCGACTTCTCGCTGTCGAGATCGCCGGCGACCCCTCGAGCCCCGAGCTTCTGCTCCATCGCCGACCCTCCTTCTACTGCCGACGAGTCCCTCAACTTCGTCACCACCTAGCTCCCTCTCTCTCTCACAGGCAACATCTCTTTCCCTCTCCCTCACAGCACCTCTCTCTCTCACAGGCAACATCTCTTTCCCTCTCCCTCACAGCATCTCTCTCTCTCTCAGCACCTCTCTCTCTCACAACATCTCTCTCACACAGCACCTCTCTCGCCCACATCGCCTGAGCTCTCATCTCCGGCGACCCTGGACCTCCGTAGCCTCTCCTAGCTCTCCTCAGTGCACCGTCGATCACTTCCAGCGGACCCATCACCTTCACCGTGGCACCAAAGCTAGCCCAAGTTTCAAACCGAGCCCCGGTCATTTCATCGAACACCTATAACCATCGCCATCGCCGTTGTTCGAGTTGCTGTCGTCACTGTTCGAGCCACTGCCTCGGTCTCTGTAGCAGTCACCGTCGTCAATGCAGCGGCCGTCGCAACGCCAGCGCACGTCCGTCGCACCCACCGGGCCATCGAGTCCAAGAAGAAAGATCCGACAAGGCTGAACCTGTTCTGCGTTCGTGACGCGATCGTGCCGTTGCTGCTGCCGTACCGTCATCGACACGTCTTCAGGCAAGTTTAATACTTGCTTCATGCTAATTTTATATATTACAATTCTAGTTACCAATAATTTCCGCATATACTTTTCATGTGAATCGTTAATCCAAGTGTTCGATACAAAACCCGAATGGATGACCCCGTTAAATTGACGACAACAAATAACATTAGGTGGTCTGAATCATAATGAATATCCTTTAAGACTTTGGGTACAAAACGATGCCGTTTGCTCACGTAAAATGGCGTCCCAATTTCTGTCGTAAAACCTGAAAACTTTCGTGCATGCTAAACCGTAAAATTCATAATAAATTATGTACAAATCGAATTTTAGCGTTCCATGGCTTGTATCGGAGATAACTGTTTAACCTACAGTATTCTATAGTTGTTCACTGAATTCTAACTAATTATAATAGAGAAAATTGCTGAGGATTCCGACTCTGGACTGCAGTCCAGAACGGAAATCCCAGTTAACCCCTGTTTCTAAACCCCTGTATTTTCATGTTCAAATATGAGAATGCACGAAACCCTATATTGTTACGTAGAAAATTGAATTATATTTCTTAATCCACTGGTATCACTAGATTCCTCACATGTTTGATATTTCTAACTCATTTTATAATGTCGATATGTCTTTCTGAATTCTGCAGAGGCAGATTTTACACATCGAACATAACCTGTCTATAACTCCCTGTCAACATAAGATATTACTGATCCGCCAATTGAGGAGGAAACCTAACTGATAACCTTAAATTTTGTTCAACTATATCATCGCCTAATTGCGATCCCAACTGGGATTAAAATGTGTTACGAAATAGACTTCCGATTCTGAAACCGGATTTCCAGACGTGAACACTTAAATTGAAATGGTCATAATTAGCAAACCTGAAACCCGATTGGCGCGAAACCAATTTTGATGGATAGATAATTCAATATACTGTTTACCCCTTTGGCATTGTTTCTCTTATTTCTGCATGCATGACTTATAGTGAATTATGCAAGTGGTAGGACACTGACTGATGGTATTCCATTCATATAGTAATTGTTGTATTCTCATCATATCGTGTAGAAGTCATCGCATCAGTAACCTAGTGATCATGTGCATTACCCAGTGTTAGATTTTAGTGTTTGATTGTGGGAAGTACGTTAGTGTTTAAGCATGAATGGATAAGTGAAAGTGGCACGTACTTGTACACAATCAGTGGACCCTATTGATTTATTGCATTGTCGACGTCTGTGGGACGTGTAAAAGTGTGACTATAATTGGTATGGGACGATTATGGGAGCATTTGTATGGGTGTCACAGGTAAGGCACCAAACACTATCCATTTATCTTGGATATCAGTCGAGACATACTTGATGGAGACCCTGTCTTCAGTTCTCGCGTAGACTTGTCATGGACCGACTGGTATTTGAGTTTATGGTTGGCGTTTGATGTAGACCACGGGGTGTGGGGTAGTTTGAGTGTGAGTTCAACAGAATCTCGGGAGTCCCATGCCGGCACATACAGCGGTTCTGGAGATATATGGGGATATTACTGATTATTAGCGAGCGACTCGGGCCCGTGTTCCCTTGTCCTTGGGTCCTACCTTTGGGTGAAGGATACTCACGAGTGGTTGACTCTCACACTTGGACTGACGATAGGCTTAGTGACCTGTATAGTGAGACTTAGAGACTAATAGGGCTAGTGACATTGACATGCATTGCTTACTGATTCAGCATACCCGCCATACTGTTTACCGCCTTACTGTTTGCCTGCTCTATTAACTACCTGCATTGGCTACTTCATGTTCACGTCATTATTCCATGATTACTGTTTCATGTTCATTATTATTGCACGAGTGCACATTGGTATCTACATACATATATTGCTATCGTGTCGCTCTAACGAGCTGAGTATGCATGCTCAGAGTGAGAAGTGGATCTAGCTTGGACCAGGACCTGACGTACCACGAGGACATCACGGATATCTTGATCAGCGACCCAGAGCTATACTCTCTTGATCCCCATCTGGTTAGTTCTTTTGCATTCGTTTTGATTTAGTGCCTGCATTTCTCGTTACCTGAGCATTGATTACTGAGTACCACGTAAATCTAGAAGCCGAAATGTGACTACGGCAGGATATTTCCTGGACCGTAGGAGCATGGCTGGCCCTGTCAACCCCTCGTATTCCGTATTTTGGGAAGCGGGGCGTGACACCGGGCCAGGGAAAAGTCTACCACGGACACTCCGCCTCGGAGACGTGTCAAGCGTCGACCGCCCATGCCGTAAAAAGGGCAGTGCAGGCTTCCCACAAATCGGGAACCAAATCGCTCCGGGTCAGGAAAAAGTCTACCACGGACACTCCTTCTCGGACACGCGTCAAGCGTCGACCGTCCATGTCGTAAAAAGGGCAGTGCAGGCTTCTCACAAATCGGGAAGCAAATCGCTCCGGGCCAGGAAAAAGTGTACCACGGACACTCTCCGGGCCAGGGCAAAGTCTACCACGGACACTCCGTCTCGGAGACGCGTCAAACGTAGACCGTCCATGTCGTGAAAAGGGCAGTGCAGCCTTCCTACAAATCGGGAACCATATCGCTCTGGGCCAGGGAGAAGTCTACCACGGACACTCCGCCTCGGAAACGCGTCAAGCGTCGTCCGTCTATGTCGTAAAAAGGGCAGTGCAGGTTTCCCACAAATCGGGAACCAAATCGCTACGGGCCAGGGAAAAGTTTACCACGGACACTCCGCCTCGGAGACGCGTCAAGCGTCGACCGTCCATGTCGTAAAAAGGGCAGTGCAGGATTCCCACAAAGCGGGAACCAAATCACTCCGGGCCAGGGAAAATTCGACCACGGACACTCCGTCTTGGAAACGCGTCAAGCGTCGACCGTCCATGTCGTAAAAAGGGCAGTGCAGGCTTCCAACAAATCAGGAACCAAATCTCTCCGGACTAGGAAAAAGTCTACCACGGACACTCCACCTCGGAGACGCGTCAAGCGTAGACCGTCCACGTCGTAAAAAGAGCAGTGCATCCTTCCTATAAATCGGAAACCAAATCGCTCCGGACCAGGGAAAAGTCTACCCCGAACACTCCGCTTCGGAGACGAGTCAAGCGTCGACCGTCCATGTCGTAAAAATGGCAGTGCAGGCTTCCCACAAATCGGGAACCAAATCGTTCCAGGCCAGGAAAAAGTGTACCACGAACACTCCGCCTCGGAGACGCGTCAAGCGTCGACCGTCCATGTCGTAAAAAGGGCAGTGCAGGCTTCCCACAAAGCGGGAACCAAATCACTCTGGGCCAGGGAAAAGTCTACTACAGACACTCCGTCTCGGAAACGCGTCAAGCGTCGACCGTCCATGTCGTAAAAAGAGCAGTGCAGGCTTCCCACAAATCGGGAACCAAATCGCTCTGGGCCAGGGACAAGTTTACCACGGACACTCCGCCTCGGAGACGCGTCAAGCGTCGACCTTCTATGTCGTAAAAAGGGCAGTGCAGGCTTCCGACAAAGCAGGAACCAAATCGCTCCGGGCCAGGGAAAAGTCTACCACGGACATTCCGCCTCGGAGACGCGTCAAGCGTCGACCGTCCATGTCGTAAAAAGGGCAGTGCAGGCTTCCTACAAAGTGGGAACCAAATCACTCCATGCCGGGGAAACGTCTACTACGGACACTCCGTCTCGGAGACGCGTCAAGCGTTGACCGTCCATGTCGTAAAAGGGGCAGTGCATCCAAAAAAGTGGGAACCAAAGCAAGTCGCCTCCACGCGAAAGAAAATCCATCAATTTCATGCACACGACCCACATATGTTGTGTGCATTTATTGATGGGGGCACTTTGTTGGGGTCGAAAATTGCACCCCGGTTGACCAAGTCAAAGTCAAGGTCAACCCTATGCCAAGTGGGCCCAAGCCCAGATCAAGTGGGCCCTTGCCCAAGTCGAGTCCGAACATGAAGCAGCCGGCCCTCCCCCATGCCGAAATAAAAAATCATGTAATAAATAATTTTGATGTAATTTTTTTATGCATGAATGTAAGCAAAATGGGCATAAAGCAAAATTTTTGTAAAGCCCATGGCTTATGTGCAAAAGAAATGAGCACACGAGGCATGGGATGGGCAAAATGGCATTTTGTAAAGCTCAAGGGGCTATATGTTGTCACGCCCCGCTTCCCAGTGTACGGCAGAGGGGATGCGACGAGGTCCGCTACGTACATACTCAGAAGTACATACGCTAAGCGTATCTAAGCAATATAAAATAAATACACAAGAGACGAGGGATAATAAAAACTATATATTCTATTTATTAACATTCTTTTGTACAATGCATGAAAAGGAAATACAACTGAAATAAAAAGATGCCTAAACAGTGGCATAACAGGAAATGAAAAGTACAGAAAGTAAAAGTGTACAATGAAACTAAAGTGCAGGGTCTTCGGCAAACTGCTCCAAGTCTTCTGCAGATGGCTCGATCTCTGCCAGGTCCAAGTCACCTGACGACATTCAAAGAAGAAAGAAATACAATGTCGTCAGCGAATATGTCGCTCGGTAAGTCCCAAAGATAAGAGGAGAAATAGAATAGACAGAGAGTAAGAGAGAGAGGGAGAGATAGCTTTTACAGTTGTATTATATTGTTATATTATTGTAGTATTGTGTTAACACTGTTGTTTGTACCTTGGTACAGAAGGATGCCGGTGTATACGGGAGGGGTCTCAGTATGCTAGAGACCAGGACAAATGGAAGTACAAGGCTCCGTTATACAACCCGGAACAACGGCAATTGGATTCGGGTTAGGTGTCTTAATCTTACCGCCTCGTGCCACCTTTAACACCTTCCGTACTAATCTACCCCTTAAACCCCGTAGTGTTTTGATTGTATTGTTTGTCTTGTAAATTGTATTGATTGTATAATTGATTGGCTGACCGAAACCATGATATCAGTAAACGGATGTAACCGTAGAATCATGTAAATGGAATAACTGGAGAACCATGTAAATGGGATGTATATCCATGGTTCGGTTCAGTCAAGTTGTATAGATTGTATAGTTAGATTCATGTGTTCATATTGAATTGGAATATTGTAGATTGTAGATTGTACTTGAGACATATTCAAGTCAGTTCATAATCAGACTCAAATCCGAGTCAGACAATTAGAAATGTAAATCGAAGTCCTATAATTGCTTGGGTCCTTAGGGTAATTTATAAAACTTGAGGGGGTTTTATGTAAAAATACTTTTATATATTTTCAAAATACACCTCAAGTATTCATTATTCCTCTTTAGAGTTGTAATGAATGTGCATTTTATATTGTGCCATTTCTAGCGAAAATATCCTATAAATAAAGGTATTTATCTGTAATAATGATTTATTTGAAGTTCATGGTATTTTAGTGTAAAATTTATTCTTGTGATTTTTAGAAAAAGGTGGAATATTTATATTATAATAAAATAGATATTTAAATGATAAATATACATATATATATACAAAAAATAATTTTAATAAATATTTTATATTCCAAAAATCTCATTTTCTTAAGATGTCGTATTTTAAACCTTTCGAGACCGATGCTCCTTGCGGAGGTCTGAATCTCACACTACTAAGCCCGAGGATGTGCGATAATCCGCACCATCCCGAACGGGTTCCCCAAAAATGGGTTGTAGCGGCGCTTTGCAAAGATTGTAAAATACTAACCCTTTAGAAAACGGTTTTATAAACTAAAAGGTATTTATTTGTAAAAATGTAAATTCTCCGTATTTTAGATTCTAGGGTTTCCTAAGTTAACTAGCCTATTTCTAAATGGTCTAAACGACAAGTTGTTAGATGCCTCAAATCGCATCTTCACCGTCAATTGTGGCCAGGTAAGTACAAGTGAGGAAAGGAGGGATCCGCTCATGAATCACCGTGAAACGGGCCTTTTAAAGTTACCTTTCTCACTTACCTAGCCTAGACACCACAAATTCAGGTTTAGATAAACGACCGATGTCCACAACTTATCGTATTTTCATATTATGTGGTATTTATTTAAAAGTGTATCAATACTAAATCTTTTAGAAATGGTTTTATTAAGTAAAGGGTATTTATTTGAAAGTATTGTTTTATCGTATTCTAAGTTTTTTGATGATATCGTTTTAGGTTGTATATGCGTGTGTGTGGAGGTAGGTCATTACCCCGTGCTCTACTTTAAATGTATAGCAAGGTTAAGGGGGTTAAATGTGAAATTGAAACATTGTGGTATTTAAGTGAAAAATACGATAAATTGAAAAGGCTATCATTTCATGTGATGAAACTTGTTCAAATTATTTGTTAAATGTTTAATAGTCAACATTAAGATGTTTAAGCATGATTGAATTAGTGAGAAGTGAAATTTTATAGAAAACCGAATCGGAAATCGGATTTGTTCCGATTCCGTCGGGTTTCGTAATTTCGTATTTTTAGAGAATAAGAAAGAGAGATGAAATGGGACTTACGAGTTTCGATTAAGCAAAGGAATGAGAGGGGACTAAAGGGGTTGCCAAGGCGTTGCTTCGTCGCCGGTTGTTCCTAGAAAACGTCGCCGGAATTTCCGCCGGAATTTCGTCGAAGCTTCGCCGCGAACTTGTTTTCAAAGTACACAACTCTTGGAAAATTTTGAGAGAGTGGGCTTAGGATTTTGGGGGTGAGAGGGTGGTGTGTAGGGTTGGTATTTATAGGGTTAGGCTAGGGTTAGAGTAGATGAAATGTTTAAAATAAAAATGTGATAAAATATAATAAAAATGTAATAAAAGTGGAGTAATTGAGGTTTTTTATGAGTTCTGGAAGTGGTCTGAGGCTGAAATTTTTCAGGTGTATAGGGAATATGAAAAGACACAACTTTCATGTTGGGATCGTCGCCGGAATCGGCTGACTCGGGGGTGACTCGGCCGTGACTCTGTCGGAGCACCGAGTCGGCCGATTCGGCCGATTCCCGGCCGAGTCCGGCGGCCAGGATCCCCCCGACGGTTCATCTAACTCATGGAAGTGTTATATCTTTGGGTGTAGTGGGGTTTTTGTGAGATATACATGTGTAAACTCTTGGTATTCTAAAGGTTTTTTTAAAAAATCAATATTAAAAATAATATGGGGTAAGGGATTTGAACTCTGATGGCTTGGTTCATTAGTGCAAGGTATTACCAATGAGCTACAAGCCCTTGCTTGTAATTATGATGATATTTAATTACTTAAAATGATAGCAGCAAGAATAAATACTCCAAGTATATATTAAATTTAAAGTAATTTCTTGTACACTAAAAAAGGAGTTATTACATTCTTGTAACTTGTAATTAAAAAACAAAATAATTACTTATATCTTGTGCTCAGGCTAAAATACTCCTTTATGGATTTTGAAAAAAAAAATTAATTTAAAAATTTGTATAGAAAAAGTGTATAAGAAAATTAGAGTTGTTACATTCTACCCTCCTTATAAAAATTTCGTCATCGAAATTGGTAAAAGGAAAGTGTAACGGTGTAAGGAAGTTTGTTGACTGTAGTATAGATAGTGTATAAAAGTGATACGATGGTGAAAAAGGTTTACCGGTCTTACCTTGACATACAGTCTCGGTTTCTACGGCTTCTAATATGAATGTCTGTTTCCGTGGTACATTCCTTCTAGCTGGAGGCACATTCAACCTTTGGGGCCTGTTTCTCTGCCCTCTAGGAATGTCCCTCATTGCTTATTGGAATTGGCGATTAGGCTGTGCAGGTGATGGAGCAGGTAGTGCATAACGAGGTGCAGGAGCTGTTCATCACAGAATACTGCATTTTATACCGCCCATTCTTATGCTCGTGTGTTTATAGGTAGGTACTTTTAATCCGTGTTTGTTACATATTTACAGAATACAGGTTTCCAGTACAAATATTGCAATTCAAGACAAAATCTCCACAGTTACACCAAATACAGAACATCTGTTGACAACAGATAAAAGCCGGGTTCCGGTCATCCATATCCGTCCGGTGCTGCGTACCGGTTCCAGGGACAAGGCATATGATAGTGGTCATTCGTGTCTCGGACAAGCACAGAGCACGAGAGGGGCTGCACAAGAATCAATGGGTGCACGGAGCTCGAGGGAGATAGAAGTCAAAAGTGAAAAAGATAATGCAATCTTGGACTAAGAATCTAAAGATATTCTGGATGAAATTATCAGAAAATACATGTACCAGACAACAGGGGACAGCAGACCAGGGAAGTACCAAGTTGCCCACACCCTAACCCTACTGTAGGGGCGCGGATCCGCGGCCAATAGGGGGAATAGGCGGCGGATCCACGGCCGTACACAGGGTTCAGGGCACTTGCTTTGGGGGGTAGGATGGTCTTTTCATGTGGGTCCAGTTTGTTGCCCTAGATTTCATTTTCCCTGCCTATAAATACAGCAGATTTGAGCTAAGCCAAGGGTCATTCTTTGTTCTCCATTCTTTTGTAGTTTTAGTTCTTTTTCTTCTTCTTCTTCATTCTTTTTCCATGAAAATTGTAGTGAGAGCTTTTTGAGTGGGAGATTAATGAAGATGAGGTTTTTGTATCATTCTCTTGTGTTTCTTCTTCCCCTTGAGATTCTTGCTTTCTCTTGATCATTCAACCTCTTCATTGAGCTTGAATGGTTAAGGGTTAGTTATTGATCTCAAGAGTCGTATTTTCTTGTGGAATTGGTTCTTCACTTCACATGAGTTCTTTACCCTTCTCTTGATCTTGCAACCTCTTGATTGAGCTTGCAAGTTTAAGGGTTGGCTATCGATCCCATGCATGTCTTGAGTTCTAGTTTCAATTTCTTTTTATTGCTTATTTAGTACTTGCTTTTTATTACCTTGCTTTACTTTCTTGCAATTTATATTTCATGCACTTTAATTACTTGTAATCTTTTCTTTTCTCTTTTCTTTGTTCTTTTCTTTTGTTCTTTGTTGTTCATTTTGTGAATGTTGTAATTATCATTGTTAAGAAGAAATACGATATTATAAGTTAAAGATTTTCTTTTCTCATTTCCTTTTCCCGTTATTTTCCATTGAACTCCGCCCAAACCATACGCAAGCGCTCCGTTAGGCACCCTACCCTAACAAGGTAACGGTGATTCCTAACCGCGACCGGTTGCGTTCGGTTTGGCCGGAGGCGAAAGCAAGAGACAAGAACGGAAGGACAAGGGTAAACAAGCCGGATTCCACGAATACCGCGCTTAAATCCCCTAATCCACGTTGTTGCCGATTGCTCTAGCTTCAATTGGTCAAGACTCGGCTCAAAGGTTTTTGAGTACGGATTTCTTTAGCTTACAATTTCGTATCTCTTTCTTAACAACTTCATACTTGCAAATAAATACACATAGGTTAGTCTTGAACAAACACATACAGATTCTTTATTGACTCGTCTAAAACAAGAAAGGACTTACAACCATCTCCCTGTGGATCGACCCGTGCTCAACCGGCTAGCTGCATAGCGACACCGTCTTGATTGCGGTTAACAACAATTCTTTCAATCAGGAGCCTGGATGGTTGGCCGCTGCGGGTAATTGGCGGGTGTGTGAGTTGAGTTGCTATTGTAAGGACAGTTCCCAATTCCGTGGTTGGATGTGCCACAAATTAGACACAGGCCTTTTGCGCGTCTATAGTCCTTCCATAAGTGTCCCTTTCTATGGCAGTAGTGACAAATTTTCTTCAATCCTCCTGGGTTCAAACGATGGCCTGGAAGAGGCTCCTCCTGGCATTTGAGTGGTAGGGCGTTTCAAACCGGCAGATTGGGATCTGCCCCTCGCCTTTATCACTGCCTCATAACTGCGGACGGCTTCCAGAGCATCTTCATGTGTCAGAAATTTCCCTGTGGCTAGTGCAGCCTGAATTTCTGTGTCCAAACCTTGTTGAAATCGACGGGCTCTGATCTCATCCGTCGGTATCAGGTGTGCCGCAAATCTGTTACGGTCTTTTGTTAGCTGTGTAGTATGTGATATTTAAAATTTTTTGGACTATTGTGACATATCTTACCGGCTTAGCATGGTGAATTCAGCGGCGTACTCATCTACTGATTTGTCCCACATCGAACCTTGTTATAGATGAATGAACTGCTGCTCCATGGCAAACCTGGAAGTCACAGGGAAGTACTTTGCGTCGAACTTCTCGCGAAAAGTCTTCCATTCAATAGGCTGTACAAGACGGCTTTCTTCCGCCTTCTACTAGTTGCGAGCATTGTCCGTGAGCTGCAGTTTCGCCACACGGACCCAACCTATGTCTGGCACTTGTGCTGCCGCCAGATCATCCTCTATACTTTGAGCCCATTCCTCAGCTTCTAATGGGCTCCCCTTTCCTGAGAACTGTTTGGGATGTAAAGCCCTGAATTGCTTTACCCCCGGTGCGTCAGTCTCGGGACGGTTCAGGAGTTGTTGCTGTCCCTCAAGAAGGCTGTGGATCGCCTCAAGTAACACTGTTGGCTCGGTAGGTGGCGCAAGAACAACAGGTGTGAGGGGTAGTGCTGGTGGTGTGTTGTTGACATTGGTGTTGGTGTTGTTCGGGGAATCCATAATCCTGAAGAAAAATTTGGGTTAGGACAGATTCAAATGAAATGATAAGATTCAAGGAATATGAAATTGTAAGATTCAAGGGACATGAATTGAATGTTTTAGTTGCTGGTTCTTGTGTTATATTGCTTAGGTTGTTCACGCAGAACAGAACTGCATGATAGGGTTTCATATAGCTCTGACCTGCATGGGCCACCAACAAAACCTGTCACGCCCCGCTTTCCAGTGTACGGCGAAGGGGATGCGACGAGGTCCGCTACGTACATACTCAGAAGTACATACGCTAAGCGTATCTAAGCAATATAAAATAAATACACAAGAGACAAGGGATAATAAAAACAACAACTTTTATTTATTAACATTCTTTTGTACAATGCATGAAAAGAAAATACAACTGAAATAAAAAGATGCCTAAACAGTGGCATAACAGGAAATGAAAAGTACAGAAAGGAAAAGTGTACAATGAAACTAAAGTGCAGGGTCTTCGGCAAACTGCTCCAAGTCTTCTGCAGATGGCTCGATCTCTGCCAGGTCCAAGTCACCTGACGACATTCAAAGAAGAAAGAAATACAATGTCGTCGGCGAACAGGTCGCTCGGTAAGTCCCAAAGATAAGAGGAGAAATAGAATAGACAGAAAGTAAGAGAGAGAGAGAGTAGCTTTTACAGTTGTATTATATTGTATATTATTGTAGTATTATGTTAACGCTGTTGTTTGTACCTTGGAACAGAAGGATGCCGGTGTATACGAGAGGGGTCTCAGTATGCTAGAGACCAGGGCAAATGGAACTACAAGGCTCCGTTATACAACCCGGAACAACGGCAATTAGATTCGGGTTAGGTGTCTTAATCTTACCGCCTCGTACCACCTTTAACACCTTCCGTACCAATCTACCCCTTAAACCCCGTAGTGTTTTGATTGTATTGTTTGTCTTGTAAATTGTATTGATTGTATAATTGATTGACTGACCGAAACCATGATATCAATAAACGGATGTAACCGTAGAATCATGTAAATGGAATAACTGGAGAACCATGTAAATGGGATGTATATCCATGGTTCGGTTCAGTCAAGTTGTATAGATTGTATAGTTGGATTCATGTGTTCATATTGAATTGGAATACTGTAAATTGTAGATTGTACTTGAAACATATTCAAGTCAGATCATAATCAGACTCAAACCCGAGTCAGACAATTAGAAATGTAAATCGAAATCCTATAATTGCTAGGGTCCTTAAGGTAATTTATAAAACTTGAGGGGGGTTTATGTAAAAATACTTTTATATATTTTCAAAATACACCTCAAGTATTCATTATTCCTCTTTAGAGTTGTAATGAATGTGGATTTTATATTGTGCCATTTCTAGTGAAAATATCCTATAAATAAAGGTATTTATCTGTAATATTGATTTATTTGAAGTTCATGGTATTTTAGTGTAAAATTTATTCTTGTGATTTTTAGAAAAAGGTGGAATATTTATATTATAATAAAATAAATATTTAAATGATAAATATACATATATATATACAACAAATAATTTTAATAAATATTTTATGTTCCAAAAATCTCATTTTCTTAAGATGTCGTATTTTAAACCTTTCGAGACCGAATGCTCCTTGTGGAGGTCTGAATCTCGCACTACTAAGCCCGAGGATGTGTGATAATCCGCACCATCCCGAACGGGTTCCCCAAAAATGGGTTGTAGCGGCGCTTTGCAAAGATTGTAAAATACCAACCCTTTAGAAAACGGTTTTATAAACTAAAAGGTATTTATTTGTAAAAATGTAAATTCTCCGTATTTTAGATTCTAGGGTTTCCTAAGTCAACTAGACTATTTCTAAATGGTCTAAACGACAAGTTACTAGATGCCTCAAATCGCCTCTTCACCGCCAATTGTGGCCAGGTAAGTACAAATGAGGAAAGGAGGGATCCGCTCACGAATCACCGTGAGACGGGCCTTTTAAAATTACCTTTCTCACTTGCCTAGCCTAGACACCATAAAGTCAGGTTTAGATAAACGACCGATATCCACAACTTATCGTATTTTCATATTATGTGGTATTTATTTAAAAGTGTATCAATACTAAATCTTTTAGAAATGGTTCTATTAAGTAAAGAGTATTTATTTGAAAGTATTGTTTTATTGTATTCTAAGTTTTTTGATGATATCGTTTTAGGTTGTATTTGCGTGTGTGTGGAGGTAGGTCATTACCTCGTGCTCTACTTTAAATGTATAGCAAGGTTAAGGGGGTTAAATGTGAAATCGAAATATTGTGGTATTTAAGTGAAAAATACGATAAATTGAAATGGCTATCATTTCATGTGATGAAACTTGTTCAAATTATTTGTTAAATGTTTAATAGTCAACATTAAGATGTTTAAGCATGATTGAATTGGTGAGAAGTGAAATTTTATAGAAAACCAAATCGGAAATCGGATTTGTTCCGATTCCGTCGGATTTTGTAATTTCGTATTTTTAGAGAATAAGAAAGAGAGATGAAATGGGACTTACGAGTTTCGATTAAGCAAAGGAGTGAGGGGGGACTAAAGGGGTTGCCGAGGCGTTGTTTTGTCGCCGGTTGTTCCTAAAAAACGTCGCCGGAATTTCCGCCGGAATTTCGTCGGAGCTTCGCCGCGAACTTGTTTTCAAAGTACAC
The DNA here is from genome assembly GCA_030015575.1 of Agapanthus africanus. NCBI lineage: Eukaryota > Viridiplantae > Streptophyta > Magnoliopsida > Asparagales > Amaryllidaceae > Agapanthus > Agapanthus africanus. Next base: position 328,004,009 of record JASDDO010000019.1, read on the forward strand.
AACTCTTGGAAAATTTTGAGAGAGTGGGCTTAGCATTTTGGGGGTGAGAGGGTGGTGTGTAGGGTTGGTATTTGTAGGGTTTGGCTAGGGTTAGGGTAGATGAAAAGTTTAAAATAAAAATGTGATAAAATTTAATAAAAATGTATTAAAAGTAGAGTAATTGGGGTTTTTAAAGAGCTCTAGAAGTGGTCTGAGGCTGAAATTTTTCAGGTGCATAGGGAATATGAAAAGACACAACTTTCATGTTGGGGCCGTTGCCGGAATCGGCTGACTCGGGGTTGACTCGGCCGTGACTCGGTCGGAGCACCGAGTCAGCCGAGTCGAGGCCGAGTTGGCCGATTCCCGGCCGAGTCCGGCGGCCAGGACCCCCCCCCGACGGTTCATCTAACTCATGAAAGTGTTACATTTTTGGGTGTAGTGGGGTTTTTGTGAGATATGCACGTGTAAACTCTTGGTATTCTAAAGGTTTTAAAAAAAAAATCAATATTAAAAATAATGTAAGGTATGGGATTTGAACTCTGGTAGTTTGGTTCAGCAGTGCAAGGTATTACCAATGAGCTACAAGCCCTTGCTTGTAATTATGGTGGTATTTAATTACTTAAAATGATAGCAGCAAGAATAAATACTCTAAGTATACATTAAATTTAAAGTAATTTCTTGTACACTAAAAAAGGAGTTTTTACATTCTTATAATTTGTAATTAAAAAACAAAATAATTACTTATATCTTGTGCTCAGGCTAAAATACTTCTTTATGGATTTTGAAAAAAAATTAATTTAAAAATTTGTATAGAAAAAGTGTATAAGAAAATTAGGGTTGTTACATTCTACCCTCCTTATAAAAATTTCGTCCTCGAAATTGGTAAAAGGAAAGTGTAACGGTGTAAGGAAGTTTGTTGACTGTAGTATAGATAGTGTATAAAAGTGATACAATGGTGAAAAAGGCTTACCGGTGTTACCTTGACCTACAGTCTCGGTTTCTACGGCTTCTAATATGAATGTCTGTTACCGTGGTACATTCCTTCTAGCTGGAGGCGCATTCTACCTTTGGGGCCTATTTCTCTGCCCTCTAGGCATGTCCCTCATTGCTTGTTGGAATTGGCGAGTAGGCTGTGCAGGTGATGGAGCAGGTAGTGCATAACAAGGTGCAGGAACCTGGATGGTTGGCCGCTACGGGTAATTGGCGGGTGTGTGAGTTGAGTTGCTATTGTAAGGACAGTTCCCAATTCCGTGGTTGGATGCGCCACAAATTAGACACAGGCCTTTTGCGCGTCTACAGTCTTTCCATAAGTGTCCCTTTCTATGGCAGTAGTGGCAAATTTCTTCAGTCCTCCTGGGTTCAAACGATGGCCTGGAAGAGGCTCCTCCTGGCATTTAAGTGGCAGGGCGTTTCATACCGGCAGATTGGGATCTTCCCCTCGCCTTTATCACTACCTCATAACTGCGGACGACTTCCAGAGCATCTTCATGTGTCAGAAATTTCCCTGTAGTTAGTGCAACCTGAATTTCTGTGTCCAAACCTTGTTGAAATCGACGGGCTCTGATCTCATCCGTCGGTATCAGGTGTGCCGCAAATCTGTTACGGTCTTTTGTTAGCTGTGTAGTATGTGATATTTAAAATTTTTTGGACTATTGTGACATATCTTACCGGCTTAGCATGGTGAATTCAGCGGCGTACTCATCTACTGATTTGTCCCACATCGAACCTTGTTGTAGATAAATGAACTGCTGCTCCATAGAAAACCTGGCAGTCACAGGGAAGTACTTCGCGTCGAATTTCTCGCGAAAAGTCTTCCATTCAATAGGCTGTATAAGACGTCTTTCTTCCGCCTTCCACTAGTTGCGAGTATTGTCCATGAGCTGCAGTTTCGCCACACGGACCCAAGCTATGTCTGGCACTTGTGCTGCCGCCAGATCATCCTCTATACTTTGAGCCCATTCCTCAGCTTCTAGTGGGCTCCCCTTTCCTGAGAACTGTTTGGGATGTAAAGCCCTGAATTGCTTTACCCCCGGTGCGTCAGTCTCGGGACGGTTCAGGAGTTGTTGCTGTCCCTCAAGAAGGCTGTGGATCGCCTCAAGTAACACTGTTGGCTCGGTGGGTGGCGCAAAAACAACAGGTGTGAGGGGTAGTGCTGGAGGTGTGTTGTTGACATTGGTGCTGGTGTTGTTCGGGGAATCCATAACCCTGAGGAAAAATTTGGGTTAGGACAGATTTAAATGAAATAATAAAATTCAAGGAATATAAAATTGTAAGATTCAAGGGACATGAATTGTAAAGAATGTTTTAGTTGCTGGTTCTTGTGTTATATTGCTTAGGTTGTTCACGCAGAACAGAACTGCGTGATAGGGTTTCATACAGCTCTGACCTGCATGGGCCACCAACAAAACCCGTCACGCCCCGCTTCCCAGTGTATGGCAAAGGGGATGCGACGAGGTCCGCTACGTACATACTCAGAAGTACATACGTTAAGCGTATCTAAGCAATATAAAATAAATACACAAGAGACAAGGGATAATAAAAACAACAACTTTTTTTTATTAACATTCTTTTGTACAATGCATGAAAAGGAAATACAACTGAAATAAAAAGATGCCTAAACAGTGGCATAATAGGAAATGAAAAGTACAGAAAGGAAAAGTGTACAATGAAACTAAAGTGCAGGGTCTTCGGCAAACTGCTCCAAGTCTTCTGCAGATGGCTCGATCTCTGCCAGGTCTAAGTCACCTGACGACATTCAAAGAAGAAAGAAATACAATGTCGTCAACGAACAGGTCGCTCGGTAAGTCCCAAAGATAAGAGGAGAAATAGAATAGACAGAAAGTAAGAGAGAGAGGGAGAGAGTAGCTTTTACAGTTGTATTATATTATAATATTATTGTAGTATTGTGTTAACGCTGTTGTTTGTACCTTGGTACAGAAGAATGCCGGTGTATACGAGAGGGGTCTCAGTATGCTAGAGACCAGGGCAAATGGAAGTATAAGGCTCCGTTATACAACCCGGAACAACGGCAATTGGATTCGGGTTAGGTGTCTTAATCTTACCGCCTCGTGCTACCTTTAACACCTTCCGTACCAATCTACCCCTTAAACCCCGTAGTGTTTTGATTGTATTGTTTGTCTTGTAAATTGTATTGATTGTATAATTGATTGACTGACCGAAATCATGATATCAGTAAACGGATGTAACCGTAGAATCATGTAAATAGAATAACTGGAGAACCATGTAAATGGGATGTATATCCATGGTTCGGTTCAGTCAAGTTGTATAGATTGTATAGTTGGATTCATGGATTCATGTGTTCATATTGAATTGGAATACTGTAGATTGTAGATTGTATTTGAAACATATTCAAGTCAGATCATAATCAGACTCAAACCCGAGTCAGACAATTAGAAATGTAAATCGAAATCCTATAATTGCTAGGGTCCTTAAGGTAATTTATAAAACTTGAGGGGTTTTATGTGAAAATACTTTTATATATTTTCAAAATACGCCTCAAGTATTCATTATTCCTCTTTAGAGTTATAATGAAAGTGGATTTTATATTGTGTCATTTCTAGTGAAAATATCCTATAAATAAAGGTATTTATCTGTAATATTGATTTATTTGAAGTTCATGGTATTTTAGTGTAAAATTTATTCTTATGATTTTTAGAAAAAGGTGGAATACTTATATTATAATAAAATAAATATTTAAATGATAAATATACATATATATATACAAAAAATAATTTTAATAAATATTTTATATTCCAAAAATCTCATTTTCTTAAGATGTCGTATTTTAAACCTTTCGAGACCGAATGCTCCTTGCGGAGGTCCGAATCTCGCACTACTAAGCCCGAGGATGTGCGATAATCCGCACCATCCCGAACGGGTTTCCCAAAAATGGGTTGTGGCGGCGCTTTGCAAAGATTGTAAAATACTAACCCTTTAGAAAACGGTTTTATAAACTAAAAGGTATTTATTTGTAAAAATGTAAATTCTCCGTATTTTAGATTCTAGGGTTTCCTAAGTCAACTAGCCTATTTCTAAATGGTCTAAACGACAAGTTGTTAGATGTCTCAAATCGCCTCTTCACCGCCAATTGTGGCCAGGTAAGTACAAGTGAGGAAAGGAGGGATCCGCTCATGAATCACCGTGAGACGGGCCTTTTAAAATTACTTTTCTCACTTGCCTAGCCTAGACACCACAAAGTCAGGTTTAGATAAACGACCGATGTCCACAACTTATCGTATTTTCATATTATGTGGTATTTATTTAAAAGTGTATCAATACTAAATCTTTTAGAAATGGTTTTATTAAGTAAAGGGTATTTATTTGAAAGTATTGTTTTATCGTATTCTAAGTTTTTTGATGATATCGTTTTAGGTTGTATATGCGTGTGTGTGAAGGTAGGTCATTATCTAGTGCTCTACTTTAAATGTATAGCAAGGTTAAGGGGGTTAAATGTGAAATCGAAATATTATGGTATTTAAGTGAAAAATACGATAAATTGAAAAGGATATCATTTCATGTGATGAAACTTGTTCAAATTATTTGTTAAATGTTTAATAGTCAACATTAAGATGTTTAAGCATGATTGAATTGGTGAGAAGTGAAATTTTATAGAAAACCGAATCGGAGATCGGATTCGTTCCGATTCCGTCGGGTTTTGTAATTTCGTATTTTTAGAGAATAAGAAAGAGAGATGGAATGGGACTTACGAGTTTTGATTAAGCAAAGGAGTGAGGGGGGACTAAAGGGGTTGCCGAGGCGTTGCTTCATCGCCGGTTGTTCCTAAAAAACGTCGTCGGAATTTCCGCCGGAATTTCGTCGGAGTTTCGCCGCGAACTTGTTTTCAAAGTAAACAACTCTTAGAAAATTTTTAGAGAGTGAGCTTACGATTTTGGGGGTGGGAGGGTGATGTGTAGGGTTGGTATTTATAGGGTGTCACGTCCCGCTTCCCAGTGTACGGCGAAGGGGACGCGACGAGGCCCGCTACGTATATACTCAGAAGTACATACGCTAAGCGTATCTAAGCAATATAAAAGTAAATCACAAGAGACAAGAAATATAGAAATAACAACAACTTTATTAGTAACATTCTTTTGTACAATGCATGAAAAGTAAATACAACTGGAATGAAAAGCGATGCCTAAATAATGGCATAACAGGAAATAAAAATACTGAATAGAATAAGGTACAATGTCTAGAGCTTGGGGTCTTCGTGAAACTGCTTCAAGTCTTCACCGGTGGGCTCGATCTCTAACGGGTCCAAAACACCTGACGACATTCAAAGAAGAAAGAAATAGAATGTCGTCAGCGAACAGGTCGCTCGGTAAGTCCCAAAGATAAAGAAGAATTAGAAAAGACAGAATAAGAGGTATTTTGTAAAGAATAATATTGTAGAGTATTGTGTTCACGCTGTTGTTTGTAGCTTGGTACAGAAGAATGCCAGTGTATACGAGAGGGGTCTCTATATGCTAGAGACCAGGGCAAATGGAAAATAGAGTATAAGGCTCCGTTATACAACCCGGAACAACGGCAATTGGATTCATGTTAGGTGTCTTAATCTTACCGCCTCGTGCCACCTTTAACACCTTCCGTACCAATTTACCCCTTAAACCCCGTAGTGTTTTGTTCGTATTGTAGTATTGTATTGTGTAAGTTGGATGACTGACCAAAACCATGATATCAGTAAACAGATTGTAACTGCATAATCAGGTAAATGGAATAACGGAATAATGAATGTATATCCATGGTTTGATTCAGTTAAGTTGTATAGATTGTTAACTGGATTCTGGGATTCATGTATTCATATTGAGTTGGAATATTAAAGAATATAGATTGACTTGAATCATATTCAAGTCAGAAATAATCAGACTCAAGCCCAAATGTAAGTTGAAGTTCTATATTTGTTAGGGTCCTTATTGTAATTTATAAAACTTGAGGGAGTTTTATGTAAAAATACTTTTATATAGTTTTCAAGATACACCTCAAGTATTTATTATTCTTCTTTATAGTTATAATGAGTGTGATTTTATTTTATGTTATTTCTAGTGAATATATCCTAATTACATAAATAAAGGTATTAATTGATTTATTTGAATTTCATGGTATTTTAATGTAACTTTTAATCTTGTAATTTTTAGGAAAAGGTGGAAACTTTATCTTATAATAAAATAAGTGTTTAAATGATAAATATACATATGTTTATACAAGAATAATTTTTAATAAATATTTTATTTTCCAAAAATCTCATCTTTCATAAATGTCGTAGTTTAAACCTTTCGAGACCGAATGCTCCTTGCGGAGGTCTGAATCTCGCACTACTAAGCCCGAGGGTGCACGATAAACCGTACTATCCCTAACGAGTTCTCCAAAGGTGGGTTGGAGTGGCGCTTTGCAAAGATTTAATAAATACTAATCATTTAGAAGACGGTTTTATAAAGATAATGTATTTATTTGTAAAAGGGTGTAAATTTCCGTATTTTAGATTCCAGAGTTTCCTAAGCCATCTAGCCTATTTCTAAATGGTCTAAACGACAAGTCATTAGAAGCCTCAAATCGCCTCTTCACCGCAAATTGCGGCCAGGTAAGTGCCAGGTGAGTGGGAGGCTCTCCACTACAAGTAGTGGCCCTAATTAAGTAACCACCCGTCTTAGACACACTTGTCTAGACACAACAAAGTCAGCTTTAGATAAACGATCGATGTCCATAACTTATCGTATTTGCTATTAAAAAATATTGCATTAAAATTGTATACAACTTAGAACTTTTAGAAAAGGTTTATAAAGAAAGTGGTATTTTAATATAAAATCTTGTTTTATCGTATTCTAAGTTTCCAAGATAGCGTGTTATGATTTCATATGAGTGTGTGTGGAGGTAGGTCATTACCTCGTGATCTACGTTAATGTATAGTAAAGTTTAGGGGTTAAATGTGAAAACTAAACATTATGGTATTTAAGTGAAAGAATACGATATATTGCAAAAGTTATCATTTCATGTGTGAAAACTTGTTCAAATTGATTTTTAAGTGATTAGTAGTCAACATGAAGATGTTTAAGTATTATGGAATTAGTATAAGTGAGATTTGATAGAAAACCGAATCGGAAATCGGTTTATTCCGATTTCCGTCGGGTTTATAAATTCGTATTTTAATGAAAGAAAAGAAGGATAGAAAAGGGTGACTTACGGGTTTGGACAACGCTAGAGAGTAAGAGAGAGGTAGAGGGTTTACCGGTGCGTCGAATCGTCGTTGAGAGGTCCTAGCACGATCGTCGGAATTTCGCCGTCGATTTCGTCAGCGCTTCGCCTTTCGCTCGTTTTCCGACGTACCAATTTCTCTTGAAATTTTGGGAGAGTGGACTTAGAAAAAGTGATGAGAGGGTAGAGGGTCTGGGGGGTTTATATAGGGTTAGGCTAGGGTTAGGGTTTTTAATAAAAATATAAAAAAAATATAAAATCATTAAAAATTCATTAAACATAGGAGTAAAAGCGATTTATTGGGCAATTTAAAACCGATCCAGGTATAATAAATGTGCAGGAGGGTTGACCAAGTCAAGGAGCATCTTTTCTCTGTTGGTGACTCGGCCGTCCGGCCAAGTCCGGCCGGCGGCGCCGGACCGAGTCGGCCGAGTCCCGGCCGGCGGCGCCGAGTCGGGTCGAGTCACACCACCAGAGGCCGGGGACACTTCGGGGGTACAATTTGGTATATTTACTTTTTGTTGTCCAGTACATATTTTGGGAGTAATGACCTTTTTACTGTTGACTTCCAAAAGAAATTAAAATAAAATAAATACAAAAATAATGTGGGGCATAGGATTTGAACTCTGGTGGCTTGGTTCAGCAGTGCAAGGTATTACCAATGAGCTACAAGCTCCTTATTGTAATTATTGTGGGAAAATAACTATTTAAAGTGGTAACAGCAACACTAAATACCCCAAGTATTACTTTAATTTTAAAACAATTTTATGTACACTAAAAATGGAGTTATTTAAAAACAAAATAATTACTTATATATATTGTGCTCATGTTAAAATACTCTTTTATGGATTTTTAAAAGTTTAAAAAAAATTGTATAGAAAAGTGTATAGGAAAATTAGGGTTGTTACATTCTATCCTCCTTAAAAAAATTTCGTCCTCGAAATTTATAAAAGGAAAGTGTAACAGTGCTAGGAAGTTTGGCGAATGTAGTGTATAAAAGTGATACGATGGTGAAAAAGGCTTACCGGTGTTACCTTGATCTACAGTCTTGGCTTCTACAGCTTCTAATGTGAAGGTCTGCCGCCGTGGTACATTCCTTCTTGCTGGAGGCACATTCTGCCTTTGAGGCATGTTTCTCTGCCTTCTAGGCATGTCCTTCATTGCTTATTGGAATTGGCGAGTAGGCTGTGCAGGTGGTGGAGCAGGTAGTGCAGGACGAGTTGCAGGAGCCTGGATGGTTGGCCGCTGCGGGTAGTTGGTGGGTGTGTGAGTTGAGTTGCTATTATAAGGACAGTTCCCAATTCCGTGGTTGGATGCGCCACAAATTAGACACGGGCCTTTTGCGCGCCTACAGTCCTTCCACAAGTGTCCCTTTCTATGGCAGTAATGGCAAATTTCTTCATTTCTCCTAGGTTCAAACGGTGGCCTAGAAGAGGCTCCTCCTGCCATTTGAGTGGCAGGACGTTTCACTCCTGTAGACTGTGGTCTGCCCCTTACCTTTATCACTGCTTCATAGCTGTGGGCAGCTTCCAGAGCATCTTCATGAGTTGGAAATTTTCCTGTGGCTAGCGCAGCCTGGATTTCCGTATCCAAACCTTGTTGAAATCGACGGGCTCTGATCTCATCCGTCGGTATCAGGTGTGCCGCAAACCTGTTATGGTCTTGTGTTAGTTGTGTAGTATGTGATATCAAAAATTTGAAATACTGTGACATATCTTACCGACTGAGCATGGTGAATTCAGCGTCATACTCATCTACTGACTTTTCCCACATCGAACCTTATTGTAGATGAATGAACTGCTGCTCCATGGAAAACCTGGCAGTCACAGGGAAGTACTTCGCGTCGAACTTTTCGAGAAAAATCTTTCATTCAATGGGCTGATCAAGACGGCTTTCTTCCGCCTTCCACCAGTTCCGTGCATTGTCCGTGAGTTGCAGTTTTGCAATTCGGACCTAAGCTATTTCTGGCAGTTGTGCTGCTGCCAGATCATCCTCGATACTTTGAGCCCATTCCTCAGCTTCCAGTGGGCTCCCCTTTCCTGAGAACTGCTTGGGATGTAAACCTCTGAATTGCTTCACCCCAGGTGCTTCAGCCTCGGGACGGCTTAAGTGTTGCTGCTGTCCCTCTAGGAGGTTGCGGATTGCCTCAAGAAGAGCCGTTTGCTCGTTGAGTGGAGCAGGACCGGCAGGTGTGAGAGGTAGTGGTGGAGGTGTGTTGTTGACATTGGTGCTGTTGTTGTTCGGGAAATCCATAACCCTGAAGAAAAATTTGGGATAGGACAGATTCAAATGAAATGATAAGATTTAAGGAATATGAAATTGTAAGATTCAAGGAACATGAATTGTAAAGAATGTTTTAGTTGCCGGTTCTTGTGTTATATTGCTTAGGTTGTTCACGCACACAAGAACTGCATGATAGGGATTCATACAGCTCTGACTTGCATGGGCCCCCAACAAAACCTGTCATGTCCCGCTTCCCAGTGTACGGCTACGGGGACGCGACGAGGCCCGCTACGTATATACTCAGAAGTACATACGCTAAGCGTATCTAAACAATATAAAAGTAAATCACAAGAGACAAGAGATATAGAAATAACAGCAACTTTATTAATAACATTCTTTTGTACAATGCATGAAAAGTAAATACAACTGGAATGAAAAGCGATACCTAAACAATGGCATAACAGAAAATGAAAATACTGAATAGAACAAGGTACAATGTCTAGAGCTTGGGGTCTTCGTGAAACTGCTTCAAGTCTTCACCGGTGGGCTCGATCTCTGATGGGTCCAAAACACCTGACGACATTCAAAGAAGAAAGAAATAGAATGTCGTCAGCGAACAGATCGCTCGGTAAGTCCCAAAGATAAAGAAGAATTAGAAAAGACAGAATAAGAGATATTTTCTAAAGAATAATATTGTAGAGTATTGTGTTCACGCTGTTGTTTGTAGCTTGGTACAGAAGAATGCCAGTGTATACGAGAGGGGTCTCTATATGCTAGAGACCAGGGCAAACGGAAAATAGAGTACAAGGCTCCGTTATACAACCCGGAACAACGGCAATTGGATTCATGTTAGGTGTCTTAATCTTACCGCCTCGTGCCACCTTTAACACCTTCCGTACCAATCCACCCCTTAAACCCTGTAGTGTTTTGTTCGTATTATAGTATTGTATTGTGTAAGTTGGATGACTGACCAAAACCATGATATCAGTAAACAGATTGTAACTGCATAATCAGGTAAATAGAATAACGGAATAATGAATGTATATCCATGGTTTGATTCAGTCAAGTTGTATAGATTGTTAACTGGATTCTGGGATTCATGTATTCATATTGAGTTGAAATATTAAAGAATATAGATTGACTTGAATCATATTCAAGTCAGAAATAATCAGACGCAAACCCAAATGTAAGTCGAAGTTCTATATTTGTTAGGGTCCTTATTGTAATTTATAAAACTTGAGGGAGTTTATGTAAAAATACTTTTATATAGTTTTCAAGATACACCTCAAGTATTTATTATTCGTCTTTATAGTTATAATGAGTGTGATTTTATTTTATGTTATTTCTAGTGAATATATCCTAATTACATAAATAAAAGTATTAATTGATTTATTTGAAATTCATTGTATTTTAATGTAACTTTTAATCTTGTAATTTTTAGGAAAAGGTGAAAACTTTATCTTATAATAAAATAAGTGTTTAAATGATAAATATACATATGTTTATACAAGAATAATTTTTAATAAATATTTTATTTTCCAAAAATCTCATCTTTCATAAATGTCGTAGTTTAAACCTTTCGAGGCCGAATGCTCCTTGCGGAGGTCTGAATCTCGCACTACTGAGCCCGAGGGTGCACGATAAACCGTACTATCCCTAACGAGTTCCCCAAAGATGGGTTTCAGTGGCGCTTTGCAAAGATTTAATAAATACTAATCATTTAGAAGACGGTTTTATAAATATAAGGTATTTATTTGTAAAATGGTGTAAATTTTCGTATTTTGGATTCTAGGGTTTCCTAAGCCATCTAGCCTATTTCTAAATGGTCTAAACGACAAGCCATTAGAAGCCTCAAATCGCCTCTTCACCGCCAATTGCGACCAGGTAAGTGCCAGGTGAGTGGGAGGCTCTCCACTACAAGTAGTGGCCCTAATTAAGTAACCACTCGCCTTAGACACACTTGCCTAGACACCACAAAATCAGGTTTAGATAAACGATCGATGTCCATAACTTATCGTATTTCCTATTAAAAGATATTGCATTAAAATTGTATACAAGTTAGAACTTTTAGAAAAGGTTTATAAAGAAAATGGTATTTTAATATAAAATCTTGTTTTATCGTATTCTAAGTTTTCAAGGTAGTGTGTTATGATTTCATATGAGTGTGTGTGGAGGTAGTCATTACCTCATGATCTACGTTAATGTATAGTAAAGTTTAGGGGTTAAATGTGAAAACTAAACATTATGGTATTTAAGTGAAAGAATACGATATATTGCAAAAGCTATCATTTCATGTGTGAAAACTTGTTCAAATTGATTTTTAAGTGATTAGTAGTCAACATGAAGATGTTTAAGCATTATGGAATTAGTGATAAGTGAGATTTGATAGAAAACCGAATCGAAAATCGATTTATTCCGATTTCCGTCGGGTTTATAAATTCGTATTTTAATGAAAGAAAAGAAGGATAGAAAATGGGGACTTACGGGTTTGGACAATGCTGAGGGTAAGAGAGAGGTAGAGGGTTTGCCGGTGCGTCGAATCGTCGTTGAGAGGTCCTAGCACGATCGTCGGAATTTCGCCGTCGATTTCGTCAGCGCTTCGCCTTTCGCTCGTTTTCCGACGTACCAAGTTCTCTTGAAATTTTGGGGGAGTGGACTTAGAAAAAGGGATGAGAGGGTAGAGGGTATGGGGGGTTTATATAGGGTTAGGCTAGGGTTAGGTTTTTAATAAAAATATTTAAAAATATATAAAATCATTAAAAATTCATTAAACATAGGAGTAAAAGGGATTTATTGGGCAATTTAAAACCGATCCAGGTATAATAAATGTGCAGGAGGGTTGACCAAGTCAAGGAGCATCTTTTCTCTGTTGGTGACTCGGCCGTCCGGCCAAGTCCGGCCGGTGGCACCGGACCGAGTCGGCCGAGTCGCCGGCCGGCGGCGCCGAGTCGGGCCGAGTCTCACCACCAGAGATCGGGTACACTTCGGGGGTACAATTTGGTATATTTACTTTTTGTTGTCCAGTACATATTTTGAGAGTTATGGCCTTTTTACTGTTGACTTCCAAAAGAAATTAAAATAAAATAAATACAAAATTAATGTGGGGCATGGGATTTGAACTCTGGTGGATTGGTTCAGCAGTGCAAGGTATTACCAATGAGCTACAAGCTCCTTCTTGTAATTATTGTGGGAAAATAACTACTTAAAGTGGTAACAGCAACACTAAATACCCCAAGTATTACTTTAATTTTAAAACAATTTTATGTACACTAAAAATGGAGTTATTTAGAAACAAAATAATTACTTATATATATATTGTGCTCATGTTAAAATACTCCTTTATTTATTTTTAAAAGTTTTAAAAAAAAATTGTATAGAAAAGTGTATAGGAAAATTAGGGTTACATTTTACCCTCCTTAAAAATATTTCGTCCTCGAAATTTAAAAAAGGAAAGTGTAACAGTGCTAGGAAGTTTGGCGAATGTAGTGTATAAAAGTGATACGATTGTGAAAAAGGCTTACTGGTGTTACCTTGATCTACAATCTTGGCTTCTACGGGTTCTAATGTGAAGGTCTGCCGCCGTGGTACATTCCTTCTAGCTGGAGGCACATTCTGCCTTTGAGGCCTGTTTCTCTGCCTTCTAGGCATGTCCTTCATTGCTTATTGGAATTGGCGAGTAGGCTGTGCAGGTGGTGGAGCAGGTAGTGCAGGACGAGTTGCAGGAGCCTGGATGGTTGGCCGCTGCGGGTAGTTGGTGGGTGTGTGAGTTGAGTTGCTATTATAAGGACAGTTCCCAATTCCGTGGTTGGATGCGCCACAAATTAGACATGGGCCTTTTGCGCGCCTACAGTCCTTCCACAAGTGTCCCTTTCTATGGCAGTAATGGCAAATTTCTTCATTTCTCCTAGGTTCAAATGGTGGCCTGGAAGAGTCTCCTCCTGCCATTTGAGTTGCAGGACGTTTCACTCCTGCAGACTGAGGTTTGCCCCTTGCCTTTATCACTGCTTCATAGTTGCGGGCAGCTTCCAGAGCCTCTTCATGAGTTGGAAATTTTCCCGTAGCTAGCGCAGCCTGGATTTCCGTATCCAAACCTTGTTGAAATCGACGGGCTCTGATCTCATCCGTCGGTATCAGTTGTGCCGCAAATCTGTTATGGTCTTGTGTTAGTTGTGTAGTATGTGATATCAAAAATTTGAAATACTGTGACATATCTTACCGACTGAGCATGGTGAATTCAGCGTCATACTCATCTACTGACTTGTCCCACATCGAACCTTGTTGTAGATGAATGAACTGCTTCTCCATGGCAAACCTGGCAGTCACAGGGAAGTACTTCGCGTCGAACTTTTCGCGAAAAATCTTCCATTCATTGGGCTGATCAAGACTGCTTTCTTCCGCCTTCCACCAGTTCCGTGCATTGTCCGTGAGTTGCAGTTTTGCAACTCGGACCCAAGCTATTTCTGGCACTTGTGCTGCTGCCAGATCATCCTCGATACTTTGAGCCCATTCCTCAGCTTCCAGTGGGCTCCCCTTTCCTGAGAACTGCTTGGGATGTAAACCTCTGAATTGCTTCACCCCAGGTGCTTCAGCCTTGGGATGGCTTAAGAGCTGCTGCTGTCCCTCTAGGAGGCTGCGGATTGCCTCAAGCAGAACCGTTTGCTCGTTGAGTGAAGCAGGAACGGCAGGTGTGAGAGGTAGTGGTGGAGGTGTGTTGTTGACATTGGTGCTGTTGTTGTTCGGGGAATCCATAACCCTGAAGAAAAATTTGGGTTAGGACAGATTCAAATGAAATGATAAGATTTAAGGAATATGAAATTGTAAGATTCAAGGAACATGAATTGTAAAGAATGTTTTAGTTGCTGGTTCTTGTGTTATATTGCTTAGGTTGTTCACGCAGACCAGAACTGCATGATAGGGATTCATACAGCTCTGATCTGCATGGGCCACCAACAAAATCTGTCACGTCCCGCTTCCCAGTGTACGGCGAAGGGGACGCGACGAGGCCCGCTACGTATATACTCAGAAGTACATACGCTAGGCGTATCTAAACAATATAAAAGTAAATCAAAAGAGACAAGAGATATAGAAATAACAGCAATTTTATTAATAACATTTTTTTGTACAATGCATGAAAAGTAAATACAATTGGAATGAAAAGCGATGCCTAAACAATGGCATAACAGAAAATGAAAATACTGAATAGAACAAGGTACAATGTCTAGAGCTTGGGGTCTTCGTGAAACTGCTCCAAGTCTTCACCGGTGGGCTAAATCTCTGACGGGTCCAAAACACCTGATGACATTCAAAAAAGAAAGAAATGGAATGTCATCAGCGAACAGGTCGCTCGGTAAGTCCCAAAGATAAAGAAGAATTAAAAAAGACAGAATAAGAGGTATTTTCTACAGAATAATATTGTAGAGTATTGTGTTCACGCTGTTGTTTGTAGATTGGTACAGAAGAATGCCAGTGTATACGAGAGGGGTCTCTATATGCTAGAGATCAGGGCAAACGAAAAATAGAGTACAAGGCTCCGTTATACAACCCGGAACAACGGCAATTGGATTCATGTTAGGTGTCTTAATCTTACCGCCTCGTGCCACCTTTAACACATTCCGTACCAATCTACCCCTTAAACCCCGTAGTGTTTTGTTCGTATTGTAGTATTGTATTGTGTAAGTTGGATGACTGACCAAAACCATGATATCAGTAAACAGATTGTAATTGCATAATCAGGTAAATGGAATAACGGAATAATGAATGTATATCCATGGTTTGATTCAGTCAAGTTGTATAGATTGTTAACTGGATTCTGGGATTCATGTATTCATATTGAGTTGGAATATTAAAGAATATAGATTGACTTGAATCATATTCAACTCAGAAATAATCAGACTCAAACCCAAATGTAAGTCGAAGTTCTATATTTGTTAGGGTCCTTATTGTAATTTATAAAACTTGAGGGAGTTTTATGTAAAAATACTTTTATATAGTTTTCAAGATACACCTCAAGTATTTATTATTCATTTTTATAGTTATAATGAGTGTGATTTTATTTTATTTTATTTCTAGTGAATATATCCTAATTACATAAATAAAGGTATTAATTGATTTATTTGAAATTCATGGTATTTTAATGTAACTTTTAATCTTGGAAATTTTAGGAAAAGGTGGAAACTTTATCTTATAATAAAATAAGTGTTTAAATGATAAATATACATATGTTTATACAAGAATAATTTTTAATAAATATTTTATTTTCCAAAAATCTCATCTTTCATAAATGTCGTAGTTTAAACCTTTCGAGACCGAATGCTCCTTGCGGAGGTCTGAATCTCGCACTACTGAGCCCGAGGGTGCACGATAAACCGTACTATCCCTAACGAGTTCCCCAAAAGTGGGTTGCAGTGGCGCTTTGCAAAGATTTAATAAATACTAATCATTTGGAAGACGGTTTTATAAATATAAGGTATTTATTTGTAAAAGGGTGTAAATTTCCGTATTTTAGATTTTAGGGTTTCCTAAGCCATCTAGCCTATTTCTAAATGGTCTAAACGACAAGTCATTAGAAGCCTCAAATCGCCTCTCCACCGCTAATTGCGGCCAGGTAAGTGCCAGGTGAGCGGGAGGCTCTCCACTACAAGTAGTGGCCCTAATTAAGTAACCACTCGCCTTAGACATACTTGCCTAGACACCACAAAGTCAGGTTTAGATAAACGATCGATGTCCATAACTTATCGTATTTCTTATTAAAAGATATTGCATTAAAATTGTATACAACTTAGAACTTTTAGAAAAGGTTTATAAAGAAAATGGTATTTTAATATAAAATCTTGTCTTATTGTATTCTAAGTTTTCAAGGTAGCGTGTTATGATTTCATATGAGTGTGTGTGGAGGTAGGTCATTACCTCGTGATCTACGTTAATGTATAGTAAAGTTTAGGGGTTAAATGTGAAAACTAAATATTATGGTATTTAAGTGAAAGAATACGATATATTGCAAAAGTTATCATTTCATGTGTGAAAACTTGTTCAAATTGATTTTTAAGTGATTAGTAGTCAACATGAATATGTTTAAGCATTATGGAATTAGTGATAAGTGAGATTTGATAGAAAACCAAATCGGAAATCGGTTTATTCCAATTTCCGTCGGGTTTATAAATTCGTATTTTAATGAAAGAAAAGAAGGATAGAAAAGGGGGACTTACGGGTTTGGACAACGCTAGAGAGTAAGAGAGAGGTAGAGGGTTTGTCGGTGCGTCGAATCGTCGTTGAGAGGTCCTAGCACGATCGTCGGAATTTCGTCGTCGATTTCGTCAGCGCTTCGCCTTTCGCTCGTTTTCCGACGTACCAAGTTCTCTTGAAATTTTGGGGGAGTGGACTTAGAAAAAGTGATGAGAGAGTAGAGGGTATGGGGGTTTATATAGGGTTGGGCTAGGGTTCGGGTTTTTAATAAAAATATATAAAAATATATAAAATCATTAAAAATTCATTAAACATAGGAGTAAAAGGGATTTATTGGGCAATTTAAAACCGATCCAGGTATAATAAATGTGCAGGAGGGTTGACCAAGTTAAGGAGCATCTTTTCTCTGTTGGTGACTCGGCCGTCCGGCCAAGTCCGGCCGGTGGCACCGGACCGAGTCGGCCGAGTCGCCGGCCGGCGGCGCCGAGTCGGGCCAAGTCACACCACCAGAGGCCGGGGACACTTCGGGGGTACAATTTGGTATATTTATTTTTTGTTGTCCAGTATATATTTTGGTAGTTATGGCCTTTTTACTGTTGACTTTCAAAAGAAATTAAAATAAAATAAATACAAAAATAATGTGGGGCATAGGATTTGAACTCTGGTGGCTTGGTTCAGCAGTGCAAGGTATTACCAATGAGCTACAAGCTCCTTCTTGTAATTATTGTGGGAAAATAACTACTTAAAGTGGTAACAGCAACACTAAATACCCTAAATATTACTTTAATTTTAAAACAATTTTATGTACACTAAAAATGGAGTTATTTAAAAACAAAATAATTACTTATATATATATTGTGCTCATCTTAAAATACTCCTTTATGGATTTTTAAAAGTTTTAAAAAAAAATTGTATAGAAAAGTGTATAGGAAAATTAGGGTTGTTACATAGGGTTAGGCTAGGGTTAGAATAGATGAAAAGTTTAAAATAAAAATATGATGAAATGTAATAAAAATGTATTAAAAGTGGAGTAATTGGGGTTTTTAAAGAGCTCTGGAAGTGGTCTGATGCTGAAATTTTGCCGATGCATAGGGAATATGAAAAGACACAACTTTCATGTTGGGGCCGTCGCCGAAATCGGCCGACTCGGGGGTGACTCGGCCGTGACTCGGTCGGAGCACTGAGTCGGCCGAGTCGAGGCCGAGTTGGCAGATTCCAGGCCGAGTCCGGTGGCCAGGATCCCCTCCGACGGTTCATCTAACTTATGGAAGTGTTACATCTTTGGGTGTAGTGGGGTTTTTGTGAGATATGCACGTGTAAACTCTTGGTATTCTAAAGGTTTTAAAAAAAATCAATATTAAAAATAATGCAGTGTATGGGATTTAAACTCTGGTGGCTTGGTTCAGCAGTGCAAGGTATTACCAATGAGCTACAAGCCCTTGCTTGTAATTATGGTGGTATTTAATTACTTAAAATGATAGCAGCAAGAATTAATACTCCAAGTATATATTAAATTTAAAGTAATTTCTTGTACACTAAAAAAAGAGTTATTACATTCTTATAACTTGTAATTAAAAAACAAAATAATTACTAATATCTTGTGCTTAGGCTAAAATACTCTTTATGGATTTTGAAAAAAAAATAATTTAAAAATTTGTATAGAAAAAGTGTATAAGAAAATTAGGGTTGTTACATATGTAAATTTGTAAGCCTATAAAAAGGCAACATGATGATGAATAAAAGATACTTTTCATTTCTTTAAAACTCTAAGGTTTGTGCCTCCTTCTTCTCCTTCCTCAAGGTTCTAAACCTTGTACTTTCTTTTGAATTAAATCAAGAGTTTCACTCTTTCTTTTCAAAAACTAAATAGTTTTTCACTACAAAACCCACAAAGGGGAGCTCAGATCTTACATTAGATCTCAAAAAGGGGAGACTTTTAAGTCTCACCCCCTTTTCTCCAAGATCCAGCCGATCAAGAGGAGGAAGAAGGAGACCCATCTCCAAAAATCCAACATTGGACAAAATCTTAGTCAAGAGAAAATCCAAGACTCAAGAGAGAAGAACCTCTGAAGATTTTTAGGGAGTTCAACTCCAAGACCCAAATACTCAAAAGAGTTTAACTCTTAATCCAGATCTTTAGGAGTTTGACTCCAAATCTAAATATTTTGGAATTTAACTCCACTCAAAATCCTCTTTAGGAGTTTAACTCCCATTTCTGGAGGTAAAAACCCCTTTCTTTCGCTAGCGCCCAGAGCGCTAGCGCCCTAGCGCCCACGTGCCGGACACGTAAGGCTCTAGCGTCCAGAGTGCTAGTGCCCGAGCGCCCACGTGCAGGGCACGTGAGGCGCTAACGCCTTCGCCCAAAAGCCAGCGCCAGCACCGCCGCCCAAGCGCCCGGCACCGGTGCCCAAGCGCCGGCGCCCAGCGCCTGCGTGCTAGGCGCGTGAGGCGCTGGCACCCACGCGTCCTTTGGACGCCATTTTTCCTCCATTTTACACACACTCCACACTGAAAATACCTCCCCCCTTAGAAATTTTTTTTAACGGGGCGCTGCCCCACATCTCGCAAGGGGGCTGTTCATCCCTTTGACCCCCAGCCCGCTATCCGGATATCGGGACCCCCGTAAAAACTCTGTGGGGCCCCCGATATATCCAAAACCCCTTCAAAACGCAACACTGCACATTGAGTTCGTATGACCAACTTAACCCGTCAATCGGAGATTCTCTCGCTCCAAATGCAAGGGGTAATTAACGGCAGTTTAGTCCGCGGTTGCCGGAGATTTGGATCCCCACAATCAATAAACCCCAGCCTACCCTAGGTAGGGGGAATCTGTAATGCGCCTGACAAGCGCGTGCACATTCCCATCTCAATAGGGTGATGAAAAACATCCTACAGAGTTGGGATCGGAAGGTGAACTTTTTTTAGTGGAATCAAGAATTTCCCACAAACGGTGCCAGCTGACAGATGTCAGATCTTGTTCAGATATTACCTTCCGTGGATCTGCTGTTGGCGATGATGGACGGCTGAGATTGGGTTAGGGGTTGCCTCCTGAAGCGCGTGGATCTCAATGGGTTTGAGGTGGTTAGGGCTGAGCTACCTGCAAGGAAGTCCCGGGATGGTTGTACCACCGAGAACCCTCCGACGATCAAATTAGACCGGATATTTGAGCATAGTAACGGCCTAGTGAGGAGAAAAATGACTTACTTGAACCGTCTGAAAGAAGGATTTATATAGTGGTGGCAAGAGGCAGGTAGGCGCGAGAATCACGCCGGCCGCTACGCCCCCGGCGTCACGCCCGCGTGATATGCGGGATCGCGCATTAATGACGAGACAGGCTCGTTAATGGGGGATCGTGATGGCGTGGAACGCGCGACGTGGCCGGCGGATATCTCGAGCATGGCGAGATTCGCGGAGGTGAGACAGATGCGCTTGCGATTGGTGCCGTTGGTCGGTCGATGAGACCGAGAAAGATGAGCTCGGCGGGAGGCTGGGGGACGAGCGGGAGGCCGAGGTATCTTGGTTCCGCGATAGCCCGGAGACGAGCTGAGAGGGCCGAGGAGGCCAATTGTGCAAGGGGTCTCGGAGGTGAGCCAATGGTTGTTTGGTAGGCGGGCATAGGAGTGGTGTGGACGGTCGCAGAAGGTCGGCTACGTCTATGGGTCACGGACCCGGGGTATTCTTCCGACGTGTCGTTCTTGATCCTTTCTTGCAAGCTTCGGGATACGTCATCTGCCACATGTCACGATCTGGGAGATCACCGATATCGAGCATCATCAATGGAAGAAAAAGAAAAAAATTATGTAATCTCCCAAACAATAAGAAACATCATTATCGGGTTAAATAGAATTACCCATAGTGTCTTTTTGGTCTTGTCTGTTTTCCCTCTGCATAAGTAAAGAACTGTGTTCATGTGTCTAAATCATTTTAATTTCTCCAGGTAGACACACAACATGATTTCAAGCAACAAGACTGCTCATCCTATCATGGACAGACCACAACATATCAATTATTTTTGTAGTTGATGTAAAAAAACAATTGGCATTAATTAATTAAACATCCATGGCCATATTTAGTGGAAAAAACTTCCGGCCTTGCATGCTTCAGAGCCGTTGGATGGAGGGACCCCACTAGTGGGCCCTCCCATCCAACGGCCCTAGAGAGCCTTACAGCATGCAAGCCCTTCTCGGGAAATTGTTTTCATATTTAGTGAGGTCTCAAGCATATGTTAATATCTTCATTATCATGGGATATATGTATGATATTTTTAGTCAATTAATCAATCAAAGCCCTTACTCTCCCTTGTACCTTCCTATGTTCTCCTGAGATTCACTTGTCATTTTCCATGCCAATGCACACCAAATAAATTGTCGATTTCCAATGAGAGATTAATCAAAGAGCATATGTTCCAAAAAAGAGAGCCATCTCTGAAGCTGATAGATGGATGAAGACCCAATTGTATCAATGAGACCAAAGTTATAATGCAGCATCCCATGTGAAGCCTTCAATATTGCATGCGATTCCACATTAGCTAGACCTTGTGTTGTGTCAACAAAGAGATTTTCTTTAAAAATCCCCTAACAAGTACTCCCTCAGTTTCACAATACAGGTGTCTTTTTCATCCTTTCTTTTTCTTCAAAATATAAGTCTTTTTACAATACCAAGAAGAAACTTTGATCACCAATGCACTTTTAATACTATATTTACTAAACTAACCTTTAAGAAAAAACATCATGATTTCTCTTCATGCTCGTTCAAATATAAATTTCAAAGATAAATAACTATAATTCATGTGCGATGCATGCGAACGAGGTAATTGAATATAATAATGATATTAAATACTTTCTCAGTCCTATTTTACATGATGTTTGGAGAGAAAAAAACGTCTCATTTTACTTGACGTTTTAGAATAATGAGAAAATCATTAATAATAAAGATATCAAAAAATGATATAGTACCAAATTTAGCCTAGAAAATTAATTATTAGTGGTGATGTGGCAGTAGATTAATTGCTGATATAGTAAACAACCGAGAGCAGAAATGATATGATTTTTTATTGGTGATGTACCAGTAGATTAATTGCTGATATTAAGAAAATGATAATACTTTCCTTAATTTGTGTGGATTCCTCTAAAAGGTCAAATAAAAATGGACGGAGGGAGTATGTATGAATCAATAAAGGAAAATATTTTTTCTATCCATCTTGGCATTCCTCTCTCATCGTATCTAACAGAATGAGAGATATAAACATGAAGCCCACGGCTCCATATTGTCTAAAATGCAATACTATCTTTTGGATAGCATGAGGGTGGGATGCAAAGTGGATAGGAAATTATTTTACATCAATAAAACATGAGGAGTTATCTATAACTTTTTTGTTTCATGTTCCAAGATGCATGTGTAGAGAGAGAGAGACAGAGACAGAATTATATGAATGCTTTAGAATTTAGAAAAAAGTTATAGAAATTTCAACACCTTTTTGAATTTAAATTGAAAAAATAACAAAATTCCACACGTCAATCCATGGGTTCTAGTTATATTAGTAGAGATTAAAATGGAAACTTCACTTATATAAAATCATAGATTTTAGAAAATTCAATCTTCTCTTAATCGCTGTGCAAAAGCAAAAAAGGCTTTTCTTTATTATTATAGCTAGAAGTCTTAGTAGATGTCATTAATCAACAAAATAAAAAATAGAAAAAAAATAACAAAATTCCATCCACCAAAGTAGAGAATTGAGATGTCAACAACTTCAATCACAAAAGACAAATATAAGAAGATGAAAAGTCAACGAACATCTTTCTCTCTCTCATGCTCAAAGGTTTATGTAAAACTCGGTTTGGGCCCACAACACATGAGCCCACACATGGAAGCACCTGACCTTTAAATATAGTAGGACTTCATCCAAAAGATTCAAGTCTTATGGAGGTTTATCTCAACTTACATTTTATACCCATATGCATCCTACAATTTTCCCGATATGCGACTATATTAACCACATGCTCAACACTCTCTCTCACGTGCACGTGCAACGAGAGCTTCTTGTGTGAGGGCTCAAATCTCATACGTACAACGTGGACAGACAAACACCAAAAACCCGATACCATGTAATACTCGGTTTGGACCCACAACACATCAGCCCATACATGGATGCACATGGTTTTTAATATAGTGTGACTCCTTCCAAAAGACTCAAGACTTATGGAGATTTATCCCAACTTATATTTATACCCATATGCGTCCTACTATGTTAACCACATTTTCTACCGTCCAAATAAAGATGTCTTACAAATTGATGTCCAAAAAAATACTCGCAGTCCATTCCGTAGGATTTGCACCAAACGTGAATACCTTTTCAGGGCCGTTTCTTTAGTGTCTAACTTTAGTTTGAAAATTTATTTGTTCAGATCCCTCTCCTTAGGTGTCTCGCCCTTTTTAAAGCTATAAACATCATCATTTTTAGGGAGGATAAAGTTTTTATTCAATGAAATACACTAAGTGTTATTTTTCGAAGGCACTTTAGTGTAAAATATCTCATGAAAACTCTAGTTTAAGGTATTTTGTTATGCTGATAAATATTTTAAGGCATTTTAAGGAGAAGGAATAACGAATTAAACTAATTCAACTAGTATTTACTTTAGTAATTGAGAAAGATTTATGGAGTTGATTATTGAAGGAAATAGTGGATGCGTAGTTTGTTCAGAGAGAGGGAGAGTACTTAGCAATTTTTATTTTTATTTTTTGTGTTAAAAAGATAAGAAAATTTTATAGCCATTTAAAAGTTCGCTCTTGAAATTGGATCCTCATTTTTTATGCCTTCACCTTTTTAGCAATAAAATAGTAGAGATTGGTTACCCTCTGATTATCCTAGACCTCTTCGTGTTTCATCACAGGTGAACCACAAAATTGTTAGCTCTAGTTTGCTCTAGAACAAAAATTACATAAAATCTTAAGAATAACAAAAAATAATAATTGATTGTAAAAGCTTAATTACCTCCATAAAGTAAATATAATTGTAAGCTCTAAAACAAAGGCTGCAATTTGCGATCTTTTAATATGAAATTTGGTACAAAAAAAGAAAAAAGAAAGAAAGAAAGAAAGAAAAGCATTTCTATGGCGTTTTCTTTCAGTTTTGTTACGTATTTAAAATCGTATCATTGAGTAAATACACGAACACGATCCCATGCCTATTTTACAATCGTAAAAACTTTGTTGTTTTTCTATTTTCACATCTCTCGAAATTAAAAATCAAAAATCAAAAATTCAAAACTTTGTTTGCTATTGCCAATAATTCCCACGATGCACAAGGTAGTGCTGCTGCTGATATCGATTCCCTTGATTCCCACTCCCATACACATAGCAACCACCTGAAAACCTCACCGGCAGCGGCGACGCAACCGCCGACAAAGATTTCCGCCTAGTTTTTCTCATCGATTTCGACTGCGACTGCATCGCGTAAAGAAAAGCTCTGATCTTTACAGGATTGGCTCGTTCTCGATTGGCCAAATCGTACTCTTCAATCAGATTCGCGAGATCCTCATCGGATGTGATCGAGACGAGGGCATCGAGATCCTCAGTCGGCAGCTGGCATCTCAAGCTCAGATTCCCCCAACCGCTCAATTCCCCCAATCTCGCCATCAGATCTAATCAAAACCCAAACCCTAATCTCAATTTCCCGCTTCAAAAATTATTCAAAAATTTAGGAAAGGGGATTGGTTGATTTCGACATCTAACCTGGATAAGAAACGGATCGATCGACGGCGATGACTCTGATCTCGCCGCCGACGTAACGGAGATTACCGTCGGGGTAACGGGGGAGGATCTTTCCGCCATAGCTGCAGACGAACTTGACGGCGCTGTTCGATTTGATGGCGACGTCGTCGAAGGAACTGAAGGAGCCGCACGACGGCGACGACGGCGACGTGGTCCCCACCATGACTCTTACGTTGACTTAAGTAGTCAAAGGTTGGAGAAAAAAGTCAATCGAAGAGAGAAGTCAACCGAAGAGAGAGGAAGAAGAAGGAGAAGCTAGTTTTGTCCTAGCGACTGCTTCAAGATTTTCTCCAATAAAGCTTCGAGCTTTATTTATAGCGTTGGTAGGGGGTAAAAGGTAAATTTTGTGGGGCCCTTTTGCAAATTGTATTTTGTTACGCTTCTCTCTTCTCTTTTCTTTTTTGAATAAAAAACGAAACAAAAAATGGTCGATTTTGATTAGGACAGATGTTGAACCTATTCTAGGATACTTTACTTCCGCCATACTCTTTGACGTTAATGTTCAATTATTATTGAACTTTCGGTTAACAAATTATACAAAAAATTTATTGTAAAAACTATTTCTATTAAAATTTTAAACCATTGCTGATAACTTCGATAGACATTTACAATAACTGAAAACTAGTGAACTTTCATACTGTATTAATAGAGCTTTTAGCGCAGAATCTTTGTTGCCAGAGGGCTGAGGTTACACAATGAATGTAATGGTCTTTAATAACCTACCTACTTGATGATACGTCCAAAGCACTCACTTGAATGGTGTTTTGGAAGAGTGCTCGGTAAATAAGGACAAACAGGTTCATTTTATGATGCACGTTAAACTTTATTCTCCATTTTCTTTTCTGCTTCTCATCTAAGCATTCATATCCTAACACAGTCGTTCATTACATCTCTATCCGTCAAGCTTATATTGTCTGCATCTATTTTCATGTAAGACCGTCTATCAACCGTGCAATTTGATTATTGCCTAAGAAAATGATACCGTGATACACCACACCACAGCTTGTAACTCTCCAACAAGTATGGATCCGACATCATCCCTTTATATAAGTCATCGAATAGTACCTAGCTTTAGCAATGGTGAGTGTTTGCCTTGTAGACACAAGTCATCAAATACTACACTCCTATCCTTCTCTCTCCTCTCTTTTTTCATCTTACAGAAGGTGAATTTTGCAAATTAAAAATATTGGATACCCTTCCTTGATTTTGTTTTACAAAAACAAGGGAATAGT
Organism: Agapanthus africanus; assembly: GCA_030015575.1. Taxonomy (NCBI): domain Eukaryota; kingdom Viridiplantae; phylum Streptophyta; class Magnoliopsida; order Asparagales; family Amaryllidaceae; genus Agapanthus; species Agapanthus africanus. Next base: position 328,029,604 of record JASDDO010000019.1, read on the forward strand.
AGACATGGATCAATTTGATTATGACTGGTGTTAATATTAATTGGTGTTGCTTGCTCCATATTTATAATCTTAAACAAAAGTGTTAAGCTTATAAGCGTCCATGATTAAGACACTTGACGACCTGAGTATGAGATTAAATTTTTTTAAAAAGTATTCTTCAAACTTGGTTTGTGCAGTCCATTCAAGACACCATCAATGACATGGATGTATAGGATATTATGTGATATCAAAAACTTGCATCCTATTCATATCTTTATGTTTTTCCCTCAAAAAACAAAAAAATCATATTCTGGAGCGTCTAGGAAAGGATGGGATCAAGGTCCAGGGTATTCATTCATAGTTTCTTTTTAACAAAAATCAAGTCTAAATCAAGTTATCTTACAGTTATTAACAAAATCAAATTATTCATTCACAATTTTTTAACAAGCTGTTCATTCAAAATCAAGTAATTGAAATCAAGTAGCAAAATCAAGCTATTCATTCAAAATCAAATAATTGAAATTTGGTGTCTAGGTTAAAAGAAAAATATCGTATAAATTATGAACCAACAAGATTCTAGGGTTTCAGCGGCGATGTGGCGACTGCTCACGAAAAGGAGGAGACGACTGATGAAGACGAGTACGACTTGCGACTGGGCAAGACGAGGTGATGATGCTCATAAGTGGGAATTTCCCGGATCACGACACGTGGCTGGTGACTTGTCATCCATGTAAGCCCACTAGACTCCTGGAGGCTATGGAGTTGGAGTAAGTATGACACATTTGGGGCGTTCCTCAGCACCTTGTCTCCGAGGTTGCATCCGACCTTTGGGGGGCCTCCCCTGAGTACACTCCCTGTTCGCCCAGCAACTAGCCAACGACTCGCCTCCGAGCTATCCTACAGCTAAGCTTCCTCAGCCTCCCTGCTCGTCTCCGAGCTATCACAGAGCCGAGCTTACACAGCCACCACGCTCGTCTCCGAGCTGTTGCTGAGCCTAGCTTCCTCGGCTTCTCTGTTCAACCGGGAGCACGGAATCTAAGCGCCCCCATAACAACTCCGTGTATCTCGCCACGTCGAGATCTCCGCCGCTCCACGTCCTGCATCCCATGCTAGCGTATCTCCATTAATGAGTGTATCCCGCTATTAATGGAAGTACCCCGCCATCAACGCGAACATGATGCGGGGGCGTAACGAATGGCGAGAATCTCGCACCGGTTCGCTCCAAGTGACCGCTATATAAACCCCTCTACCAGACGACTCAGGTAATTCGGACTCAACCCAATACGCCGCTACTCTGCCACATTATTCCTCAGTACTTACTTGATCGTCGAGTCTGACGATGGTTTCCCACCCCGGGACTTCCCTTACAGATAGCTCGGCGTCAACGGCAACCAACAACCCACTGAGATCCACACACTCAACCCTCACGTTAAATCTAAACCGTTCAGCATTGCTGACAACAAGATTAGCGAAGGACAATATTTGAGGGAGATTCTGACCTCCATCAGTTGGCGCTGTCTGTGGGAAGACGAGCAAGAAGATTCTCCACCCAAAATGTTGATCTTCCGCCTTCGATTCAATGGTCAGCGATAACCGCGATGATCACAGCACGAGCCGTCCCATCCTTCATAAAGGAGGCGGGAGCGGTCCTACTCCCCCTTCTAAAGTCGTCAACGTCATACCCGCACGGATCGATAGGCTCACGGCGATGGTGGATGCGCTCACCCGTTTTCAAACGGTCGGCCAAGCCAGCCAAACCGTAGTCCCTGTCCCCCGGAATGACAACGTACGCAGGAAGACGGAAGGACACGTTCAGGCCCTCGACCTCACTCATGCTCATCTTGATGTCCAGCAGTCATGACCCGCATGTGAGGAATGATTCCATGACCCATTGGGCGCCGGACAGCTCGACACCCAAATCTCAGGAGAGACCGGGCTATCACTTCAACGCCCGCCGCGCTTTCTTGCCCCCTGAAGAGACGTCGGATAGATCGCCTGATTCCACCCAAGACCGACGTCACCACTCCTGTCGAGGCCACGCATACGGAGAACGTCGGGACTATCCACGAAGGGTCCACACCGAAGATTTAAGGAATGTGATAGAGCGAAGCTGAAACCACTCCATCACACAAGCCCGGAGCAGAGGTAGCCGGCTCTCCGACCATGAAGAATCTTCGAGGTACCAACAGCGAATCGAGGCCCTCGAAAAGAAAATTGAAGACATGCGACATAAAGCCCGTTCGGTCGGCGGGGTGGCGAAGTACTTCGCCGATTTGCTTATGAGGCCCTTTACAGAGCAGCTACTAGCTGAGCGGGTCTCGTCCAGGAACAAACCACCCAAAGTGGCCCTCTTCGACGGGAAATCCGACCTGGATGACCATTTGGACGCATTTACGGTGGGCATGAGCTTCCAAGACAACTCAGATGCGGCCTAATGCCGAGCTTTCCCCACCACCCTCATCCGGGTCGGCCGGGATTGGTTCCGTAGGCTTGCGTCGCACTCAATCTCGACCTTTGACGAGCTGGCGACCCAATTTCTTGGTCATTTCGTCGGTAACCGACGACAGAAAAGGAAGGTTGACTACTTGTTCACTATCAAGAGCGGAGACATGGAATCCTTCACGGGATACGTCACCCGCTTCTCTAATGCCCTACTAGAAGTCCCTGAGCACCGCGACGAGATGGCCATCACCGTCCTGAGGTCGGGTCTTAGGCACAAAGAGTGGCTCCGCTCTTTTGCATTGGCGTAACCTAAGACCATGGCCGAAGTCAAAACATGGACCGAGCGGGAAATCCAACTCGAGTCGGGGGTAAACGCCAACCTATCTCGGGGAGACGTAACGGACCGCAAAAGGTGAGACGGAGAGGAGAAAAAGAAGGCCGATCGTCCAATGCATTATTCTCCGAGATTTCATGAGTACACTCATTTAAACGTCTCTTAGACCGAGCTGCTAGAGAAGGCTAAGGGCGAAAGGTTTTTCAAACTCCCATCGGCTACTCAAAGGCCGGGCAAGCGTGTAACAATCATAAAATTCTTATATTTTCGCGTATCATTTCTTTAATAAAATATTGTAATTATTTATTTTTGGTATATTTTGTTTTCTAATAAATATATTATTTTATCACTTCATCTATTTTATCAATTTTATAATTTTTCAAAGCCCAAATCCAAGCCAAGACAAATCCATTTGATTTCTTTCTTTTCTTTTTCTAAGCCCACTTTCTTTTCATGGTACGACATATATTTAATTCTTGTTAAATATGTGCATGAACAATCTTGTAGCTTATTGGTTAAGTCCTTGCATTGTTATTCCATAGGTCACATGTTCAAATTCCCATTCTTGAAATTATTTTTTATTAATTTTTATCATTCTCATAACCTACGAATGAGACCTTTCATTTCATCTTCCTTTTAACTCCCAAAATAATTAGAATGGTTATGAGGAATAATTTATTAGAATTATGGTGGCCATAAACCTTTTTTATATGTCACCCTTTTTTCTTTTCTTCATCACACATTTCTATTATTTCATATCTTCCTCTTCATCTAGATTTCTCGAAGAAGAACATGAAGAAGTTCTTAAGAAGGTCTCGCTAGAAACGCGAGGTTATCGGCGGATAGACAAATCCGGTGACAATACCGGCTTGTGTATGTAAGTTTCCTTCGATTCTTCTCCTCCTCTTTTTGAATTATCCTCATCTTGTCATGTCTTCACTGATTTCCATACTTACCCACTTCGTCTGTAAACTCCTTATTTAGAAAACACACAGAAAATAAATAGATAACTTAATAGTTAATTGTTTTGTAAACTTATTTACCTTCATGAATAGAATACATTTTTAACTAGTAGAGATCATCTTATTTCATGTTTTAGTAGTTATGAAAATATGTGAATCGTATAATTCCATACCATCACATAACACGATCGTTTATTGAAAACAAAGAAAAGTGTTTTATAATTTTTGTGTAGAATCTTTATTAATCTTTTATATCGATTTTAGTATATATATCATGCCCGATTCATGTGCTTGTCCGTATTCCTTTTAATTTATTGCTCGTTATTTTTATTTTATTTTATTTATATTTAGTTTTAAAAGAAAACGAGGTTTCAAATAAATACCATTACCTTGTTAATCTCAAATACCACCTTGAAGAAATATTTTTACCTTCAAAATAATTTTTAAAAAATCAATCTTGACTTCTGAACATTCTAGAAAAATTAGATTATATACTAGATAGAATTTCAGGTCTACGGTAAGAATTTCATATCAAACCGAATAACGGTTTAGGTGTTACGTAGTTTTTTTATTCACTATTTTTAAAACCAGAAAACTGCCAATAAGGGTCTTTTTCGAGAGACCATAAACCTATAATAGTTGATCCAAATTAAGTGTTTTCAGATGTTTTGAATATCTACATCGAAATATATAGATTTTCTTAGTTTTAAGTTTTTACTGAAAACCGACATAAAATATAGAAAACCACGTTACAATATTAAGCGACGAATCTGGATAGAATCTGTCCTGATTCACACACTGTTTTTAAATAGGACATAACTCGAACACCCGATGTCCGTTCATGGCAAAATTTAGATGTGTAGATGCAAAATTAATAGAACTATAATTTCTTATATATTAGATTACTTATAAACGCATGAAATAACTCGATATAGGCTTTGCAATATAACATATAGTTGCTGTCCAGAAATCTGAATTTCTGTTTTAAACGCTGATATTAAAACGATCATAACTGAGCTTCAGAAATCCAAATCGCGCGAATCTTAGTGTTTTGGATAAATACTCCAAAATACCTACAATTTTCTAATAATTTTTGTAACCTAAAACCCGATAAAAATTAACTCAAACTGCGTTTTAAAAATGTGTGACGGTGCTGAACAGATTCTGATCTGTTTTGCGTGACGATACGAAAACATGTATATATCCCAAACCGGTAGTCGTATTTAGGCAAGAATGGAACTCACGTGTGCATAACACTTAAGGCTATGTTTTCATTTATATTCTGAATTCAAATGAATTGATTAACTAGTCGTATATATCACATATTTACAACATTGTTTTTGGACGTTACTTGTATACTTATCTCATATCATGTTCTATGATTGCTTATCTATTTTTATCTATATGACTTGTGATTAAACCATTACATGTTAGAATTGGCTTGATCTTGACACAACTCAATCATGAATGCTTGAACCCAATATGTACACTTGACTCGACTTGACCGAACCATGAATACGTAATGACTTGACATGAACACTTGACATGAATACATGAAAAATTGACTTGAATACTTAAACTCGACTCGATACTTGAATTGCACTCTTTTATGTATTCATGGATTTAGGCAAGACTTGTAACTTTAACCACAGACTAATATACGCGGGGTGTTGGGGTAGTTTGAGTATGAATCCAACAGAATCTCATGAGTCCCATTACTAAAATAACGTTGCTGTGGTACCGGGCTGAAATGGTACAAATAATATTGCTATGGTACCGGGATGAAATGGTACATCATAAATTCATGAATGAGGGCCCGTGTTCCAAGCCCCTGGATGATAGCCTGTTGGGTTTGGAATACTTCAATAACAATTGAAGTCCCGCTATTTTGGGCCCGTGATTCCTTATCCCCGGATGATAGCCTTAGGTTCGAGAATACTCTTGAGATTGGTTGACATTCACAATTGAACTCACATTAGTTATTTTTACCCTTTTAGAGACCTTTTAGGGCACTTACATTCACTTCATGTTCACTGTACCTATACTCCATGGCTATATTATTCTTGTTTGCTATGCTGATATAGTTGACATACACATTACCATGCACGCTATCATACTTGTTTATATGTTCATAATTCATATCTATGCTATACCATATATCATATTACACCTTGCATTTCATTTATATATATCATGTCATCCTTTTGGGGACTTACCGAGTGTTAGTTCGCTGACGGGCATTCCACCCATCTTTCTTTCTTTCTTGGAATGTTCGTCAGGTGGTATTGAGACAGAGAAGATAGAAACGGTCGAAGAGGAGTACAACCAGTTCGTATTATAACCGGACGTCTACTTTCATTCAGCTTTTCATTTCATTTCAGCTTATTTATTTATGCCTCCTTATTAAGACTTATCATGTTATTGTATTTTGTATTCAGATATTTTGTCAATTGCGAATCTTGAATGTAATAAATCAAAATTGGATTTCATTTTTTTGTTTATTCTTATTAGTTTATGTTGCTTATAGGCGCTTAGCGTATTTATTTCGAGAAATGACCTTCTCAAAATAAATACGTCGTGGGCCTTGTCACGTCCCGTTACCACTCTTTTGAGAAGCGGGGCATGACAAAGCGACTCCGCGGCCCATACTGCGCTTACCATAGGTCACAGGGACACCCGACCGAGAGCTGCAAGCAACTCCGCAATTATATTGAGGAACTGATTCACTCTGGTCACCTTGCAAAATATATGCGGGACAAGTGGCAGGCGAAGAGGGAGCAAACAGACCAACCCCCTCCCGGGGAGTTGACGATCGGGTAGATCATGGTCATTTCGGTAGGTTCGACTCCGGATAGCAGGGAGGACCGCCACCTTCGACCGATCACGACTACGAGTAATCCGCCCCATAAGAAATACAATAAGGACGATCCGATCACCTTCACCGAAGAAGACCTTCACGGCATATCACTCTCGCATAATGACCCTCTTGTGATAACAGCCCAGGTTAACCGATACGGGGTCCGGAGGATATTGGTCGACTCGGGGAGCTCGGCAGATATCCTATTATACGTATGTTTCCAGCGTATGGGATTAAATCCGTCCGACCTCCAACCGACTTCGCACGTTCTCTCCGGGTTCACCAACCATTCCGTCTTGACCGAGGGATCGATCGTCCTCCTCCTCAACATCGTGGAAGCCGGCAGAACATGAACTGTACCGATGAATTTCCCCATTGCCAAAATCCTGCCGTCCTATAATGTCACGCCTCGCTTCCCAAAATACGGAATACAAGGGGTGACAAGGCCAGCCATGCTCCTACGGTCAAGGAAATATCCTGCCGTAGTCACACTTCGGCTTCTAGCATTACGTGGTAATCAGTAATCAATGCACAGGTAATGAGAAATGCAGTCACTAATTCTACCAAAACAGATATAAAACTAACCAGATAGAGATCAAGGGAAACATTGCGCTGGCGTCGCTGATCTAGATGTCCGCAATATCTTCGTGGTAGGACAGATCCTGATCCGAGCTAAGTCCACTTCTCACTCTGAGCATGCATATTCAGGTCGTCAGAGCGACACAATAACAATATATATGAATATAATGTGCAACGATGATAAACATAAAGCAGTAAACATAGAGTAATGACGCGAGCATGAAATAACCGGTACATGTAACGATAAAGCAGGTGTATCAGATCAGTAATCAATGCAATGTCCATATCACTAAAGCTATCAGTCTCTAAATCTCAATGTCCAGGTCACTAAACTTATCGTCAGTCCAAGTGTGAGCGTTAACCACCGCATGAGTATCCCCAACCCAAGGGTAGGCTCCAGGGGTAAGGGAACACAGGTCCGAATCACGCTCGCTAATAATAAGAAACACCATCCATATATTCAGTCGAAAATATTGCACATTTGATTGAACATTTTCCTTATTTTTGTTAAGTACATAAAGGTGTTTATTGTAATTATGGTACATATGTGGGTTTATCTGCAAAATACTCTTTATCATATGTTTATACACTATACTTAACATTATGAAGGAAAATATATGCATAAAATATTTATATGATATTTTGATAATTTAAATATGCATATCATATCAAATATTCCTAATCAATATTCTTAAAATATTATCATATAAAATAGTTAGGATAATATCTCAAAATAAATAAAAAATACTACTAACTGTAGGGTTCCTAGGCACGCTAATGAGGTCTCATAAAGCATCAACCATACCAATTTCAAATTTTACAAGTGCCGAGAAACCCTAATACGGATCGTTGACTAGAAAATAGGCGAAACAAGCAACTAGTTAACAACTTAACTAAATGAACGGAAATACAACCTTTGTAGATCCGGTCCTCCACCTCCATAGCTCCGCGATGAAGTCCCCTCGCTGTGATGATCGGATCCCGGGCTCTAGCGTCGGCTTCATCGGAGAAATGGGCGGGCTAGGTCGTCGACTTCGATGCCGAAAATGATCTACGTCGAGGCAACACAAGATCATGCTCCAACTTCACCAAGTCATGAAACTTGTGAAGAAAACACCCTATACTACTTGGCAAGTGGTAGAGGATGAAGAAATAGGAAGTGGGTTCATTTTAGAATTGGATTTCTCACTCTTTTTCTCATTTTACCATTGAAGCTAGCAAGCTTCTTCTTCTTGAAGAAGAAGAGGAAGAAGAAAAAGAATATGATAAGAATTATCTTCAAAATAGAAAATGAGTGATTCTTATCATATAGCAACCATGGTTAAGTGTAGAGAATAAACTAGGGTTAGGTGAATGGTTAGGTTAGGCATGAAACAAAAATGGTAGACTTTTTCAAAGCTTCATGAAGCTTCAACTCAGAAACAAAATTAGCCACCATTTTTCCTTTTGCCAAAATGAATAAATAAATAAATAAATGAATAAGTAAATAAAATCAAAACCCTAACCATGGTTTAATCTAAACATACACCCAAACATTCATGTATCATCAAACATGATACAATCAAGTGTACAAAAATATATCACATATACAATGTGCACATCAAGTGAGAAAATCCATTTTAAGTGAACCAATACTAGTTAATTGTAACGTTTTGAAAATCGTTTCGGTGAAATTTCGAAAAAAACGGTAAAATAAGGGGGTTTTCTGTAAAAAGTCAAAATACAAATATCTTATTATAAAAATTAAATATACATATTCTAGCTATGTAATTGCTAATATTTGGTGTTTATTGACCCACTGATGAAATTTCAAATTTTCTGAAATTTTTTCCGAAATTAATTATTTTAATAGTATTTTAAGCCGTCACTAATACATTTAATTAGGGAAAATTACAAATTGGAATGAGTTGAAACAAATTTTGTGCATCATAAAACTTTAAATAAAATTTTATCATGTGGTTTTTGAAATGAAAACATTTGTCAAAACGGTTTAGAAATTATCGAAGAAAAATGCTTTTTTTTGTATAAATGGATGTTTGGGGTATAGTATTTATCATTTTTCATCACCCCACACCCATACCCACACTCACAAACCCCCATTTTCCCTCCCCCTTGGCTGAATTCAGCAGCCCCCCTCTCTTGTCCCCACTTGTTTTGCAAAAGAAAATAAAACAAAAGAATGAAAGAATAAATATATGTAGGTATGAGCTTTGTTGACTTTGGTCAATTCTTGACTTCCTAACATCACCCCACTCTCTCTACCCTCACCCCCCTCATCAGGCCGAGCCCCCCTTCTCCCAACAGCAGCAGCCCCCCCAAATCCCACTCAATTTTGCATCAAAAGAATCCACAAAACCACTTCAAAATCCATACAAATTCAATTCTAAATCCAAATCTAACTCCTACCCATTATTCTTTATCTCATCAAGCATGGATCTAGGAGCTTGGAGGCCATTTTGGGAGGCTAGATTTCAAACTTGGTCTCTTGTTTTTGTGAGGTATAAATCCCAAGCCAAATTTAAATTGTTGGATAGTTTCTTTGATCAAAGTCAATTAAGTTTAAATGTGATTCTAATTGGGATTTAGTTTGTAATGGAAAGAGTTTGAGATTAAGTTAGGTTGTGATCATGTGTTCATGGTTGTGTGATGTTTTTTTTTAGCATCTTAAGCTATGCAACTTAATTTTGTTACTTATTTCCAATTGTAACATGTAATTGTCCAAATGAAAATATTTTGGAAACTAGGTTTTAGGATAGATGTAATTAGATGAAATAAAAATCTACTTAATATTTTTGTGACCTAATTAAGTTATTTGGTGAATATTGTGGCCACTAAAATTGTTAAAACAAGATTAGTAGTTAGTTGTTAATGGTTAGTTTAAAGAAATTGTGTTAATTATGCTAATTTGCTAACTAGGCTTTTGAAATTGGTTAAATAATTGGGATTAAAAATGTGGAAATTGTTTGTATAACTTATTTAAGATATTTAATAAGTATTATGGCCGCTATATTTGTTTAAACATCATGTTTTGTACAAATACGGCGAATTTTGCTTGCTAGATTTTCGGGAAAATGGCTTCTAAAGTAAATTTGGGGTTTTTGTGAATTCTAACCTATTTTATATTATAATTAGTGTTCGTGAATGCGCAAATGAGTGTGTTTGGGTTTTTCTCGATGGTTTGGTGTTTGTACGCCGACGTCGAGGGTTTTGGGTCGATTTGTGAGAACAACCATAAGTTTTGACCTATGTGGGATTCGTGAGTCGTTTTGGTCATGAGTCGGATTTTAATGCGATATGGTGCGTTATGATATGTAGGTACCCCATGTAGACTTCGAGACGACCAGCAAGCGCGTGGCGACGTCGGCACTGGCGAGCGAGGACCAGGTGAGTAGATTTATATCTACGGGGAGAAGTCGGATGGATGGCGTATAGCACCCCCGCAGTTCGTGGTGATGTATACGGACACGTATACACACATATATATATCATTTATATATTGTTTGAGTTATTGATGATAAATATGGATATTTGGTGTTCTTGGATGATTGAGTGTCGCGAAACCCTAGAGTAGCGGTCGCACCACACTTGCACACACCCACCATACTTGCATACTTTCGTCTTTCTTTTGTGCTTATTCGGGAATATATAGTTATGTGTTCACATAGGTATGGGACTGTGTGTTCACATACGGATTTGAGGATAGTACTTGGGATTCATGATGAGATTTGATTTGAGGCCGTGAGATCGGTGATATAGCAGGGTTCGTATTTGAGATACGACATGACGTTGTAGCGGGTCCTTGACGTAGTGTTTCACACACGTGCATGCATACTTAGGCGGTATCAGTATTGTACTAGACGTAGATCAGTACCCGATCATGATATTTGATAAAGAGCATACCAGGTGAATAGTATGATGAATATGATATTGACCCGTACCCAGATTTAGGATGCCGTACGACGGATTTACGTACGAGCTATATATTGATGATTGATCCGCACTCTTGACTTGGGATGTCTGATTATAGATATGATATCGGATATGATATTATTGAGGCGGGATCACCGACTAATATATATACAGGTATGTATATGTATCGACTCAGACGTTAGGCGGTTTCCTTACCTGTAGTCCAGCTTGTTAGCTTAGCCCTTTAGTTTAGTTTAGTTGTTAGATTAGATTCGATTCTTACCTATTTCAAAGCTTACGAATCATGCGTATTTTAAAAGACAGGTCAAGAGATTCTACGGATATTTCAAAAACGTATCTTTTCTTAAAAACACCGTAGCCCCTATTTTCAAAATCCCATGATTCGTGTTATTTCAAAAGGCACCATTTGTAGGACTTATATTAGATTAGTGCAGATTAGTTATAGTTGCGTCTAGTATTCAGCTCCCGCTCATTTTTACTGTTCGCTCCGCATCGCATACTTATATTATAATTTCTTATTGCATTATTAATATCATGCTGTTAGGACACCAGCACCATTACCGATGACGCGTATGTACCACGTACACTTACTTGCCGGCTCACACACATCTTCATCGGTAATTGACATGTCACGAACACTTTAGAAAATACTATTTCATTTGACATAGGTTGTTACCTAATAGTTTAGACATGATATTAGTGTACATGCCTTATATGCTAGTTAGACATTGTAGTTATTGCCTACTACTTCATGCATGTTATTATTCACTGTTGTGTCGCATTCATGGATTCTCATGCCTATATTCACTGTTTACATGCTATTGATGACTTGGATTCGGATTTCATGAGATTTCTTGGATTTGGAGGAAAACCGCAAAAACATAAATAAACCTTTTCTCTCTTTTAAAATAAAAAGTGCGGTTTTCCCATGATGTATGAGTCGTCCACCATGAGTTTGCTGATGGATTTTGAGACCCGATTCGAGGAGTGGAGGAACCGTTTCGGGTACATGGTGGGCCCGGTGCGGTACCCCGGGGCAAGAGGAATGTGTTGTTGACGTTGAGCCCGGCAGGGGAGCACTACCGACCGGTGATATTACCCGACGCGTCGGATATCCGGAGGATACCGTCGTGGTCTTGAGATGGATGGTAGGGGCCGGTCTGGATTGACGGCGTCCTAGATATTGTGATTGAGATTTTGAGATATTGAGGTACAGAGATGGTGATACAGAGATATCGAGATATTTGGACACTTGTTTTGTGTCGATGCTGGGCACTGTTTTATGCTGATTTCATTTATGGTACCTCACTTTTAAAATACAGAAATCTCACTGATTTATGAAAGCAGTTTTCGTCAGTACATGCATTCTGTTCCATGCATTCATACCTCATTCATATGATATATTGCTACCTGAGGCACTGACACGGGCACATGGAATTACACTCAGGTTAGATATTTACCCTAGCCATTGTTATAGGCTGCATGTTATATACATATTTGAGGATATATTATGATCATTGACCTAGGATTGCGTTATTTATGCGATTTCTGTGCGTAGATGTTTTTCTACTCACGAGTTGGCAACTCACCCCCGTTGTGCCACAGTTCTTGCAGGTTTCGACGTACAGGTTTCATTACGGCTTGCTGGCACTCTTTCCATTTCCGGGTGACTTGCTAGTAGGTGGGTTTATTTGTATCGCACCCATCATTATATCTTGTATATCATTATTCTGTTGTATCTAGAAGTTCCATCAACCAAACATGTATTTATTTTGAGATAGAGACCGGTGATGTTATTCCTTCGACCTTAGAGTCGTGCGTTATATTTCTGCGGTTTTCTTGTGGTTTTGAGTTTCCTTTTGAATTTTGATCCTCGCCGTTGGCGTTGTATATTATATTGCTTGTGTGGTTGTGACCGTCGATTGACGAAGAGCTAGCTCCCGCTTGAGGATGCCTTTTTATTGATTTCGTATACTATTCATGTTGTATCCCGTTTGGGAGCCAGTATTTACAAAGGAGACTCTGCCGAAATTTTCAGGAAATTTTTGATATTTTTAGAAACCCGCATAATTCGGCTTATGCTATTAAAACTACTTATTTAAATTGGTTTTCCTTCACTCTACTATTTTTCTTGGTTTGGATTTCTGGGTTTTCGGCTTACTTAGATTACGTACGCCTCGAGGCGTTCGTAGTTTAAGTGTCGGTCATATTCCGTACCTTCGGGACATGGCATTAATGCAAAGTAATATATCAAATATATAATTATGCATTAAATCATTAAATCAATGCTTGATTTAACGATCCGGTCATATCGCATATAACCGACTAATATCCAATGTATCGGCTTATCGAATCAATCCTCGATTCGATAACTAGGTTATATCGCATACAACCAATCGATACATTCATCGCGAGAATAGAATACGGTATCACATACACGCATTATTCTCGGTCCCGCACATATCTCATATGCGCTCCTATTTCGTTTCGCTTGAGCCAGGAAACCTCTGTGTAGGACTCTAAAGACTCGTCAATACGCCGGCAGCAGATGATGATCATATCAAGCACCCACAAGCCGCAAGCGGTCTGCTAAACGTAACGGCCACCCGGGTATTGAGCGATCAGAAGATCGACGAGCAAGCCCGCTCATACTCCTGTGAATCCAACCAGTAACACTTACCGTACAGTCCGGTCTCGTCGTCTGATATGTCGCATATCTCGCCTAGGGGTGGTAAACGTCAGACTCCAATAGCTCGATAAGTCGTGTCGATATGAGGTCTATAACAGTTCGAGAAACTACTGGTAACACTTACCAGTAAATCTCAGCAACCCTGGCCAGGGATTTCCGGTTATAGCCAATCGAACACAGCGCAACATCAACTCCCTATACCGGGAGAGACGAATCCCCTCCTATCGCTCATTGCCTCCATGTGATTCGGGACTGTACCCAAAAACCACCGTTTTGCATGCCCTCTTGGACGTGGTAAGGTGGAAATCAAAGCACAGTGGGAACCACACAAGACTCTATGACGATCTCGGGTCAACAGACTACTCTGTACCAGTGTCACCAGAGAACTGCCATCTGACGTAAAGTATAATACCATCTGGGAGTTCTCGGCGAGTCCGTCCAGTGTACCCAGTCTCCACTGAGCATCCGTATATCATCTCTGATGTCAAACACCAATGGATATGGGATCATCCATCGCCCATCTGTATGGGTCGAGAAGGTATACGCTAGTCTACTTTGGTATATCGATGCCCCGTCTCGATACACCCACGACTAGGGACCTTGAAGGATGTACTTATGGACTACCATGTCCCCACTAGTATGATCCGCATCATAGTCCAGATAGTCAAGTACACATCCTAAGGGCTTTACCAACATGTAACAGAGAGACAATCAGTGTACACCTTAAGGTAAAGAGCAACCAGATAGCATACTATCATGTCGAGCAAGAAAGTCCTCCCTATATACGTCTCAGCATCCACTACAATATACATCCTATGTATAGTAATGGCCTCTAGGGCATACATATAACTAACAATCTCCCACTTACACTAGGGCCATCTGATAGCAGTGGTTGCAGTATCTCATACTCAACCATCCCATAAAAGTCTCTCTCTGGGAATAGGCCTTTATGAGTGGATCCGCCGTGTTGTTCTCTGAGTCTGTTCTCCTAACCTCGATCACCCTGGAGATCAACCATCTCCATGATCAGGTGATACTGCCTTAGAATATGTTTGGATCACTGATGGGACGGACGTTCCTTGGCAAAAGCTACAACTCCATTGTCACACAATGGGAGGAACTAAGTTCATCTCATGAACAAATATACACCCAAACATTCTCTTTGGTAGCATCTTAAGTAGCGATGTATCCTGTCTTTATCGTCTAGTTAGCCACGGTATCTAGCTTGGAACTCTTCCAACATACCGTCCCTTTACTGAGGGTAAAGACAATGCCTGTGACTGACAGTCAGTCGTCCTTATCACCCTGGAACCTTTCCAGTGATTCTCCTCAGGATCAACTGATACCATCTCACTACAACTAGTGAGTCTCCTAACATCCAATTAGATCTATCTTATGGATCCAAAATTCAGGATTAAGGAGGTATCATTTTGATCCTATATGGAGAATCATTGTGATAAGCGGAGATTGACCGAGCGTAGCATAAGAAACTCCTTTCTTATCAAGAGTATGTCATCCACATACTCTACGAGGATCACCACCATACTCCCTACTACCTTTTTGTACATACAAGGTTCATCTACCATTTTGATGAAGTCAAACTCTTTGACTACTCCATCAAAACAGATGTTCCAACTCCGCGATGCCTGCTTTATCTTATAAAGCATCTTGTACACGTTTCCGCTGCTCCCACTGTTTACGAAGCCCTCTGGCTGTGTACTTATAGACGCCCTCTTCTAAAACATCATTTAGAAAAGCTGTCATGACACCCAACCACCAGATATCGTAGTAATGGTATGTAGCCGTGGCAAGTAGGATCTGGATGGACTTAAGCATAGCTACTTAGAAAAGGTTTCAACAAAATCCATACCTGGTCAATGATGCAAACTTTTAACAAGTCTAGCTTTGAAAGTCTCAACTTTTCCAAGTACACCAAGTAATCTTCTCAAGATATACTTGCTCCTGATGGGGATTTAACCCTTCAGATATAGCAACCAAAGTCCATACTTTGTTGGTGTATAAGGATTCCATCTCAGATCGCTAAGCATCCAGCCATTCTTACAGAGTTGCACTCCTGATGGCCTGCTCGAAACTAGTTGGGTCATCATCTTATGATGCAATCCTCGCTCCCACTGTCATAGAGAAACAGAAGTATCTCTCAGGTGGGTGAGGAACCCTACTAGATCGGCGGAGAGGCAGAGGTTCGTTGGTAACAATTGAATCCTTTGGTTTTACCAAATCAACAGCTGCAGTTTGTATAGCTGGAACATTTCCAGTTCTACATAACAGACCTTGCCTCGAGCTTGTCCGGATTTTGTTTTTAGACATAGGCCGGACAACCCCAAATCTTAACTAACTTAAGAGATGGGCTCTTCCCTTATCATATCAAATATGAAATGGTAGGCAACTGATTTGATTTTAACCCTATTCAATAGGTATGCAGCTTCTCAAGTGCATAACTCCCAAAAAGGAAATAGGCAACTCAGTAGTACTCATCATATAGCACACCTTATCATATAGGGTGTGATTGCTCCGTCCCGATATACCATCGTGCTATGGTGTATACGGAAGAGTAATGCTGAGAGAGAATCTCATTCTCCTTTAGAATAGTCCAGGAATTCCGTGCTTAAGTATTCTCCTCCCTGATCTCATCAAAGGACATAATACTTATACCCTCTTTGGTTCTCTACTTCTAACTTATATTCTGTGAATATCTCAAAAGGTTCGGACTTGTGTTTCAACAGGAACATATGTCTGAATCTTGAGAGATTATCAGAGAACGTAATGAAGTATAAAGAACCAGTCCTGGCATGTGTAGACAGGAGACCTTACATACATCATCATGTATCAGTCCCAAGAGTTCATTAACTCTTTCTCTGTTTCCAATAAACAGAGCTATGGTCATCTTATCTTTGTGACATGACTGGCGAGTTTCACAAGATGTAAATTCAAACTAATTTAAATATGCATCTTTATGTAACTCTAGCTAGTCGGGTCACATTGATCTGACCTAGTCTACAATACCTCAAGAAGGAATCGTTCAATTCTGAACTCTTCCTCTTGTGTGTGTTCCGTATACTAAGAACTGTAGTTTGATTTAGAACGTCAATACTTTTAGATAACGTGCCTGAACCGATCAACTTTTGATATAGGAAATGTTCAAAACATTATCCAACAATACAAAATTTTATCATTTCTTTACTAATAAAGAGACTGATATGATTTTGCATATCAGGTTCGGTATCTAATAGCATTTGTTCAGAATCAATGTATTGGTAATACAGGGTGACAGTGACCAACAGACTTGGCTGCAACACTTGCCCCGTTTTCTGTCTCATGAAACTTATCACCCGTTCTCAGTTCTCTGCCTTTCTGTAGCCCTATGAAACAGATTACATATCTGGGATCCTATTCCGGTATCAGATACCCAGGACGCAGAGGATACTGAGAAACAGTTCTGTGTAACGAACACACCCGAAGGAGATGCATCATATGCACTTTCTTCGTTTGGGCGGCACGGGAAATCTGGTAATCCCCAATTTCCTGCTTTGTCTTATAACAATTATAAGTTGGAGCAGGACCAACGTTCCCCAGCTCAGTATAACAAGCGGGTTCGGTCAATAATCCGTATTATTATCTTGATTAAGGCGTGATATGGTCGCTACCTGGAGAGAGAGAGAAGAAAACACTCTGCGTGCGCTCTTTCAAGAATAGATTGGTTATTATTTTATCTAATCAGGATGTCTCCCACTGTTTTAATCAAATCTTCCTTCAAATCCTAAAAGGAAAGACTGGCCGGGATTAATTACACACTACAAGTTCGCCAATCTTTCAGCCAGGCCAGTGTCGGTACTTTGAGGGAGGTCCCCCATGCTTTCGCACGAACCTAATTAATGTAAACCTCGTTTTCCCAGAGGCGTAACCTCGTTAACACCTTTCTAGACACCTACTTGATCGGCTAATTGTAATGTGTAAAACTCTCCCAGGAGTAACTCTTACTCGCAGTGGGTATCGGGATCCAACTATCTCATAGAAGGTATGCAATCTCATTGCAAATTTCAACACTTGAAATTCCCGATAATATTTTGCCCCAAGCGATCTATGACCTTGACTGAGTCAACAAACCATAGACCACAAGTAAAGTTCAACCCGTCATTTCTCGATTGAATTAAACCCACCCGCACGACCCTTGACTGAGTCAACAAGGCCGCACGACTACCCTAATCCAATCGCATCATATGCTTTGCAGATAAGCACTAATCAGCTACCGCACACTACGCCTTGACTGAGTCAACAAACGCAGCACAAATACTAACTATTACTTATCTGAAATGACGGAGGGCTACGACAGGTTTTTAAGAAAACCTTTTGCGTAATGAACTTTATATCGTTGTAGAATCAAATGATTTTAAAATGGAGTGCTTTTGAGGCTTTTCTAGTTTTGCTAAAGGGATCACTCCCGGTGAAGGGATCGTCGGCCCTTTCCTCGTCGAATGAGGTGCGGGATATATCATATATATCACTGTGCAAAGCAAAAACTCTTAAAAGCAATCAAAAGACAAACCGAGTGTGTAGCATCTGCCAGTTATTGCTAAAGGGGTCACTCCCGGTGAAGAGATCGTCGGCCCTTTCCTCATCGAATAAGGTGCAGGATATATCGTATATACCACTGTGCAAAGCAAGAACTGTAGCTACCTGTTTTATTTTTTGAAATTCGATTCTACAATATCTTAGGTTTCTTTTCTTTTCATTAATCATATTAATGAAGTCCCATCATTAAAGTTACCTAAACATCACAGATAAATACGACGTACACTTATGCCATCCGCATTCGCCTCGATGTCCCCTCATGCACCGTTAGGTTAGGTAACTAACGGCAGAGCGGGGCAGGGCTAGCGCGGGTGTAAAACATAAGTAACGTCTATATAATATATCATATATACTATATAAAGTATCTATCACAGAACATCACATGATCACATCACAGATATCGCAGCAGAAGAATCATATGAAACATTGGATATACTAGGACGTCCGTGTTTTCAATACGAGCCAGTATAAAACACGGATTCCACGGTCGCGATGAATAGCCAAACCCACACCCCTAGACCCCTACGAGAGCGGCAAGCAACCCTACCAATTCTAGAGTTTGGAGACCCGGACTCGACTCCTCGAGTTGGTCTCCCACTGGACTCCAGAACCCGGTTACTTGTGCTCCCCTCCTTGGGTCTATCCTAGTGCGGAAAAGTAAATAATATACAAAAGCTGACATCTTCCGCAACCTGGAAGTGCCCCAATAAAATAATATTACATACAAGTTTTTACATGAATGAAAATGAAAAACACTCATCTCACATAAAAACCCCCGGCTATTCAAACACGACGATCCAATATAACATATCCAGCAACTCATAACATCACATGTCATCAACGTAAGTAAACATGCGTATCCCAATTGTCGTTGACATATAGAAACGAAACCGGCGATATCATATATTACACTTATGGTCACAGAAAAGAAAGTGTAAAACTACAACAGTTGGAATCCGCAACCTGCATAGACATCGCATGCCTAATCAAATGAATTCCTTAGACATCGCATGCCTAACTATTATAAACCCCGCATTTTAGTCTCATTATCGAAAACTCTTTTCAATATCAAGTCGGGCAATTCGACAAGATCCCCGGCATCCTGATCGAATACTCGTCGCAAACTTCAGTAGACGGCTGCACCCCTGATGCCTCCGACGAAGTGCACCAAGGCGGAACACTGCTGCCGCGAGCACCCGAACGGATGCTTTCGGCGACGGGGTTCTCCTACAGTCACTTGGTCGGGGCTATGCAGTGAGGCTGTCTATTAAGTTTACCCGGCGAGTATCCGCGTACGCTACGCGATTGCGACGGACTTTTGATCACATCAAAATTCCGTGGCAACTGATCAAGTGAGACTAAAGTGCTATGTTTATAAAATTCAAATCAGTTATCTCATAACTCCTTGTGGATTCCAAATATTGTATCACATTCCAGATAAATAGAAAATGTTAAACTTTCCGATCGAACAGTCAAACACCCAAGTTTTCCCGAAACAAATCAACAAATGAAATAAGTTTAAAAACATTCATTTCGTGCCTCAGTTCCAACGGTCCAGCCGTAGAAGGGTCAAGCCAACGCCTCACATGTGGCACGCCGTACTGCCCCAAACCCTAAGGTTCAAAGGGCAGTTCAAGACGGTCACATAATCGAGTTAAGGTTTGTTGTCTTCTAGAGGGTCCATCGCGTTACTTGCACTACTTAGAACGTTATTAAACCACGGAAAAATCCAACACTTGGAAATTTTCCGGCAGGGGAATAATTGGGTATTTATATCCGGTCGAACTTTTTAACATATTCTTAAATTACCCGGAAAACACATAGACGAAGTTAAATAAACAGATCGAATCATCGAATCCCCAATACAACCCTGAAAACTCAACTCTTGAGTAGAAGTTAAAATATCCCAGGAAAAACAACACTAAAAACTAGGAATTACTGTGCAAATTTTATGAAGTAATCTGACTGTATAGCCGTGGAACCGCCGCACGATCCATGCTCGTGCCGCGGTTCCGCCGCGCTTTAGACGACTCACTTGTTAATTTTTGCACCGTAATTCTTAGAATTTCCTACTGAATTTTTTAAGAATTTTTAATCTGGAAAAAACCCAGTTTTGAAAAAAAATCCAGAGAGGGGTCATGGATTGGCGTTTCGGGTTCGATCGGGTTTCTAACTCCGTCTACACTTCGTCTAAGGCTCTAGCTAGGCTCTAATACCACTGTAGGGTTTCTAGGCACGCTAATGAGGTCTCACAAGGTATCAACCATGCCATTTTCAAATTTTACAAGCGCCGAGAAACCCTAATACGGATCGTTGACTAGAAAATAGGCGAAACAAGCAACTAGTTAACAACTTAACTAAATGAACGGAAATACAACCTTTGTAGATCCGGTCCTCCACCTCCATAGCTCCACGATGAAGTCCCCTCGCTGCGATGATCGGATCCCGGGCTCTAGCGTCGGCTTCATCGGAGAAATGGGCGGGCTAGGTCGTCGACTTCGATGCCGAAGATGATCTACGTCGAGGCAACACAAGATCAAGCTCCAACTTCACCAAGTCATGAAACTTGTGAAGAAAACACCCTATGCTACTTGGCAAGTGATAGAGGATGAAGAAATAGGAAGTGGGTTCATTTTAGAATTGGATTTCTCACTCTTTTTCTCATTTTACCATTGAAGCTAGCAAGCTTTTTCTTCTTGAAGAAGAAGAGGAAGAAGAAAAAGAATATGATAAGAATTATCTTCAAAATAGAAAATGAGTGATTCTTATCATATAGCAACCATGGTTAAGTGTAGAGAATAAACTAGGGTTAGGTGAATGGTTAGGTTAGGCATGAAACAAAAATGGTAGACTTTTTCAAAGCTTCATGAAGCTTCAACTCAGAAACAAAATTAGCCACCATTTTTCCTTTTGCCAAAATGAATAAATAAATAAATAAATGAATAAGTAAATAAAATCAAAACCCTAACCATTACATAACCATGGTTTAATCTAAACATACACCCAAACATTCATGTATCATCAAACATGATACAATCAAGTGTACAAAAATATATCACATATACAATGTGCACATCAAGTGAGAAAATCCATTTTAAGTGAACCAATACTAGTTAATGCAAAGTAATATATCAAATATATAATTATGCATTAAATCATTAAATCAACGCTTGATTTAACGATCCGGTCATATCGCATATAACCGACTAATATCCAATGTATCGGCTTATCGAATCAATCCTCAATTCGATAACTAGGTTATATCGCATACAACCAATCGATACATTCATCGCGAGAATAGAATACGGTATCACATACACGCATTATTCTCGGTCCCGCACATATCTCATATGCGCTCCTATTTCGTTTCGCTTGAGCCAGGAAACCTCTGTGTAGGACTCTAAAGACTCGTCAATACGCCGGCAGCAGATGATGATCATATCAAGCACCCACAAGCCGCAAGCGGTCTGCTAAACGTAACGGCCACCTGGGTATTGAGCGATCAGAAGATCGACGAGGAAGCCCGCTCATACTCCTGTGAATCCAACCAGTAACACTTACCGTACAGTCCGGTCTCGTCGTCTGATATGTCGCATATCTCGCCTAGGGGTGGTAAACATCAGACCCCAATAGCTCGATAAGTCGTGTCGATATGAGGTCTATAACAGTTCGAGAAACTACTGGTAACACTTACCAATAAATCTCAGCAACCCTGGCCAGGGATTTCCGGTTATAGCCAATCGAACACAGCGCAACATCAACTCCCTATACCGGGAGAGACGAATCCCCTCCTATCGCTCATTGCCTCCATGTGATTCGGGACTGTACCCAAAAACCACCGTTTTGCACGCCCTCTTGGATGTGGTAAGGTGGAAATCAAAGTACAGTGGGAACCACACAAGTCTCTATGACGATCTCGGGTCAACAGACTACTCTGTACCAGTGTCACCAGAGAACTGCCATCTGACGTTAGGTATAATACCATCTGGGAGTTCTCGGCGGGTCTGTCCAGTGTACCCAGTCTCCATTGAGCACCCGTATATCATCTCTGATGTCAAACACCAATGGATATGGGATCATCTATCGCCCATCTGTATGGGTCGAGAAGGTATACGCTAGTCTACTCTGGTATATCGATGCCCCGTCTCGATACACCCACGACTAGGGACCTTGAAGGATGTACTTATGGACTACCATGTCCCCACTAGTATGATCCGCATCATAGTCCAGGTAGTCAAGTACACATCTTAAGGGCTTTACCAACTTGTAACAGAGAGACAATCAGTGTACACGTTAAGGTAAAGAGCAACCAGATAGCATACTATCATGTCG
Organism: Agapanthus africanus; assembly: GCA_030015575.1. Lineage (NCBI taxonomy): Eukaryota > Viridiplantae > Streptophyta > Magnoliopsida > Asparagales > Amaryllidaceae > Agapanthus > Agapanthus africanus. The sequence continues at coordinate 328,052,298 of JASDDO010000019.1, forward strand.
AGCAAGAAAGTCCTCCCTATATACGTCTCAGCATCCACTACAATATACATCCTATGTATAGTAATGGCCTCTAGGGCATACATATAACTAACACTAACAATATGAATTGAGATATTGTGCAGATATAAGCTCAGATGTGGAGATCAGGAGATCCAAGATGACGGGAATCAAATCTGCCGAAATACTAAAGCAAATCGTAAAATCATGAATGGTAGAGACTCAGAGAAGATATAAAGATTCTAGACATCACAAAGATCTCCACGTGTCAGCACCAAATAGCAGAAGAAATTTTAAACCCTAATCTCCCCAATCCGCCACCCAACCGCGGCCAAACCCTTACATTTGCGGTGGATCCGCGGCCATATTGTGGCCATTGGATCTGAGATTTTGTGGGTATTGTTCACCGCCGAAAGACGCGACCGGGACGGTGGGACGTCCGGCCTGAATTTTAGGGGCAGATGCTATTTGGATTTATCCGTCCACCTCTCCAAAGATACCAAGTTGATTTATGGCACCGTGTATCGAAGGTTTAGACGGATGCGGTCCTTGTAGCAGACTTCGTTAGATTCCTTCTCGTTTGCGAGGGGTTTTTGATTGTGGGGATGCTTTTCCCTGCGGGCGCAAGCCCCTGCAGTTAATTACGTTACCGTGTAGCGATAACCACTTTCTCCTTCTCCAGATATTCACTTCGTGTCGTGTATGTTTGTTTTGTTTTAGGTTGCTCGTGGATTGTATACGGAGACTAATTTATGTTGTCGCCCATAGGGCGGGAATTAGTCCAAATCTGTATTTTCTTAGATTTGGGTTTGTTTGATTTAAGGATCGTTAATCTCATTTGAGATTAAGATCAACTTAAATGTTTGTTAAGGATACGTTAGTCTAAATTTTAGACTAAGATCTACTCAACAGGGTTTTGGGATCATTTAGATCCAACAAAAGAGTATTTGGGCTCTATCATCTTAGTTTAGGGACGTTGTGGTCCGTTGGGTTTAAGGACATCATAGTCCATGTGAGTTTAAAGACATCATAGTCTGTTGGGTTTAAAGACATCATAGTCTGGTTTAAAGACATCATAGTCTACAAGGTTTAAAGACATCATAGTCTGTAAGGTTTAAAGACATCATAGTCTGGTTTAAAGACATCATAGTATGTAAGGTTTAAAGACATCATAGTCTGGTTTAATGACATCATAGTCTGGTTTAAAGACATCATAGTCTGTAAGGTTTAAAGACATCATAGTCTGGTTTAAAGACATCATAGTCTGTAAGGTTTAGAGACATCATAGTCTGGTTTAAAGACATCATAGTCTATAAGGTTTAAAAACATCATAGTTTGGTTTAAAAACATCATAGTCTATAGGGTTTTGGTTTAACCGTTTGGGGATGCGCCAAAAGTTATTGGTTATTGGGAACCTCCATTTCTCTGAAGACGTTGAAGAATTACAACGACATGTATCAGAGGTATGAAGAGATGTACCCTTGAACCAATATTGGTTGGGAGATCTGTAGTCAGGTTTGGGACTAAGACCAATTAAAGAGATTGTGAGCACATGGGTTCGGTTAATCTGAATTGGGGGACTTGTGGCCAACTTAGGCTCAGTCCACTCAGTTTTGGATAAAATGTTGAATATTTGTTTGGGCTCAGTCCCTTTTTATTCAACAATGCTGAGCAATGATTTGGGTTCTGACACCCCTCTTTCTTTTTGTTTTTTATTGAGTGTTGAACACTCTTTATGGCGCTGGGGCTTTATTTACAGAGCGCTTTGTATTTCCTCAGCGCCCACGTGAGGAGCACATGGAGCGCTTGGCGCTGAGTGACAGACTTGGAGCGCTAAGGCGCTTCTTATAAAATAGCGCCTACGTGAGGAGCACATGGAGCGCTTGGCGCTGAGCGCCAGACTTGGAGCGCTAAAGCGTTTCTTTTAAAGTAGCGCCCATGTGAGGAGCACGTGGAGCGCTTGACGCTGAGCGCCAGACATGGAGCGCTAAAACGCTTCTTTTAAAATAGCGCCCACGTGAAGAGCACGTGGTGCGCTTGGCGCAGAGCGCTAGACTTGGAGCGCTAAAGCGCTTTTTTGGCAGTTCTGATCAGTTCTGTGCTCTGAGAATTAAATTATCGTTTATAAGAGACTTTGTCTCACGGATCTAAGTTCTTCTTTATGAGAAGATGCTTTGATCTCTTTTGTTTTTCTTTATGAGAGACTTTGTCTCATGGATCTAAGAACTAAGTTCTTCTTTTACGAAGAGAGACTTTGTCTCATGGATCTAAGAACTAAGTTCTTCTTTTTATATAAAGAGATACTACGATCTTTTTTGTTTTTTTCCTTACCTTGAAGAGAGGTAGCTCTCGCTTTGAACTCTGAAGTTTGGGGGGAGTTCTTCTCCGTTTCTTCTTTTAATTTGAAACTTATGGGGGGGGTTTCTCTGTCTGCAAGACTTGAAGTCTTGGGTCCTTTATATAGGGTAGGCTGATTTGTTGAATCAGTTAAGGAAATCTCTCATTAAGAGATCTCTAATTGATTTGGGGATGTTTCCCACCATTGGATCTTTGATCCAAGAGCTTCTGTTTTACAGAAGACATTTTTCTTGTTTTTAACAAGATTGGGAAAATATTTTCCCATACAGAACTTATTCTGTATCTTGGTGATTTTTAATCAACATTAGATCTTTGATCCAACAATGCTCTGATTTACAGAGTACAATCTTTCTTGTTTAGAAAGATTTGAGGAGTATTTCCACAATCAGAATTTAATTCTGTACTTTCATAATTTATCATCTTCGTTGGATCTTTGGTCCAAGAGTGGAGAACTTTTAGTTCTGGCGCTGGCGCTCTCGTGCTATGCACGTGAGGCGCTGCCTCAGAGTCTTTGACTCATGGCGCTTGGCGCTCTCGTGCTCTGCACGTGAGGCGCTGCCTCAGAGACTTTGACTCTTAGCGCTTGGCGCTTTCGTGCTTTGCACGTGAGGCGCTGTTTCAGAGTCTTTGACTCTTCGCGCTTGGCGCTTAGCGCTCTCGTGCTTTGCACGTGAGGCGCTGCCTCAGAGTCTTTGACTCTTGGCGCTTGGCGCTCTCGTGCTTTGCACGTGAGGCGCTACCTAAGAGTCTTTGACTCTTGGCGCTTGGCGCCTCGGTTCAAATTTTGAACAGAGATTTGCTCTTTTATTGGGGGAAACAAATGCCCCCCACCACTGCGCTCACGTGGCTAACACGTGAGTGCAGCGGTGGCAGCCTTTCCATCGTTAGATTGTCTTGGAAGTCGGATCGACTTCCAACGCCTATAAATAGGGCCTTTGGCCCTTGAGATGACTGCTGTTCATCTTCTTGCTTTCTTGTTCTTGAGAATTTAATTCTCCTTCAGAGCTAAGCACTCTGCTTTAAGAAATTCTTCTAGAGTCAGAACCTTGCCAAAATTTTTGGTAAGGATCAAATCTTTAAAGGAATCATTTCATATTCTAGGGTTTTACCCATTAACAGAGCCTTGCTCTTCTTAGATCATAGATCTTAAAGTGGATTTTGGGGTTTCTTAACCCGTTAAATGAAAACAGAGCTTTGCTCTTCTTAGATCATAGATAAAAAAAAATCTTCTTTTAGGGTTTCTTAACCCATTAATGAAGAACTCTTAGAGTTCGTTTTGCAAATCTTAGAGATCTTGGAGTTTTTAACTCAGTAAAAGCTTTGCTTTTTAGGGTTTTTGATAGATTACTCCATTATTTTCACAGAGCATAGCTCTTTAGAATTTTTGGGGGAATTTTTATTCCCTTCATCATTAATTTTGACAGATGTCATATCTGTTGTAGAGCGTTGCTCTTGAGGGAGTTTAACTCTTTGGCCCGAGGAGTCTCTCATTAAATGAGGATCTTCTTTTAGGATTTCTTTTCTAATTAGTGACTGTCTCATCAATGATGAGCCGTCGCCTTGATTTTGTTGGTCCCTTTCCACTGCATTGCAGTGTGGTATAAATTTTAAGTACTAAGTGTTAGAATTTGGACTGTAGCATTGACAGCTAACCCTTGTTCCTTTTCGCGCAGGTACTATATCTTTCGACACTTCTTTCCCCTTCGTTCGTCTAGAGAGCGCATTTGCTGACGCGCCCGTAGACCGGGAAGTTTTTGCACTAATCAAAGATCACGACCCGGAGCAGAAGTCTCTTCATTAATGGGGGTTGTGGTACAACCAAATCATTCAGGGTCGACGCAGCTTCTCTTGTGCGACGCTTTCAGAGCCGATCTCCGCTATTCACTATGCCGACTCACCCCAAGTGAACTATACCGTAGAGGAGGTTAACTGGACTTCGGAGGGTCGCCTTCAGCCTTCTATGGCTTCAATACCCGTACAGCCTCCAATGGCTTTGGATATCTTAGGGCGACGCATATTTCAGGGCGAGTCGCGTCCTTGGGGACAGGTGTATATGATTAGCTTAACTCCTCGCCATTCGGCTGGATACCTGCAGTGGGCCCGGTATATCTTATCGGCAAAGAAGTCGTTGTTGCTGAAGCTCGGGCTGTACCCTGCCATCTACGTGTCTCTTTTCCAGTATCCGGTGCCTCCCATTTGGTGGATTAAGGCTTTCTTGGAACAATAGGACATCCCGACTCACACCTTTCTCTTATCGGATCGGGAGGTTTCGATTTTTTTGAAGGAATTTATAGAGATTTCGGGCCTACCCGTCAGAGGGGAACATTATGAGAAAATACTTCCCCCTGACAAGTACATCTTTGCCACCCGATCAGTAGTGATGGGTCTGACTCCATAGAATGCCATTCAACACCGATTCCCTAGCTTAATCAAGGTGTTAAACATTTATGAAAGTCTGTTCTTAGAGTCCGGAAGGCACGGCGTCAGCTTCACAGATTTTATCGCCCGCTTTCTCTGCCCAGAAGTCCTGTCGAAGGAAGCCGTGAAATTCGCCAAACTCGACGATCCCTTTGGCTTTGGTTTGGACAACCAACTGGCAGCGGAAGAGGATCAGAGGAATTTCTTTCTCCCGGTCACCTCGGTCGCCTCTTTCACAGAGCTCGCGGCTTCTGACGTCGACGAAGAGTCGTTCTTCCTGGGGTTTATTGGCTTGTGGTTGAATTGGTTCGTGCTTCTGACGCACCCTCGCTATATGAGGCCGTCAGTCTTTTACCCAGCCCACCGAATGGTTGCCGGGACGTGAGTGGCCATCCGGATTGCTGGGCTGGCTCACCTGTACCGTGGCCTTAGCTTGGCGGCAGACACCACTTAACAGAGGGTGCATCCCGTAAACCTCCCACTGCATTATTTTACATCGTGGATCGAGCTTCATGTGCTCGGTGCTTTCGGAGTCCACAAGCGGCCCCGTTTCTACGACAGCTATAATTTTCCTCGGGTCATGTTCCTAGTTGACTCTTCTGCTTTAGATCCGTCACAGCGAGAGGCTCGGGGCTTGGTCCTTCGCCCGCGTATGGTCGGGGACGGCATGACCTTCGTCGATAAGGTCTTAACTATCGGCAAGAAATCTACAAAGACAATGGAGCCGCTGCGCGACATCTTCAAAGACGGGGCCCCTATATTGAAGGCTCGGGAGATTCTGCATCTGTACTCAATCAGGCCGGGCTTTTTGGTGTTCAGGCAGAACGACTCGGCGCTATTCATGAGGTACAATCCGCACTATTTCGGTCAACAGTCGGGCTACGATCAGGGTGTCCCGCTAGAGGCCTTTTTAGCTGAGCCGGTTGCTACAGAGGAAGGTATCCGCAGCGCGCTGCACCATTTCATGCGGCTAAACACCGGGTCCAACTTCTTTATCAGTGAGCCAAGCTGCGTTCCGAAAGCCTCGAACGCATATGTGGCATGGTACCAGCATGCGACGGGTGCTGTTATTAGAGAAGAAAAGCGATTACTGCTCGATCGCAAGGGTGCTGTTCCAGCTGGTAATCCAACCGTTCCCCTGAAGCGACGGACCACCGTTCGTCCTTCCTTAAGAGAAGCTACTGCGGTTGTGGTCCTGCGCGCTTTTCTTGATAAGCCTCTACCTCGTGTGCCTGTAGAAGCGGTGGCTGCAGCGTCTCTTAAGTCTGGCGTGGGTACGGAGATCGGGACTCATCGCCCAAAGTTGCCCGCCAAGCGCAAACTCCTGTCATCGGCTGCCGGCGCTCGCTCACAAAAGAAGAAGAAGTCGCTATTTTCTGCGAACGTTGTGCTCGGCCAGGAGCCCCATGCTCCTTACAGCGAAGGCTTAAGTGAGTATGGCACCAATGAGGGTTTATTTATCATACCTGCGGATGATACTGATCTCCAGGCTGCCCTTGTGGCCTCCGAGCGATTTGCTCGTGAAGAAGCGGCGCTGATCACCATCGCGAACTCAGGTATGCTTCAGTTGTATTTTTCCCTTTCATTCCTTCCTTATTATTATGCTTTCACTGACGTTTTCTTCCTCAACAGGTATATCCGCCGAAGAGGCTCTCGTGGCTTCCCTCAAAACATTCAAAGAGGAAGAGAGGCTCCGTGCTTCTTTGGGCCTTGGTATAATTTAACTCATTGTTTCTTTACTCCATTCTTCGTTCATGTTCTGACCCTTACTTTCATCTTATTGTAGGGACTACCTTAACTCAGGTTATCCCTAGTGCGGTGCCGGTCCTGAGTGGTGATGCGGCAGTGCTTCCAGAGCCAGCTATTGAGGCCCCAGCTCTCCCAGTATTACCGCAAGAGGCTTCGCTCATGCAGCCGATGACAGACGCCGTAACGGCTCCAGAGGCAGAGCTTGGTTCGGACGATGATGTCCCTTTGACAGAGGTCTTGAGAAGATCGCTTCTCACTGCTCAGACTGAAAAGAAATGCAGGAAGCGCACAGCGAAGGAACGTGATGCCGCTTTGGCTATAGGTGCAGGCTCAAGCACTACTCCATCTGTCGCTATTCCTTCAGAGGGTGCTCCAGCCGCCCTGTCTACCGCCCATAGACAGGTTGCGCGCGCGGCTTGGGAGGCAACCCAGAATCTTCCGCAAGGTAACATAATGCCCGGTCTTTTTATTAAAACTCGATCTGCAAATTCTTATACATCATATCCCGCAGGGCTAAGTCCTGGCGATGATATGGCAGGCGAGACGATGGCGACCACAGAGCCCGAAGTGGCTACTCTCTCTCGGGAGTCTTGGACTGCCTAAACCGCTGCTCTTTCCCCTTGTGGCTCTCTGGTATCAGCAAGCATCACAAGCGTCACGACGGCCCTTGTCGAATCAGGGGATGAAGCTACCAGCGTAGAAACCGTTCCATCGAAGGAGAGCGAAGAAGCCACTATGCCTGGTGATGCTTCCATCGCGGTTTTGGTTGATGACCCATCAGGTAGGTCTTGGGTCGCTGTTCCCTTTTATTCTTCAATTCCGTTCAGTCCCCTCTGATGATATTTTGTTCGTTTTGAGTGTAGGTGTGGTGAACGCTGAGGTTGTGCCACCCGAAGAAGCATCACCAGTTGCTGCTCTGACGGTCGCCGTCCCTTCTCCTTCTCTCGTGTCCTCTCAAATGCTGGAAGGTATGGGTTTGCGATTTATTTAATTTAAATTGTGGATACCATCTTCCTTGTATTGACAGTATATTATCGCAATTCTGCAGGAGTCCTTTTCGACCACCTATACCAGGTGCTTAACCCGCATTTCTCCTTCCAGTCGAAAGTCATTCCGTCTGCTGGTACTGGTTAGTATATCCTTCAGCTGTTGTCTCCTTCTTCTTTTTTTATGAATAGTCATACTGTCGCTAAGTCTTCTTTATATTGATCGCAGTGTCACGGATCAGAGGAGGAGACGAGGGGATAGCTGCACCTCCGGTACTCCCAATTTTGCCATTCGCCACAGCCGGTATAGTATGTAAGTCCACGTTACCTCTCTCGGTTCTTTCGGGCTTGCGGAAATGGTGAAAAACGATTTTTCTAGGGTGGTAACACGGACTCAAAATACGGATCTTTGTTAAACAACTATCTAACAACCTAACTAGGGGTTTTACCTACTCGGTTAGGGGGTTATACCTTAACTTGAACTCCTTCGTCTTCAACTCCTTGCGGTGGTCGGATCGGCCTCACCTCGTCGTCTCCTCGCGCCGAAGATGGATCCACTCGAAAGCTTCTACTTTTTGGCTTCTACTTCAAACTAAAAGAAACTAGAACACTTGGCTTGCTAGACCTTGTGTACTAGGATGAGTAGAGAAGAGTAATGGGTTTTGATCTCTATGGTTCTTGCTTCTCAACACATGAGATAATAGAACCATGAACTAGAGAGAGAGAGCAAGAGGAAGAGGGAGAGCTTGAGCAAGAGAGAGAAAAGAAATGAAAGAATGAGCAAGACTTTTGCCATCTAAGCTCTCATAATCCAAAATCATGATAACAAGTAATAATAATTGAGTATTATGTGATGGTTGTTATCATATCAAATGGCAATATCATTTCTTATATTAAATGCAATTTGTGAATAAAACATGCAAGCTAAAATCAATGCCAAGAAATGATAGCCATTGTTATGATGGTGGTCAACAAGTACAACCTAGTCAACCGGTCAACAAGGTCAACCCTTCAACCCAACCATGTCACAATAATACTTAATTAATATTATTGTTAATCATATTTCTAATTTTCATTTGGGTTTAGCAAAAGTCAACAGTCAACAACCCTAACGAGAATCCTCTACCTCTGTCTCTGTCAACCGTGCATACACACCCGCATCCGCGTTCCGGGGAACACGAATGCAAACGAGATAAAATCAATCCCAAAACGTATACTAGGATCTGGTTTAAACCAAAGCCCGCTAGTAATAACTGCCCGGACACCAAACGTGCACAAGTGTGCGGATGTGACCGGACCCTGTCGCAAAACCATGCGACCTCTACTCTTTTGCCTAAAGGAGAATAGCTCTCTGTGTGGGACTCTAAAGACTCGACATTACGCTGGCAGTGGGTTTAAGCACAGACCGCAAGCGGTACTAGCTGTGCGTAACGGCCCCCAGGTAGATGCTGATAAGAAGACTGACGAGGTGAAACCCATCTGAACTCCTACTGAGCCTGAATGTGACAATCTCCGTATAGTCCGGTCCGTTCGTCTGAGAATATCGCATGGCTGGCCTAGGGGGTGGTAAACGTCAGTCCCCTAATAGCGGTACAAGTCGTGTCGGAGTGTAGCCCAGAACACCCTGAGATAACACTGAAAACCTACCAGTATATCTCGCTTGCCTTGGCCATGGACTACTTGTGTAATGGCTCTCCTAGACACAGCGCGATATCAACCCCCAATACCGGGAGAGACGAATCATGTCTAACCGTCACTGCTTCCAAGTGCTTCGGGACTGCACCCAACTACTACCTGTTTGCACGACTCCTTTGAGCCGTGGTAGGGTAGTAATCAAAGTACAGTGGGAACACACTCGAGGCGAAGTGACAGTGTCAAGTCAGCGGACTAAGCTGTACTCATGTCACCTGGGAACTGATAACTGACAATAGGTATAATACCAACCAATCAGTTCCTGACGAGTCCTGTCCAGTGTACTCGTAACCTAACGAGCACCCACATACTATCTCAAGTACGACGTACTGACGGCTGTGGGACAGACCGTCTCCCCTGCTGGGATGAGAAGCGCATACGCTAGTCTACTCCGGAGTATCGATGCCCTGTCTCGATAGTCCTACGACTAGGGACCTGTATAAGGATGTGCTTGTAGATTACCCAGCCCCTACTAGTGTGACTGCCATCACAATGCTGGTAATCAAGCAAAGATCCTAAGGGCTTGGTCGCACGCTTTTGGCGTGTCGGATGTTCAAAATTCTAAAGTTATAACTGCGATCAGGACGGTGTTGCTTTGCAGCTAGCCGGTTGAGCACGGGTCGATCCACAGGGAGATGGTTGTATGTCCGTTCGATTTTTAGACGAGTCAATGAAGAATTTGTATGTTTTTGTTCAAACTAACCTATGTGTTTGTATTTATGTTCAAGTAAGCTTGTTAAGAAAAGATACGAAAGTGTAAGCTAAGGAAATCCGTACTCAAAACCTTTGAGCCGAGTCTTGACCAATTGAAGCTAGAGCAATCGGCAACAACGTGGATTAGGGGATTTAAGCGCGGTATTCGTGGAATCCGGCTTATTTACCCTTGTCCTTCCGTTCTTGTCTCTTGCTTTCGCCTCCGGTCAAAGCCAACGCAACCGGTCGCGGTTAGGAATCACCGTTACCTTGGTAGGGTAGGGTGCCTAACAGAGCGCTTGCGTATTGTTTGGACGGAGTTCAATGGAAAATAACGGGAAAAGGAAATGAGCAAAGAAACATTAACTTACAATATCGTATTTGTTCTTAACAACAATAATTACAACCATTCACAAAAAAAAAAAAAGAGAGAACAAAAAGAAAAGAACAAAGAAAAGAAAAGATTACAAGCAAGTAATTAAAGTGCATGGTAATAAATTGCAAGTAATAAAAGACAAGAAAAAATGCAAGAAAGTGATAAGCAAGAAAGTAACACTAAGAACCATAGAACTCAAGACAAGCCATGGGATCAATAGCCAACCCTTAAACTTGCAAGCTCAATCAAGAGGTTGCAAGATCAAGAGAAGGGTAAAGAACTCATGTGAAATGAAGCACAAAAGAGAGAACAAAATGATACAACCCCTTGAGATCAATGACCAAAGCTTAAACTTGCAAGCTCACTTAAGAGGTTGCAAGATCAAGTTAAGGTAGAGAGCTCAAGGGAGAAGCTAAGCAAAAGAAAGAATGATACAAAAACCCTCATCTTCATTTAACATCCACTCAATGCTCTTACTACATTTCCATGAAAGAAAGAATGAAGAAGAAGAAGAAGAAGACTAAAAACTAACAAAAAGAGGCAAAAGAATGGACACCTTGGTTTGGCTCAGTTCTGGGGTATTTATAGGCAGGGAACTGGAAACCTAGGGCAAGAATCTGGCTCCACATAGAGTTACCAAAATACCCCCAAAAAACGACACAGTGAAGAGCTTATATGGCCGTGGTTCCGCGGCCTAAGCGCGCTAATGCCGCGGAACCGCGGCGCTTTAGAGGAGTTAGGCCATAGGATTTTGTGGGGTTCCCTGGCTTGATGTCTTCTTCAGTGTGGTATAGTACTTTTCTCAGAAGCTCTTCACAATATTTCCAGAATTCCAGCATAACAAAAAGGTGATGTGATGTGGATCTTTTGCCATGATTTCCTCGAGCTCCGCGTAGATTTCTTGGATTTTGTATTGCCATTGAGCTTTGTGCATGAAAATGACAATCGATTTGCCATTTTGTCCCTTAAACTGGTATGTGGCAACACACGGATAGAGAGCGGAGACCCGTGTTTTATCTGTTGTTGGCAGTAATCCGGAATTTGTCGTACTTTTCCATGATATTCACTGTTTAGAGCTGAGACCAGTATCCTGTAATTATGTAGCAAACACTGATTAAAAGCACCTGCCTATAAACAAACGAACGTAAGAATGGGCGGTATAAAATGCAATATTCTGGTATGAACAGGGCTCTACTAATATGTATAAGCGATATGCTAAAAGAAACACATGCACATATTGAAGTAGAGACAAACCAAGTAGCATACTACCATTTTGAGCAAGATTGTCTATACAACTGTGAATATCCCAAGCTTCCATTAAGTAATATACAAACTAGTATGATACAGTAATGGCCTCTAGGGCATATACACTAACATAGTAGACTCCATCGCTCGTGTATTTCTCTTTACCTCCCGAGTTGACATTTGACCATGATTTGTTTTGCAGCAATTGCACCGGCTCCAGCTCCCTTTGAGTCATGCATCCTAATGCCGGCGGGGCCCTTCGCTAGACGCCCATCTTCCAGGGGCGCTGCAACTAGCCTGTGAATGTTGAGCGAATTCGTCTAGGATCCTGACGCCGAGGCCCTCGCATTCGCTGCATATTTTGCTGTTGAGATTAATCCTATGCTGGCGATGCTCGTGAACTTTCATGACGAAGGTGTCGTCGAGTTTTGGGTTAATCACTGCAAAAAGATCGAGGCCTGCCTGCATGAGATTGAGCTCAAGCATCCCGCTCCTGAAGTATCAGCTTTAAACTCCCAGCGGGCTGCGTGGGTCGAGAGTAGTGTTCCTTTCATTCGCCATTTTGAGCAAGAGGCGACCCTGAGGCGAAAGGAACATGAAGTAGCTTCAAGCGAATCTTCTCGGTTGCGCACTCAGATTGAAGCAAACGCTGCGCATTTGAAAGCTGTCTTTGAAAGTCTTTAGCGGTGCATTTCGGATGGGTTGACGCTGAGACGGGCGCTTAACTTTGCGGAGCGGGTCGTGCAGGACTGTGAAGCTGTCATACTGGGAACTGACGAAAAGCTTTCGTCCTGTTTGCAACAGCGGGCCCGAGTCGAAGCGGAACTGGCCGCGGTGGCTGACCATGAAAAGGAGTTGAGAAGAGTGCGCGGGCGGCTTGCTGATTTGTTGAAAACGCCTCCTCCTCAATAACCGTCTTTGTATCGAGTGAAAATTTGAATAACATGCATTCATTCATTCATTCATTCATTTTTTTTTTGTATCTTGTATTCAATTGAATTTATGAATAAAAGACACGTTTTTTTATCTCCTACTATCGCCTTCTTTTCTTTGCTGTGTTGTTGGCATGTTACTTTAGCAAGTGTGGCCTGTAGATGATAAATAACGGTTCATCTCGAACTCTTTGGGGGGTAGCGATGGCTTAGGAAACAGGTTCAGATCTGCCGCCTAAGACTTTTCAACTATATGAGCCCTGAGGGTCTCATAAAGACTTTTCTCCCTACGAGTCGAGAGGATCCCGTAGGTGTATTTTCTCCTTAGGTGTCGTGAGGATTCCTAAGTGCGTTTTCTCTTGAGAGTCATAAGGATCTCACAAGAGAATTTTCTCCTTTACAAGTCAAGAGGACTCGTAAGTGGTTGGTGAGTTGACTTGTTTCCGAGTCGAAGCATTGCTCTGACAGGGAGGTCGCTGGCTGACTTGTTTCCGAGACAGAGGTCATTTGCTGACGTGTTTCCGAGACGGAGGTCGTTTGCTAACGTATTTCCGAGACGGAGGTCATTGGCTGATGTGTTTCCGAGACGGAGGTCATTGGCTGACGTGTTTCCGAGAAGGAGGTCATTGGATGACGTGTTTCCGCGACGGGGTCATTGGATGACGTATTTCCGCGACGGGGTCATTTGCTGACGTATTTCCGAGACGGATGTCGTTGGCTGACATATTTCCGAGACGGAGGTCGTTGGATGACGTGTTTCCGCGATGGGGTCATTGGATGACGTCTTTCCGTGACGGGGTCATTTGCTGATGTATTTCCGAGACGGGGTCATTTGCTGAAGTGTTTTCGAGACGGGGTCATTTGGTGACGTGTTTCTGCGACGGGGTCATTGGATGACGTATTTCCGCGATGGAGTCATTGGATGACGTATTTCCGAGAGGGGGTCATTTGCTGACGTGTTTCTGCTGAGTGCTCAGTTTCATTAACGATCACGTGCGAGCACGTGAGGTGCTCTCAAAATGTGAGCACTTCTTTTGGGCTCACTCCCCTTTCTGTATAAGTGTTAAGCACTTTTAGAGGGCCACGTGAAATCACGTGAGGTGTCACAAAGGTGGTAACCGTCTCTGGGGTTTATACCCTTTCTCTTTTGGAAGTGCTAAGCACTTTAGTGGGGTCACGTGACCTGATCTCAGTTGTGCTCTTTCGTTCATCAAGGGTGCTCACGCGGGAGCACGTGATCGGCCGTTATCATGTTGGGTGCTAATCCTTTTATGGGGATCTTGAGTTTTGAGACTTTCGAGCCCTTTGTTTCATAAGAATTAAATTCTTTTATAGGGTTAAACCCTAGTCTTATTAGAGGAATTAAATTTCTATATGTTCTTCTAAGAATTAAATTCTTTGAACATAGTTCTTTCCCTTAGGTTTAAATCTACATAATAGAATCTCACCGATGAGAATTAAATTCTCAACTTGTGAGGAGATCTGCATCTGCAGATCTCAACCAGAGGAAGAACTAAGTTCTTTTTAGAAGAGTTAAACTCTTGGTTTGAGAATTAAATCCTCTTTTGTGGGAGCTTTTGGGAAGGGTTCCTCTTCTTTAGAGAATTAAATACTCTCTCTATTTTTTCCCCTCTCCCTCTGTGTGTGTGTCTTTTTCCTCCTCTCCTTGCTCCTATTTATATGAGAGGAAAAAGAATCAATTTGTTAAGAGAATCTCTCATTGAGAGATCATGATTGAATTCAGGATCTTTTAGATCAATCGATGAATTTTATTCACCGTTGGATTTTTAATCCAAAGGCTCTCTGTTTAACAGAGAAGATTTCTTGTTTGTTTAACAAGATTAAGAATATCTTGTTAGTTTTAATAAGATTAGAATTTTATTCTATCATAACTTTTTAGATTAACAAGATCAGAAATATATTTTCTTAATATAGAATTTAATTCTATCATATAGACATCTCGTTAGTTTAATAATATTAGAATTTTAATCTAACACAGAATTCTGATCATATGAATATCTTGCTAATTTAACAAGATTAGGAAAATATTTTCTGTTGGAGATAGTGCCCTCAGAGTCAATTATTTGGATCACAGGCACGTGATTGCAATGATTGAGGGAGGACCTATGCCGGTAAGACAGCCTTACTCAAGATGATAGTATGCTATCTGGTTTATCGTTATCATCGTGTACTGCTTTAGGTGACCTTACAGGTCACTATTGCACGATGATAGAGCCCTTAGGATTCTTGCTTGACTGCCAGTAGTATGATGGCGATCATATTCGTGGGAGCTGGGGTCTATAAGCGCATCCTTGAATGGTCCCTAGTCGTGGGAGTTTCGAGACAGGGCATCGATACTCCAGAGTAGACTAGTGTATACAGTCGAGACCTCGACGAGGGGCGGTGGCCGGTCTCACAAGCCAATAGTGTCAGTTGGTACACCTAAGATGTATATAGGTGCTCATTGGGTTATGAGTACACCGGACATGACTCGCCAGGAACATGCTAGTTGGTATTATACCTGACGTCATATAGCAGTTCCCTGGTGACATGTGTACAGGTTAGTTCATCGACCTGAGATCGTCATTTGTCTCATGGGAATTCCCACTGTACTTTGATTACTACCCTACCATAGCTCAAAGGAGTCGTGCAAACAGGTTTTAGTTAGGTACAATCCCGAGCCACATGGAGGCAGTGAGCGGATCTGCAGGGGACTGTTCTAGAGTAAAGCCCCCTCCGTCTCAAAGCCATGAGATGCGGGCCCGTTGCCCTCTAGAACCCGGCTATCCGTGCACCCCTCCGCGGGGTAATCCTAGTACAGAAATTAAAATATATACAACGGGTACATCGACCTCAGCCCGGTCGTGCCCCAAAAGAATAATATACAAACAGGCAGTAACGGCAGTCCACATGTCGGACGCTCGTCCCGCAATATCAAATGTACATAAACAACCAAACTGTACTACCATTGCATCCAGGCTATCCACTACGACAAATCCGCAACATCACAGCACAACACAGAACATCATCGTGAATGTCACGTTCGCAAATCCGTCTAATAGGGCTATAGCAGTTAGACAGGATTTACCGATCAAGTGATATTCACGGTCGCAGATATAATGTAAATACTGTGAACTAACATGTTTAAAATTTTCGATTGACTAAATATACCGAAGTGGGCCCCAAGCACAACTGTAGCACTCAAAGAAAATCTGGGCCCAAACAGAATATACCAAAACCCCCATTTCCAAGACATAGAGACACTGTAGAAATTTGGTGCAAGGAGGAGTCAATATTGCGGCGGAACCGCGGCCAAAGCATGGGTTTGGCCGCGGTTCCATGGCGGAACAGTAAAATTAGGGCACCAAATTTACACAGAACTCTTAGAAAACCCTGCACGTATTTCTGCAATACACCAAATAATTTTTTGACCACTGCAAAAATTCGACAGAAACTGTACTTTAGAAATCGGATTTTCGGAAAATCCATTCGATCGAACTTGTAAACACGTTAGAGCAAGCTAGACTAGGTTAATGGCGTGGCTCTGATACCATGTAGGAGTGCGGTAGCTCTGTAATGTTTTTCTGTCTTATGGATATGTGATTGGTTAGGACAGTCGTACGGTCATTTTGGCTCAGTTAAGGCTTCGTGCGGGTGGGTCTAATGCAGTCAAGATAATGACGGGTTGAACTTGACTAGGATCCTTTGATATGTTAGCTCAGTCAAGGTCACTTGGGTCCTAGGGGAAAAAACATATATCGGGAGTTTCTAAAGAAACTGAAACTTGCCAAGCATGCGCATACCTTCGGGAGTGTGGTGACGTGAGTGGATTCCGTCACATTATCATGCGATGATAGTTGGATCCCGATTCCCACTGATGAGTTGGTTTACTCCTCGGGTGATCCTGACTAATTCTTCTTTCAGTTTTGGAGGAGAATTTGACGATACAGTGGGAGGTTTCCTGATTAGATAAATTGGTAACCATTCTGATCTAGGTCAGAGTGCACGCTGAGTGTTTCTTTTCTCTCTCTCTCTTTGGCAGTGACCATGACCCGACCCTTGACTATGACTCAGTGACCAAGTTGACCGAACCTTCTTAAAACACTTGCTTTTGGATTGTCAGAGTTGCATACCTCATTGTCACTCCTACTTTTACCCTTTTCTCCAGAACACCCCGTATTACTACGAACGTCCACTTCTATTGGATAAAACCATCGTATGGTTATATACGAACTCGAAGGAATTTATTCGAGGATGGTTTCCAGTTCTAGAGAAAATGAATAGGACTATTCAGTTATCTTTTCCTTTTACCTTCTCTCAGATTGCGAGTGCTCCTTGGATTAGGACGGTACACCTATTACGCAAATTGGATAGTCTTCTTCCAAACCATAGGCAGGTGCCGACCGGTAGGGAATGAAGAAAACCAATTAGCCTAACGATGGTGTGCAGAAGGTATTATGTAAAGACAAATAAAGGGATTAGTAAGAGGGCAAAGTAAATTGCGACTGCTATTCACGACCAAACCAAGTATTTCATTACCACTCCCACTTCACCTTTGTATTTCTCCAGAACACTCCATATCACTACGAAGATCCACAGTTATTTGGATTCTCTATCGTATGGTTATATACGAACTCGAAGGAACTTATTCCAGTTCGTGAATGGATTCTGGTTCAGGAGAAATAGGAATAAGGTTTTATTCAGTTGTCTTTTATCGTTACCTTCTCTCGGATTACGAGTGCTCCTAGGATTAGGACAGTACACCCATTATGCTTATTGGATAGTCTTCTTCCAAACCATAGGCTGGTGCCGAACGGTAGGGAAGAAAAAAAACCATTTGGCCTAAAAGGGTGTACAGAAGGTAATGACTAAAGACATATAAAGGGATTTGGAGAGATGGCAAAGAAATATACGGTTACAGTTGTGAATCTGATAATGGAAGAGGCATTACTAGTAATACCCGGATACCCCATCGAAACATTTCAATGTTTCAGTTTCACTGTGTACTGTTAAAAGAAAACTGATTTCCCAATTAGTCCTTGCTCCAGGATATGTATTTACCAGGTATGATTCTCACATCTGTATGGTTTTACAGATGATGAGTGGGAGTAAGTTATTGGGAATTAGGTGATCATCCTCATTATATCGGAATTCGTTGTAATTGGTGATATTTGAGGAAATCGCCTGGGCTGTTTGCCGGACGGCAAATATTTGGTTTTGAATATCCACTGTTATGCACCAATTTCAAATTGATTTATCTGTACGTCTATTTTTATAGAGTGAGATATGCCTTTTTTTGAAATTATTTCGATGAAATTTACCTATATCAGTGGATGGTTAGGTAAGGAGCATTAAACAGCGGTGTAATTCTTCATAACCATAGTACAGTTTTCAACCTACGACACACGGGGATTGAGTTATTAAACTCAGGGGACTTATACAGAGTATTGTACGTTGTCCAGTGTCCATTAGGACAGAGGGGTTGGTACTCGTGCTGTATTCTATTTACTTGTGACTTCTCTAGTTCTTAGACATGTATTTCGTAGAAATGCAAGGTCCAAGTTTTGAGAAGTTATAGGTATATGAGTAAAGTAGAGAACCAGGTATTGCAAGTATCAGGATTCTTCAAGGTAATCGAAGATGTAGATACTTGTGTATGGTATTCGGTTGATAGTAATGGTTAAGATAACATGCTTCTCTTTCAAGTTACTCATAATTGGAAGCTCTCCTAAGTTGAGTAATGCTGATCGGCCTCTCTCCATTTAGTGGACATGCACTGGAAACAGCTGCATGATTTGAATCTGGTTCCAATTAAATCAGTGACTCTATTTCTA
The DNA here is from genome assembly GCA_030015575.1 of Agapanthus africanus. Taxonomy (NCBI): domain Eukaryota; kingdom Viridiplantae; phylum Streptophyta; class Magnoliopsida; order Asparagales; family Amaryllidaceae; genus Agapanthus; species Agapanthus africanus. Next base: position 328,070,578 of record JASDDO010000019.1, read on the forward strand.
TATTGGATATAGAATAGTTCATATCTTAACTATGTTAAGGTACGGGGAGTTGTCCGGCTTATGCTTAAAACCAGACTCTGGATAACTCAAGGCACGTTTCTGTAATGGCTGTTTGTGGGTTGACCCGGGCCGTAACGAGGGTTGACTTTCTACCATCTGGAAGATCAATAGTGATATTGTTCTTGACTCGCCACGTTTTTAATAAAAATGGATTTTTTAAGAAAAACAGTAGTGGGAGTATGGTAGAACTGGAAGTGATTCCAGAACCGCAAACGATTACTAAAGATTTGATAAGAACCTAAACATTCAATCTGGTTTGACATTCTATTGGCCACTCCGCAGATATGGTGGGTAACCTCAGGCACCCGAGAGGTACTCCGGTAGCCTCAAGGACGGTGATAGGGAGGTTCTTGTTTACCGAGAGTTGCCATTGCTGTTGTTCCAGACTGTGAGACCCTTTAGGAGGATGAGTATAGCGTCGTTCTAAACTAGCTTTAGAAGTGTACATGTATATGACTCTGCCAGAGGGTTGTCGTAGTCAGTGGGTGCAGCGGAAGCATAGTGGACAAGTGGCTTATGTCTATTTATAGACTAAAGCAGATACAGCGGAGATAGATCATCTATTTCTGATGTGACAGTCATAGGTTTGACTTCATCAGAATAGGGGATGGATCTGTTAAGAAGGTAGTAAGGTGTGATATCCTGGTATTTGGATGACATACACAGAGTAGGAAGTGAAATTCCTATACTACGGTCGGTTATACTTCGGTTGTCACACAGTGGTTTCTCCACATAGGATATGGATATTATATCAGATATTTTGGTTACTAGATATATGGTTTTAGTTCTAGATTTGGGTAGTTTCCCAATCAGGGTACTTAGACAGCATTCTAAAGGTATTTAGAATGGATGACTCCTGGCACGGTAGTATACCTGCAGGTAATGGAGTCACCCTTTCTAAAGGTGTCTTATAGACTAAAGGGGAGAAGGATATGCATGATTGGCAGATCACTTGCTTAGGCAATTGAGTCAATCATGAGATGTCAAGTACCACACCAGATGTTGTTTTTGCACAAGATGCAATAAGTTGATATTGATCCAATCCTGGAGAAACGATCGGAAGCAGTTTTAGAACATAAGTGGATGTTCTAGGGATATGATAACGGCATCCTCCTTCGGGAGACAGTTATCACTCCGGGCTTCCAAGGTGACCTGGATGATCGAGTGTCTGTCAGAGTTATAGCTTTCCCTCTGACGAGGGGCAGTATTTTGGACAGGTGGTCCAGGTGGATACTGAGGGAGGCATGGCGCAGGATACTGATTAAATTCAGTTGACGATACAGTCTAAGAAGTTTGGATTTGGAGTTCATTTATGAACTAGATCCTATCAGATATCCAGACATATTCCAAGACAGGTATTGCTCATTTCGGGAGATGGCCTTCTCCGCGAACTTGAGATAAAGAGAGACATAGAAAGAAACATCTGAGCGGATCTACTCACTGAGGCTATTCCTCGAACGCAATAGTTTCGCAAACGGGCTTTGTAAGACTGATTAGTAGAGGAGTTGGGTGTTCGGTATCACACGGGCTGTGAGTATGCGACATCGCAATAATTAGCCTTGAGTGCAAGTGGGAGATTATTGGAGATAGTGCCCTCAGAGTCAATTATTTGGATCACAGGCACGTAATTGCAATGATTGAGGGAGGACCTATGCCGGTAAGACAGTCTTACTAAAGATGATAGTATGCTATCTGGTTTATCTTTATTATCGTGTACTGCTTTAGGTGACCTTACAGGTCACTATTGCACGTTGATAGAGCCCTTAGGATTCTTGCTTGACTGTCAGCAGTATGATGGCGATCATATACGTGGGAGCTGGGGTCTATAAGCGCATCCTTAAATGGTCCCTAGTCGTGGGAGTTTCGAGACAGGGCATCGATACTCCAGAGTTGACTAGTGTATATAGTCAAGTCCCCGACGAGGGGCGGTGGCCGGTCTCACAAGCCACTGGTGTCAGTTGGTTCACCTAAGATGTATACAGGTGCTCATTGGGTTATGAGTACACCGGACAGGACTCTCCGGGAACATGCTAGTTGGTATTATACCTGACGTCAGATAGCAGTTCCCTGGTGACATGTGTACAGGTTAGTTCATCGACCTGAGATCGTCATTTGTCTCATGTGAGTTCCTACTGTACTTTAATTACTACCCTACCACGGCTCAAAGGAGTCGTGCAAACAGGTTTTAGTTGGGTACAGTCCCGAGCCACATGGAAGCGGTGAGCGGATCTGCAGGGGACTGTTCTAGAATAAAGCCCCCTCCGTCTCAAAGCCATGAGATGCGGGCCCGTTGCCCTCTAGAACCCGGCTATCCGTGCACCCCTCCGCGGGGTAATCCTAGTACAGAAATTAAAATATATACAACGGGTACATCGACCTCAGCCCAGTCGTGCCCCAAAAGAATAATATACAAACAGGCAGTAACGGCAGTCCACATGTCGGACGCTCGCCCCGCAATATCAAATGTACATAAACAACCAAACTGTACTACCATTGCATCCAGGCTATCCACCACGACAAATCCGCAACATCACAGCACAACACAGAACATCAACGTGAATGTCACGTTCGCAAATCCGTCTAATAGGGCTATAGCAGTTAGACAGGATTTACCGATCAAGTGATATTCACGGTCGCAGATATAATGTAAATACTGTGAACTAACATGTTTAAAATTTTCGATTGACTAAATATACCGAAGTGGGCCCCAAGCACAACTGTAGCACTCAAAGAAAATATGGGCCCAAACAGAATATACCAAAAACCCCATTTCCAAGACATAGAGACACTGTAGAAATTTAGTGCAAAGAGGAGTCAATATTGCGGCGGAACCGCAGCCAAAGCATGGGTTTGGCCGCGGTTCCGTGGCGGAACAGTAAAATTAGGGCACCAAATTTTCACAGAACTCTTAGAAAACCCTGCATGTATTTCTGCAATACACCAAATAATTTTTTGACCACTGCAAAAATTCGACAGAAACTGTACTTTAGAAATCGGATTTTCGGAAAATCCGTTCGATCGAACTTGTAAACACGTTAGAGCAAGCTAGACTAGGTTAATGGCGTGGCTCTGATACCATGTAGGAGTGCGGTAGCTCTGTAATGCTATTCTGTCTTATGGATATGTGATTGGTTAGGACAGTCGTACGGTCATTTTGGCTCAGTTAAGGCTTCGTGCGGGTGGGTCTAATGCAGTCAAGATAATGACGGGTTGAACTTGACTAGGATCCTTTGATATGTTGGCTCAGTCAAGGTCACTTGGGTCCTAGGGGTAAAAACATATATCGGGAGTTTCTAAAGAAACTGAAACTTGCCAAGCCTGCGCATACCTTCTGGAGTGTGGTGACGTGAGTGGATTCCGTCACGTTATCAGGCGATGATAGTTGGATCCCGATTCCCACTGATGAGTTGGTTTACTCCTCGGGTGATCTTGACTAATTCTTCTTTCAGTTTTGGAGGAGAATTTGACGATACAGTGGGAGGTTTCCTGATTAGATAAATTGGTAACCATTCTGATCTAGGTCAGAGTGCACGCTGAGTGTTTCTTTTCTCTCTCTCTCTTTGGCAGTGACCATGACCCGACCCTTGACTATGACTCAGTGACCAAGTTGACCGAACCTTCTTAAAACACTTGCTTTTGGATTGTCAGAGTTGCATACCTCATTGTCACTCCTACTTTTACCCTTTTCTCCAGAACACCCCGTATTACTACGAACGTCCACTTCTATTGGATAAAACCATCGTATGGTTAGATACGAACTCGAAGGAATTTATTCGAGGATGGTTTCCGGTTCTAGAGAAAATGAATAGGACTATTCAGTTGTCTTTTCCTTTTACCTTCTCTCAGATTGCGAGTGCTCCTTGGATTAGGACGGTACACCTATTACGCAAATTGGATAGTCTTCTTCCAAACCATAGGCAGGTGCCGACCGGTAGGGAATGAAGAAAACCAATTAGCCTAACGATGGTGTGCAGAAGGTATTATGTAAAGACAAATAAAGGGATTAGTAAGAGGGCAAAGTAAATTGCGACTGCTATTCATGACCAAACCAAGTATTTCATTACCACTCCCACTTCACCTTTGTATTTCTCCAGAACACTCCATATCACTACGAAGATCCATAGTTATTTGGATTCTCTATCGTATGGTTATATACGAACTCGAAGGAACTTATTCCAGTTCGGGGATGGATTCTGGTTCAGGAGAAATAGGAATAAGGTTTTATTCAGTTGTCTTTTATCATTACCTTCTCTCGCATTACGAGTGCTCCTAGGATTAGGACAGTACACCCATTATGCTTATTGGATAGTCTTCTTCCAAACCATAGGCTGGTGCCGAACGGTAGGGAAGAAAAAAAAACCATTTGGCCTAAAAGGGTGTACAGAAGGTATTGACTAAAGACATATAAAGGGATTTGGAGAGATGGCAAAGAAATATACGGTTACAGTTGTGAATCTGATAATGGAAGAGGCATTACTAGTAATACCCGGATACCCCATCGAAACATTTCAATGTTTCAGTTTCACTGTGTACTGTTAAAAGAAAACTGATTTCCCAATTAGTCCTTGCTCCAGGATATGTATTTACCAGGTATGATTCTCACATCTGTATGGTTTTACAGATGATGAGTGGGAGTAAGTTATTGGGAATTAGGTGATCATCCTCATTATATCGGAATTCGTTGTAATTGGTGATATTTGAGGAAATCGCCTGGGCTGTTTGCCGGACGGCAAATATTTGGTTTTGAATATCCACTGTTATGCACCAATTTCAAATTGATTTATCTGTACGTCTATTTTTATAGAGTGAGATATGCCTTTTTTGAAATTATTTCGATGACATTTACCTATATCAGTGGATGGTTAGGTAAGGAGCATTAAACAGCGGTGTAATTCTTCATAACCATAGTACAGTTTTCAACCTACGACACACGGGGATTGAGTTATTAGACTCAGGGGACTTATACAGAGTATTGTACGTTGTCCAGTGTCCATTAGGACAGAGGGGTTGGTACTCGTGCTGTATTCTATTTACTTGTGACTTCTCTAGTTCTTAGACATGTGTTTCGTAGAAATGCAAGGTCCAAGTTTTGAGAAGTTATAGGTATATGAGTAAAGTAGAGAACCAGGTATTGCAAGTATCAGGATTCTTCAAGGTAATCGAAGATGTAGATACTTGTGTATGGTATTCGGTTGATAGTAATGGTTAAGATAACATGCTTCTCTTTCAAGTTACTCATAATTGGAAGCTCTCCTAAGTTGAGTAATGCTGATCGGCCTCTCTCCATTTAGTGGACATGCACTGGAAACAGCTGCATGATTTGAATCTGGTTCCAATTAAATCAGTGACTCTATTTCTATATTGGATATAGAATAGTTCATATCTTAACTATGTTAAGGTACGGGGAGTTGTCCGGCTTATGCTTAAAACCAGACTCTGGATAACTCAAGGCACGTTTCTGTAATGGCTGTTTGTGGGTTGACCCGGGCCGTGACGAGGGTTGACTTTCTACCATCTGGAAGATCAATAGTGATATTGTTCTTGACTCGCCACGTTTTTAATAAAAATGGATTTTTTAAGAAAAACAGTAGTGGGAGTATGGTAGAACTGGAAGTGATTCCAGAACCGCAAACGATTACTAAAGATTTGATAAGAACCTAAAGATTCAATCTGGTTTGACATTCCATTGGCCACTCCGCAGATATGGTGGGTAACCTCAGGCACCCGAGAGGTACTTCGGTAGCCTCAAGGACGGTAATAGGGAGGTTCTTGTTTACCGAGACTTGCAATTGCTGTTGTTCCAGACTGTGAGACCCGGCAGGAGGATGAGTATAGCGTCGTTTTAAACTAGCTTTAGAAGTGTACATGTATATGACTCTGCCAGAGGGTTGTCGTAGTCAGTGGGTGCAGCGGAAGCATAGTGGACAAGTGGCTTATGTCTATTTATAGACTAAAGCAGATACAGCGGAGATAGATCATCTATTTCTGATGTGACAGTCATAGGTTTGACTTCATCAGAATAGGGGATGGATCTGTTAAGAAGGTAGTAGGGTGTGATATCCTGGTATTTGGATGACATACACAGAGTAGGAAGTGAAATTCCTATACTACGGTCGGTTATACTTCGGTTGTCACACAGTGGTTTCTCCACATAGGATATGGATATTATATCAGATATTTTGGTTACTAGATATATGGTTTTAGTTCTAGATTTGGGTAGTTTCCCAATCAGGGTACTTAGACAGCATTCTAAAGGTATTTAGAATGGATGACTCCTGGCACGGTAGTATACCTGCAGGTAATGGAGTCACCCTCTCTAAAGGTGTCTTATAGACTAAAGGGGAGAAGGATATGCATGATTGGTAGATCACTTGCTTAGGCAATTGAGTCAATCATGAGATGTCAAGTACCACACCAGATGTTGTTTTTGCACAAGATGCAATAAGTTGATATTGATCCAATCCTGGAGAAACGATCGGAAGCAGTTTTAGAACATAAGTGGATGTTCTAGGGATATGATAACGGCATCCTCCTTCGGGAGACAGTTATCACTCCGGGCTTCCAAGGTGACCTGGATGATCGAGTGTCTGTCAGAGTTATAGCTTTCCCTCTGACGAGGGGCAGTATTTTAGATAGGTGGTCCAGGTGGATACTGAGGGAGGCATGGCACAGGATACTGATTAAATTCAGTTGACGATACAGTCTAAGAAGTTTGGATTTGGAGTTCATTTATGAACTAGGTCCCATCAGATATCCATACATATTCCAAGACAGGTATTGCTCATTTCGGGAGATGGCCTTCTCCGCGAACTTGAGATAAAGAGAGACATAGAAAGAAACATCTGAGCGGATCCACTCACTGAGGCTATTCCTCGAACGCAATAGTTTCGCAAACGGGCTTTGTAAGACTGATTAGTAGAGGAGTTGGGTGTTCGGTATCATACGGGCTGTGAGTATGCGACATCGCAATAATTAGCCTTGAGTGCAAGTGGGAGATTATTAGAGATAGTGCCCTCAGAGTCAATTATTTGGATCACAGGCACGTAATTGCAATGATTGAGGTAGGACCTATGCCGGTAAGACAGTCTTACTCAAGATGATAGTATGCTATCTGGTTTATCTTTATTATCGTGTACTGCTTTAGGTGACCTTACAGGTCATTATTGCACGTTGATAGAGCCCTTAGGATGCTTGACTGCCAGCAGTATGATGGCGATCATATACGTGGGAGCTGGGGTCTATAAGCGCATCCTTAAATGGTCCCTAGTCGTGGGAGTTTCGAGACAGGGCATCGATACTCCAGAGTAGACTAGTGTATATAGTCGAGACCCCGACGAGGGGGGTGGCCGGTCTCACAAGCCACTGGTGTCAGTTGGTTCACCTCAGATGTATACAGGTGCTCATTGGGTTATGAGTACACCGGACAGGACTCGCCGGGAACATGCTAGTTGGTATTATACCTGACATCAGATAGCAGTTCCCTGGTGACATGTGTACAGGTTAGTTCATCGACCTGAGATCGTCATTTGTCTCATGTGAGTTCCCACTGTACTTTGATTACTACCCTACCACGGCTCAAAGGAGTCGTGCAAACAGGTTTTAGTTAGGTACAGTCCCGAGCCACATAGAGGCGGTGAGCGGATCTGCAGGTGTTCGTCTCTCTCGGTATTGGGGGTGAGGTCTTGCTGTGTCTAGGAGAGCCATTACACAAAGCCCTCTGCCGAAGCAGGAGATTTACTGGTAGGTATTCCGGTAGTATCTCAGGGTGTTCTGGGCTACACTCCGACACGACTTGTACCGTTTTTGGGGGTCTGACTTTTACCAATCCCCTAAGCCCGCCATGCGATGCTCATAGACGAACGGACCGGACTGTACGGATATTGTCACTGACAGGCTCAGTAGGGTGTCAGGATGAGTTCGCTCATCGACGTCCCTTTTGGTCAATAGCTGGTAGCCCGTTACGTATGGCTAATATCTCTAACGGGTTAGTGGTTAAATCCACAGCTAAAGTATTGACGAGTCTTTAGAGTCCCCCACAGACAGTTGCTCAAGTTTCGGGCGAAACGCTGTAGAGGCCGTATGGAGATATGGCAGGGTTCGATCTTATACGTGCGGTATTGCACGGATCAAGATCGGATGGATAATACTAGCGGGCTTTGGTTTAAGCCGGATCCTAGTATTGTACAGTGTTGATTTTGTCTCATTGCATTTGTATTCGGTCGGAATACAAATGCGGGTATGTATATACGATCGCGGGGTTTTCCTGTAATTTATTACGGGATCAGTTTTTTGAAGTTGCCAGTTTGCATTCCGTTTCGGCCAGTTTTCCTTTGTTCCTTCATGGCCGGATTTTTCTGATGGAGGGGCTAATTTGCAAATGTGCAAATTAGCAATTGTGGAGGGTTTTTTTGGTGATATGAGACATTATTATGGGTGTAGAATCTTTTGATGATTTTCTTGTTCTCATTATTTTTTGCATTTATAAGATAGGATTGGATTTGAAATGGATGTGATATAATTTCCTCATTATCTTCACATGGCTTATGGTCACCATTTTGATTTCTACCCTCACCTCCCTTGTATTTTCCCTTCTCAATATTACATGGCCGGCCACTTCTTGGTGAGAGGAGAATAATTTTTTGTGTGGGAAATTTCTTCATCTCATTCTATGCTTGTATCAAAAATCAAAAAGCACATTTCCTCTTACTCATTATTCTTCACCTCCATCACATGGCAACTTCACAACCCCATGAGACAAGCTTACTACACTTAGCCTACAGCATCCTTGGGCACGTCGACTCGCCAACTTCGTGTTCGAGTTGCCTCGGTCCAGAGGTGGGAGCCCGTAAAAGAACCCGGCGATGTGGTGCCCGTTCCGACAAGGAGATGAAGACCGGAGATTCCGCGAGGAGATCGGAGTGGAGGCCGAAGATCGAAGGACACGGATCACTCGGTATAGCTCTCTACCCTTTCTCTAGTTAGCTAGCATTAGGTTAATGGTTCAATCCGGGTTTTTAGGATGCGGTAGTGCCGGTTTAAAGTCAAGAAAAATTTTCGTTTCCGCATTTTGGCCTCGGATAGACGGCCGGGGCGCTACCGTAGTCCTACATTTTCCTATGATAGAACTTTATTCTACCAAATGATCACCGTTGGATCTTTGATCCAAAGGTTTTCTATTTAACAGAGAAGATCTTTTTAGTTTGAGAAAGATCAGGTAAATATTTCCCAAAATAGAATTTAATTCTAAAATTTGATAGGTGCATTTTAAATTGGGGCGCTCAGATAGTTTACATGTGAGAGGCAAGAGAACTCATGTGTTTAACGCGTGACCCCTGCTGTGGGTTTTAGCATGTTTATGTTCAGCGCTCATATGCTTTGCTTATGAGCGCTCACGTGTTTTACACGTGAGGCCTGTTTGGCCATTGGTAATTTATGTTCAGTGCTTATATGCTTCGCATATGAGCGCTCACGTGTTTTACACGTGAGTCCTGTTTTGCCCTCAATTGTTTATTTTATTTAGTGCTCATACGCTTTGCATATGAGCGCTCACGTGTTTTCCACGTGAGGCCTGTTTGGCCATTTAAGTTTATTTTATTCAGTGCTCATACGCTTTACATATGAGCGCTCATGTGTTTTACACGTAAGGCATGTTTGGCAATTAATTGTTTTATTCTCAGCGCCCATATGCTTTGCATAACAGCGCCCGCGTATTTAACACGTGAAGCCAAATTTTGAGGACTCTCCCTCCTATTTTTATAAGGGAATAAGTAGCTCTTGGCCGAAAATTTTGGCGGGAACAAATGCTCCCCGCTATTTTGCCCACATATGCATGTACGTGGGTGAAGTAGTGCAAAATAAAGTGTGACCGTAGAATTGAGGGCTTTGGGGACAAGTTTGGAGTTCTTGTAGCCTAAGACTTTCCAACTTTTTGAGCCGTGAGGGTCTCATAAAGACTTTTCTCCCTACGAGTCGAGAGGATCCCGTAGGTGTATTTTATCCTTAGGAATCATGAGGATTCCTAAGTGTGTATTTTCTCGAGAGTCGTAAGGATCTTACAAAAGAATTTTTCCCCTTTACAAGTCGAGAGGACTCATAAGTGGTCGTTTCCCTCGTTGTCAAGATTCGACTTTGGAGAGTGTGGCCCGTGAATAGTCCAACTTGACCTCCTTGTAAGGCAGTGATGGCTTAGGAAACATGGTTAGGATCTGCCACCTAAGAATTTTCAACTTTACGAGCCGTGAGGGTCTCATAAAGTCTTTTCTCCCTACGAGTCGAGAGGATCCCGTAGGTGTATTTTCTCCTTAGGAATCGTGAGGATTCTAAGTGAGTATTTTATCTTGAGAGTCGTAAGGATCTCACAATAGAATTTTCTTTTTATGCGTGGGGACACTAATTTTCCTGGGGGTTGAGACGAATCGAGAGATTCCTGCAAAGACACTGATTTCCTTGCGGGTCGAAACTAATTGAGAGATTCTCGCCAAGGACACAAATTTCCCTGAATCGATAGGTTTTCGCAAAGGACGCTGATTTCCCTGTGGTCGAGACGAATCGAGAGATTCGTGCAAAGACACTGATTTCCTTGCGGGTCGAAACGAATCGAGAGGTTTTTGCCAAGGACACTGATTTCCCTGAATCGAGGTTTTTGCCAAGGACGCTGATTTCCCTGAGGTCGAAACGAATCGAGAGATTCCTGCAAAGACACTGATTTCCTTGCGGGTCGAAACGAATCGAGAGGTTCTCGCCAAGGACACTGATTTCCCTGAATCGAGGTTTTTGCCAAGGACACCGATTTCCCTAAGGTCGAGACGAATCGAGAGATTTCTGTAAAGACACTGATTTCCTTGTGGGTCGAAACGAATCGAGAGGTTCTCGCCAAGGACACCGATTTCCCTGAATCGAGGTTTTTGCCAAGGACACTGATTTTCCTGAGGTAAAGACGAATCGAGAGATTCCTGCAAAGACACTGATTTCCTTGCGGGTCGAAACGAATCGAGAGGTTCTCGCCAAGGACACCGATTTCCCTGAATCGAGATTTTTGCCAAGGACACCGATTTCCCTGAGGTCGAGACGAAATGAGTGATTCCTGCAAAGACACTGATTTCTTTGCGGGTCGAAACGAATCGAGAGGTTCTCGCCAAGGACACTGATTTCCCTGAATCAAGGTTTTTGCCAAGGACACTGATTTCCCTGAAGTTGAAACGAATCGAGAGATTTCTGCAAAGACACTAATTTCCTTGAGGGTCGAAACAAATCGAGAGGTTCTTGCCAAGGACACTGATTTCACTGAATCGGGAGATTTTTGCCAAGGACACTGATTTCCCTGAGGTCGAGATGAATCGAGAGATTCCAGCAAAGACACTGATTTCCTTGCGGGTCAAAATGAATCGAGAGGTTCTCGTCAAGGACGCTGATTTCCCTGAATCAAGGTATTTGCCAAGGACACTGATTTCCCTGGGGTGGAAACGAATCGAGAGATTCCTGCAAATACACTAATTTCCTTGAGGGTCGAAACGAATTGAGAGGTTCTCGTCAAGGACACTGATTTCCTTGAATCGATGTATTTGCCAAGGACACTGATTTCCCTGGGGTTGAGACGAATTAAGAGATTCCTGCAAAGACACTGATTTCCCTGCAGATCGAAACGAATCGAGAGGTTCTCGTCACGGACGCTGATTTCCCTGAATCGAGATATTTTGCCAAGGACACTGATTTCCCTAGGGGTCGAGACGAATCGAAAGATTCCCGCAAAGACACTGATTTCCCTTCGGGTCGAAACGAATCGAGAGGTTCTCGTCATGGACGCTGATTTCCCTGAATCGAGATATTTTGCCAAGGACACTGATTTCCCTGCGGTCGAGACGAATCGAGAGATTCCTGCAAAGACACTGATTTCTCTGCGGGTCGAAACGAATTGAGAGGTTCTCGTCACGGACGCTGATTTTCTTGCATCGAGATATTTTGCCAAGGACACCGATTTCGCTAATGGTTGAGACGAATCGAGAGATTCCTGCAAAGACACTGATTTCCCTGCGGGTCGAAATGAATCGAGAGGTTCTCGTCACGGACGCTGATTTCCCTGAATCGAGATATTTTTCCAAGGACACTGATTTACCTGGAGGTCGAGACGAATCGAGAGATTCCTGCAAAGTGACTGATTTCCTTGCGGGTCGAAACGAATCGAGAGGTTCTCGTCACGGACGCTGATTTCCTTGAATCGAGATATTTTGCCATGGAAACTGATTTCCCTGGGGTCGAGACGAATCGAGATATTCCTGCAAAGACACTGATTTCCCTTCGGGTCGAAACGAATCGAGAGGTTCTCGTCACGGACGCTGATTTCCTTGAATCGAGATATTTTGCCAAGGATACTGATTTCCCTGGGGGTCGAGTCGAATCGAGAGATTCCTGCAAAGACACTGACTTCCCTGCGGGTCGAAACGAATCGAGAGGTTCTCGTCACGGACGCTGATTTCCCTGAATCGAGTTATTTTCCAAGGACACCGATTTCCCTGATGGTCGAGACGAATCGAGAGATTCCTGCAAAGACACTGATTTCCCTGCGGGTCGAAACAAATCGAGAGGTTCTCATCACGGACGTTGATTTTCTTGAATCGAGATATTGACACTAATTTTCGTAGAGGTTGGTTGACTTGTTTCCGAGACGGGGTCATTGGATGACGTATTTCCGAGACGGGGTCATTTGCTGACGTGTGTCCGAGACGGAGTCATTGGATGACGTATTTCCGAGACGGGGTCATTTGCTGACGTGTGTCTGAGACGGGGTCATTTGCTGACGTGTTTCCATGACGGGCTCATTGGATGACGTATTTTCGAGACGGGGTCTTTAGATGACGTATTTCTGCGACGGGGTCATTTGCTGACGTGTTTCCGCGACGGGGTCATTGGATGACGTATTTTCGAGATGGGGTCATTTCCTGACGTGTTTTTGAGACGGGGTCATTGGCTGACATGTTTCCCCGACGGGGTCAATTGCTGACGTGTTTTCGAGACGGAGGTCATTTGCTGACGTGTGTCTGAGACGGGTCTTTTGCTGACGTGTTTCCGCGACGGGGTCATTGGATGACGTATTTCTGCGACGGGATCATTGGATGACTCTAGGTTTTCTGTGAACCATAGAGTCCTGGCACTGGGAATTTTGCCGTGGCTCCGATTGGTGATATCGCGTCCGTATCCTGCTGGAGTGAGGAGGAACGCCGTTGTCGGTCTCTAGGCTATAGGTGTGGCCGTCGAGATTTTGGAACTAGGGACTTTGCCATTGCTCCGCTTCGTTGCGACCCTAAGGTCGGTTGTTGACGTTACGTCTGCATCCTTCTTGAGTTGAGAATGAACGCCGTGTTGATCTTCCGGGACACAGATGTTGCCGTCGAGATCTGACTCTCCCTTTGACTGAGTCTGGTGGGAAAATGTGGTTCCCTTTTTGTTTGTGCCCATGGATATTGTATACAAGGGTCAGCATGGACTCGCCTGTAGGGAAAATGTTTCATTTTTTATTTCTTTCCGCGATGCTCTATCATTTCAGCCTTTTATATCGTGAAAGTCGCGATTGCCCATTCATTTCGGTTAGTTTTCGCGGTGCCCAATCATTTCGGCTATTTTTTTTTACTCGCTGCTTTTTATTGCAAGTTGCCCAATCATTTCGGCTATTTTATATGCATTTATGGCTCGCTGACTTTTCGCCGCGAGTATGGAACTTGGGATCTGATACCAATCTTAGCATCAGTATCGCTGCGACTGGAATATTGCCAGGAGCGAATCATCATTTGCCGAGAAAGGACTTGGAATTTGTTGCCGATTTAGGCATCAGCATCGCTACAACTAGGACATTGTCAGGTGCGAATCATCATTTGTCTTTGTTAACTTGAATAAAGGTGGCTTAGCAAACAGGGTTAGGATCCTATCGACTAAGGCTTTTAACTTCATGAGCCGTAAGGGTCTCATAAAGATGTTTCTCCCTACGAGTCGTGAGGATCTTGTAGGTGCGATTTCTCTTTAGGAATCGTAAGGATTCTTAAGTACATGGTCTCTCATAAGTCGTAAGGATCTTACAAGAGTGTTTTCTCCTTATAAGTCGAGAGGATTTACAATTTTTGTTCGCCACAAGAGAACATTTCGCGCCATCGGTGGAACTTGGTAGGGGAGAGGTTTATTTGTGCCCGTGGATTGTATACAAGGATCAATATTGAACCGTTTGTAGGGAATTTTAGGGAATGTGATGGTTTAAGAACAGGTTCAGGCCCCTGTATCTTAAGACTTTTGAATCCTGTGAGCCGTGAGGGTTTCACAAGGGTATTCTCCTTACACGTCGTGAGGATCTTGTAAGTGTAATTTCTCTTTAGGGATCGTGAGGATTCCTAAGTGTGTTGTTCCTTTGTGAGTTGTAAGGATCTCACGTAGGTATTTTCTCCTTACAAGGTCAAGAGGACCCTGCAAGTGCACAGGAATTTTTTTTACGAGTCACAAACTTGCCGGTAGCCCTGCTGTTTTTACTCTCGGAGCCCTTTCAGGTTTTCATCCGTGCCCATTTCGCTTATGGACATACCTTTTTTTTTAACAACGAGATTGCGCCCTTTTGGGTTTTCACAAGCTCGCCGGTAGCCCTGCTGTTTTTACTCACGGCGCCCTTTCGGGTTTTCATCCGTGCCCATCTTGCTTGCGGACGTACCGTTTTTTTAGCGGGGTATTCCACTAGATTGTAAGACCTATTTGTAGGCCCTTAATATCCTTCCTGTCCTTTGAGAAGAAAGGACCATTCTACATAGAGATTCTTCCGCCAGTGAGAAATATGCCCCCTGCGTATATCTCGGGGGGAACGAGTACTCACGCTGTCGCTATTTTGGCGACAGGTTGCTTCAAAGTCGCTCATTTTTTGTTGAGCGTTGGCGACAAATGCCATCTTACCTCCGCTTTTCATTCATCTTCATCGGATGATGAAGGGTCTTGACCCAGTTGATCCAATCGAGTCATTTTATCCATGAGTTCTTGGAAGGTCGTCGGCTTGAAGATGGCCATATACGAGGACACCTTTGAATTTGGGTCAAGGGTGTCTATGAGCATTCCCATGGTTGTAACTTAATCGATGCGTTGCTTGTATTTGACCAGAGATTTCATCATCGGGTAACTTATTGAACCCAACTCTCATTCGGTCTAACCCTTTCGTTGACCAGCGCCGTCACGGTAGTATGTTCGTTCTCATTAGAGAATCCCTGACAGAAGAACATATTCATTTCGTTGAAGCTCTTCATGAAATCATTTAGGAGTTACGCATACCATACGAAGGCGATGCCCGCCAGACCGCTAACGAACCGTCAGAAGAGAAGTATAGCATTGTCTCCAGTGTTACCGCACATGGATTTAAATCGCATGATGTGCTAGTGAGGATTTCCGATTCCTTTGTATATATGGAGTCGGAAGTATGTATTCTGGCAGGTATTGTATTTGATCGTAGCACGCCGGATACGGTCAACCAGTCTTGATTGGCCTATTTGAGGCTTTACTGGCATAGTGAGTTTTGACTTGCTGAGCGATATATGTGTCCAGCTTTGCTTTTGGAATCATTTCCTCTTCGGCCGTTGATGAGACTCGTAGAGGATTTGAAATGTCACTCTTGTCTTTAAGAGCGACTACCGGTAGTTCACTTGCTTGTGGTTCCGATTGAACCATCGTTACGGACATTTCTGCCGCTTCTTCATCTTTCTTTTTGAGAGCGTGATTTAGGAAATCAATATCCAACTCGTGCTCTGTTCTTTCTCCGGGTGCATCTTCGGGATTTACCTTAGACGATGGATTAGCGAGTGATGCCACCTGAGCGAGCATCTCCTGCAGCTTTTCAAGTTGCAGTTGAACTTTTGTCAGGGACCGAGTTTGAGGTCGGTGGCTAGTAGAAGCTCGAACTTCGTCTTTGGAATTCACCACATAGACTATGTGAACTACCATGCCCCCAGGTTTGGGGCCTTTGGAGTTTTCTTCGGGCACATGAGCTTTATTAGGCCTCTTTTTTTGTGAAAAACCGCTTTGGTTTTAGGAGGAACCGCTGTATCAGGATCCGTCTTGGGATGAGTCCCCTTCACCTGCTTCCACACCTTATATATAGATGAGGAAAGTTGTATCAGGGAGCTAACTGGTTCCTGCTCTCGTGGGATCTCCATGGGCTGCGGAAACTCCTTCAATATTGCGGGGGGAGAATTTTGTCTGACCCTTCGCAACAGTTTGAAGTTGTTCCCGATTGGAACAACAACATTCACCACTGGAGTTGAAACAGGACCATACGGAGAACTTCCCCCAGCTCATTTTGTATGATGCCGATATCGACGTCGACCATTTCTTACGGTCGGAATTTGATTAGCCTCAGGATTTTGCCGAGCCTGCCTTCTGTTTCCTTTGAGAGCTTGAATATCCTGCCCCCTGAGTCGGCAAAGCTGCAGCTTGGGGAACCAGCCTGTGGAAGACAGACTTCCTCTGGGCTTCCTCCATCGGCGTTGAGGCACCGAGGGTGGGAGATGGGAGTATCGACCCAAAAAAAAAACCCGTTGATTTCTTGAAGAGCCGGATTGCAGAGATTTGAGACTGCAAGTGGCCTATACTTGACTCCACCAGATATGTTAGAGCCTGAGTTGCTAGGGTAGAAGTAAACGCCATTCTTCATAGAGACGAACCACCGGCTTCAGTATCCCATCACACGAGGGCAACCACAAACATATATACCGCGATTATTTGATCGCGGAAAAACACGACACACGAAGTGTGGAGTGGAAAAAGGAAAAGGTCCCACCGGGCGTGCCAGAATCTGTTTACCGCCGAAAACAGAGACGAAACCGCGTAGGTCGTCTTGCCTGAATTTGAGGGAAGATGCTATTTGGGTTTTATCCATCCACCTCTCCGAAGATGCAAAGTTAATTTATGGCACCATGTATCGGAGGTTTGGACAGATGCGGCCGTTGTAGCAAATTTCGTCAGATTCCTTCTCATTGTGAGGGGTTTTCGATTGTGGGGACGCTCTTCACTGCAGGTGCAAGCCCCTGCAGTTAATTACGTTACCGCATAGCGATAACCACTTTCTCCTGCTCCAGAAGGTCACTTCGTGTCGTGTATATTTGTTTTGTTTTAGGTTGCCCGTGGATTGTATACAGAGACTAATTTATGTTGTCGCCCGTAGGGCGTGGATTACTCCAAATCCGTATTTTCATAGATTTGGGTTTGGGTTTGTTTTAAGGATCGTTAACCTCATTTGAGATTAAGATCAATTTAAATGCTTGTTAAGGATACGTTAGTCTAATTTTAGACTAAGATCTACTTAACAAGGTTTTAGGATTATTTAGATCCAACGAAAGAGTATTTGGACTCTATCGTTTTAGTTTAAGGACATTGCGGTCCATTGGGTTTAAGGAAATCATAGTCCATGTAAGTTTAAAGACATCATAGTCTGTAGGGTTTAAAGATGTCATAGTCTGTACACCATAGTCTGGTTTAAAGACATCATAGTCTGTGAAGTTTCTGGTTGTCGGGACCCGCCACCTCCCTGAAGACGTTGAAGAATTACAACGACATGTATCAGAAGTGTGAAGAGATGTACCCTTGAACCAATGTTGGTTGGGAGATATATAGTCAGGTTTGGGACTAAGACCAATTAGAGAAATTGTGAGAACATGGGCTTGGTAGATCTGAATTAAGGACTTGTGGCCAATTTGGGCTCAGTTCACTCAGCTTTGAATAAAATGTTGAACATTTGTTTGGGCTTAGTCTCTTTTTGTTTAACAATGCTGAGCATTGATTCGGGTTCTGACAACCCTCTTTCTTTTGTTTTTTATTGAGTGTTGAACACTCTTTATGGCGCTGGGGCTTTATTTAAAGAGCACTTTGTGTTTCCTCAGCGCCCACGTGAGGAGCACGTGGAGCGCTTAGCGCTGAACGCCAGACTTGGAGTGCTAAAGCGCTTCTTATAAAACAGCGCCCACGTGAGGAGAACGTGGAGCGCTTGGTGCTGAGCGCCAGACTTAGAGTGCTAAAGCGCTTCTTTTAAAATAGCGCCCACGTGAGGAGCACGTGGAGCGCTCGGTGCTGAGTGCTCGGTTTCATTAACGATCACGTGCGAGCATGTGAGGTGCTCTCAAATTGTGAGCGCTGCCTTTGGGCTCACTCCTCTTTCTGTATAAGTGTTAAGCACTTTTAGAGCGCCACGTGAGATCACGTGAGGCGTCACAAAGGTGGTAACTGTTTCTGGGGTTTATACACTTTCTTTTTTGGAAGTGCTAAGCACTTTAGTGGGGTCACGTGACCTGATCTCAGTTGTGCTCTTTCGTTCATCAAGGGTGCTCACGTGGGAGCACGTGATCGGCCGTTATCATGTTGGGTGCTAATCCTTTTATGGGGATCTTGAGTTTTGAGACTTTCGAGCCCTTTGTTTCATAAGAATTAAATTCTTTTATAGGGTTAAACCCTAGTCTTATTAGAGGAATTAAATTCCTATATGTTCTTGTAAGAATTAAATTCTTTGAACATAATTCTTTCCCCTAGGTTTAAATCTACAAAACAGAATCTCCCCGATGAGAATTAAATTCTCAACTTGTGAGGAGATCTGCTTCTACAGATCTCAACCAGAGTAAGAACTAAGTTCTTTTTAGAAGAGTTAAACTTTAGGTTTGAGAATTAAATTCTCTTTTTGTGGGAGCTTTTGGGAGGGGTTCCTCTTCTTTAGAGAATTAAATCCTCTCTCTATTTTTCTTCCCCTCTCCCTCTGTGTGTGTGTCTTTTTCCTCCTCTCCTTGCTCCTATTTATATGAGAGGAAAAAGAATCAATTTGTTAAGGGAATCCCTCATTAAGAGATTGTGATTGATTTCAGGATTTTTTAGATCAATCGGTGAATTTTATTCACCGTTAGATTTTTAATCCAAAGGCTCTCTGTTTAACAGAGAAGATTTCTTATTTGTTTAACAAGATTATGAATAGCTTGTTAGTTTTAACAAGATTAGAATTTTATTCTATCATATCTTTTTAGTTTAACAAGATCAGAAATATATTTTCTTAATATAGAATTTAATTCTATCATATAGACATCTCGTTAGTTTAATAAGATTAGAATTTTATTCTAACATAGAATTCTGATCATATGAATATCTTGTTAATTTAACAAGATTAGGAAAATATTTTCCTATGATAGAATTTTATTCTACCAGATGATTACCGTTGGATCTTTGATCCAAAGGTCCTCTGTTTAACAGAGAAGATCTTTTTAGTTTAAGAAAGATCAGGAAAATATTTTCCAAAATAGAATTTAATTCTAGAATTTGATAGGAGTATTTTAAATTGGGGCGTTCACATGCTTTGCATATGAGAGGAAAGAGAACTCATGTGTTTAACACGTGACCTCTGCTGTGGGTTTTAGCCTGTTTATGTTCAGCGCTCATATGCTTTGCATATGGGCGCTCACGTGTTTTACACGTGAGGCCTGTTTGGCCATTGGTGATTTATGTTTAGCGCTCACGTGTTTTACACGTGAGGCCTGTTTGGCCCTTAATTGTTTATTTTATTCAGCGCTCATATGCTTTGCATATGAGCGCTCACGTGTTTTGCACGTGAGGCATGTTTGGCCATTTAAGTTTATTTTATTCAGCGCTCATACGCTTTGCATATGAGCGCTCACGTGTTTTACACGTGAGGCATGTTTGGCCATTAATTGTTTTATTCTCAGCACCCATATGCTTTTCATATGAGCGCCCGCGTGTTTTACACGTGATGCCAAATTTTGAGGACTCTCTCCCTTTTTTATAAGGGAACAAGTAGCTCTTGGCCGAAAATTTTGGCGAGAACAAATGCCCCCCACTACTTTGCCCGCGTATGTATGTACGTGGGTGAAGTAGTGCAAAATAATGTGTGACCGTAGAATTGAGAGCTTAGGGGACAAGTTTGGAGTCCTTGTAGATTAAGACTTTCCAACTTTATGAGTCGTGATGGTCTCATAAAGACTTTTCTCCCTACGAGTCGAGAAGATCCCGTAGGTGTATTTTCTCCTTAGGAATCGTGAGGATTCCTAAGTGTGTATTTTCTCTTGAGAGTCGTAAGGATCTCATAAAAGAATTTTTCCCCTTTACAAATCGAGAGGACTCGTAAGTGGTCGTTTCCCACCTTGTCAAGATTCAACTTTGGAGAGTGTGGCCCATGAATAGTCCAACTTGACCTCCTTGTAAGGCAGCGATGGCTTAGGAAACATGGTTAGGATCTGCCGCCTAAGACTTTTCAACATTACGAGCCATGAGGGTCTCATAAAGTCTTTTCTCCCTACGAGTCGAGAGGATCCCGTAGGTGTATTTTCTCCTTAGGAATCGTGGGGATTCCTAAGTGTCACACCCCGCTTCCCAAAATACGGAATACGAGGGGTTGACAAGGCCAGCCATGCTCCTACGGTCGAGGAAATATCTCTCCGTAGTCACACTTTGGCTTCTAGCTTTACGTGGTAATCAGTAAACAATGCACAAGTAATGAGAAATGCAGTAACTAAATCAAAAGAACTAACCAGATGGAGATCAAGAGAGTATAGCTCTGGATAACTGATAAAGATGTCCGCGATATCCTCGAGGTGCGTCGGGTCCTGGTCCAAGCTAGATCCACTTCTCATTCTGAGCATGCATACTCAGGTCGTCAGAGCGACACGATAGTAATATATGCGTAGGTACAAATGGTAACACGTGCAGTAATAATGAATATGTAACAGTAAATCAAAGGAGTAAAGGCATGAACATGAAGTAGCCAATGTAGGTGTCTAATAGAGCAGGTAACTGTAAAGCAGTAGATAGTATGTCAGGTGTATTGATTCAGTAAGCAATGCATGTCAATGTCACTATCCCTATCAGTCTCTAAGTCTCACTGTACGGGTCATTAAGCCTATCGTCAGTTCAAGTGTGAGAGTCAACCACTCATGAGTATCCCCCACCCAAGGGTAGGACCCAAGGACAAGGGAACACGGGCCCGACCCGCTCGATAATAATCAGTGATATCCCTATATATATCTCCATATATCTCCATATATGCCGGCATGGGACTCCCGAGATTCTGTTGAATTCACACTCAAACTACCCCACACCCCGTGGTCTACATTAAACGCCAACCATAAATTCAAATACCGGTTGGTCCATGACAAGTCTGCGCGAGAACTGGAGACAGGATCTCCATCAAGCATGTCCCGACTGATACCCAAGATTAATGGGTAGTGTTTGGTGCCTTACCTGTGATACCCATACAAGTGCTTCCATAATTGTCCCATACCAATTATAGTCACACTTATACAAGTCCCACAGACGTCGACAATGCAATAAATCAATAGGGTTCACTGATTGTGTACAAGTACGTGTCACTTTCACTTATCCATTCATGCTTAAACACTGACGTACTTGCCACAATCAAACGCTAAAACCTAACACTGGGTAATGTACATGATCACTAGGTTACCAATGCGACAACAAATATGTAATGTGATGAGAATACGATAATTCAGGCATGATTAGGATGTCATAAGTCGGTGTCCTACCACTTGCATAATTTATCATAAATCATGCGTACAAAATTTAGCGAAACAATGAAAAGGGGGTAAACAGTATGTTAAATTATATAACCATCAAAATTGGTTTCACGTTAATCGGGTTTCAGGATCACTAGATATGGCCATTTCATTTTAAGCGTTCACTGCTGGAAATCCGGTTTCAGAATCGGAATTCCGTTTCGTAACGCATTTTAATCCTAGTTGGGATCAGAATTTAGCGGCACTACAGTTGAATGAAATTTAGGGTTTTCAATAATATTTCCAACGCATCAGACAGATTCTCAATCGTGTCTCTACGTCAGAAGTTATACACTGTTCAACACTAGGGTATCAGTTCTGGTTCTGTTTGGGACTGCTATACATCCCGTTCTTCTATATGGCAGTTTGAATAGTAAACGACGACAAAAAGGGGTGAAATCACTTGCGTTATTTATCTAACATATTTATCTTCAATAAAGTGTAGGGTTCCGCAACATACAAGTTCAGGCAGCAAGGTAGTAAGCATCACGAGATAGAAATTAACAGCCAGAGCTGCTCTGAACTGCAGTCCAGAGCCACTCTCTGAGCCAGTTCTCACCATATTTTCAGTACAGAAACAATTAAAAACTTTCATAGGGTTACAGTTCGTCGAGTTGGCTTCGATTTGAGCCCTCGAACGCATCATTTCAATATGTACACAAATAATTATAATTTTAACAATTTTCAGGTGCGGGAAATTCCCAGTTTTTACGGGTGTAATTGGGGGTGTTCGTTTAAGCCAGTAATAATCACATTTTTCAGTCAAATTTCTACAAAAGGTTCATTGCCAGACGGGCCAGAATATGCAATCGAGTTCCATCAATTTAACTGGGTTTGTAGGTCATGGTTCACATTGAACACTTAACTTATAGCAATTTACACGAAAATTATGTGTGGGAAATTTGGTAACTAGAATTGTAAAATAAGAAGTGGCATGAAGCAAGTATTAAACTTGCCTGGTGACGAGTCGACTAAAGTACGGCAGCGGCAACAGCACGATCGCGTCACGAACGCAGCACCGGTTCAGCCTTTGGGATCAGATAAATTTGTCAAACCCAGGTAACTACTGTGCACTCATTTTCATCAGCTCCAAGCTTTATACATACTTTGATGTGAGAGAGGCAGAGATGCTGAGAGAGAGAGATGTTCACAGAGAGAGAGAGAGATATTCAGAGAGAGAGAAAGAGAGAGAGAGAGAGAGAGAGAGAGAGATTTAGAGAGAGAGAGAGATATTCAGAGAGAGAGAAAGAGAAAGAAAGAGAGAGATTTACTCGGTGACGACGGGGGTTGAAGGGGAGGCGTTCGTGCTCGGCAGTGGGGCTCGGTGTGTAGGTGGCGAAGGCGACGGGGACAGCACTCGGTTTGGGCTTGAAGGAATGCGATGGAGGAGCTTGGTCGATGGGGGAAGAGTGGGGCTCAGCTGCAATGCAGAGGGCTTGGAAGAGCTCGGTGGCCGAGGGTCCAAGGAGGAGGTCGCTGGTGAGGAGGCAGCGAGGTGTGGTGGTGGTCGAGATGGGTGTGCAGGCGATGGGAATGAGCTCGGTGGCGGCTGAAAGTGCAGGGGAGGCTCGGTGAGGCAGTGAGGGGAAAGGTGGTAATTTAGGTTTGTGAGAGGGAGTGAGGGAGGAAGGACGAGGAGGTTGTCGTCGTCGTCGTCGGTGAGGGAGGCTGCAGTGGGTTCGAAGTTGGGAGTTGAGAAGAGGAGTGGGTTGGAGAGTGAGAGGGAGAGAGGAGTTTGGGGTTTGAGGCGAGGAGAGGTTGAGGTCGAGGTCGTGGGGCAAAGCAGCCGAGGCGTCGGCGAAGTGGGCGGCAACGTGGGGAGCTCGGGGACGTGGGTTCGCGACGTGGGAGAAAAGAAGCGGGAAAGTTTTACATTGGGGAAGAAGGAAATGATGACGGGTCGGGTTTGTGAAGGCGGGCGCAGGCAGGAAGGTTAGGGATTGGGCTGGGCCGGCAAAAAAAAAGGAAATAAATATATATTTAGTTTACTTCAGGGGACAAGAAATGGGAGTGGGCTGCATGGGCTTAGGGATAAGAGGGATTGGGAAAATAAAGGGAAAATGGGTCGGGCTATGTATATATCTGTTGTTTTATTTATTTTGCGAAGGAATAATGAGAGTGGGCTGAGGAAAAAGAGAATGGGGAAAGAAATTGGGAAAATGAGATGGGCCTGGCCAAGAGAGGGGGAGATTGGATTTAGATTAAAATAGTAAAATAGGAATTGGAAATATTCGGTAAGATTTTAGGGGATTACCATAAAGGAATAGAACATAAATATAATAAAATATAGGAAAATTATTTCATTCAAATATGTAAAATAGTACGTCGAAAACTGGGTATTACGATACAACTACAAATCTATTATGGGCCAAAGGTTATAGTACGATAAAAATTTGGAGATAGAATTAAAGAAATAAGTTAGAATAAATAAAGTTCATTTAAATACTTATTTGACTGTATAATAGGTACTGGGTATTACACTAAGTGTGTATTTCTCTTGAGAGTCGTAAGGATCTCACAAGAGAATTTTCTTTTTATGCGCGGGGACACTAATTTCCCTGGGGGTCGAGACGAATCGAGAGATTTCTGCAAAGACACTGATTTCCTTACGGGTCGAAACGAATCGAGAGATTCTCGCCAAGGACACTAATTTCCCTGAATCGAGAGGTTTTCGCTAAGGACGCTGATTTCCTTGAGGTCGAGTCGAATCGAGAGATTCCTGCAAAGACACTGATTTCCTTGCGGGTCGAAACGAATCGAGAGGTTCTCGCCAAGGACACTGATTTCCCTGAATCGAGGTTTTTGCCAGGGACACTGATTTCCCTGAGGTCGAAACGAATCGAGAGATTCCTGCAAAGACACTGATTTTTTTGCGGGTCAAAACGAATCGAGAGGTTCTCGCCAAGGACACTGATTTCCCTGAATCGAGAGGTTTTTGCCAAGGACACTGATTTCCCTGAGATCGGGACGAATCGAGAGATTCCTACAAAGACACTGATTTCCTTGCGAGTTGAAACGAATCGAGAGGTTCTCGCCAAGGACACTGATTTCCCTGAATCGAGGTTTTTGCCAAGGACACCGATTTCCCTGAGGTCGAGACGAATCGAGAGATTCCTGCAAAGACACTGATTTCCTTGCGGGTCGAAACGAATCGGGAGGTTCTCGCCAAGGACACTGATTTCCCTAAATCAAGGTTTTTGCCAAGGACACTGATTTCCCTGAGGTCGAAACGAATCAAGAGATTCCTGCAAAGACACTGATTTACTTACGGGTCGAAACGAATTGAGAGGTTCTCGCCAAGGACACTGATTTCCCTAAATCGAGGTTTTTGCCAAGGACACTGATTTTCCTGAGGTCGAGACGAATCGAGAGATTCCTGCAAAGACGCTGATTTCCTTGTGGATCGAAATAAATCGAGAGGTTCTCGCAAAGGACACTGATTTCCCTGAATCGAGATTTTTGCCAAGGACACTGATTTCCCTGAGGTCGAGACGAGTCGAGAGATTCCTACAAAGACACTGATTTCCTTGCGGGTCGAAATGAATCGAGAGGTTCTCGCCAAGGACACTAATTTCCCTAAATCGAGGTTTTTTCCAAGGGCACTGATTTTCCTGAGGTCGAAACGAATCGAGAGATTCCTGCAAAGACACTGATTTTCTTGTTGGTCGAAACGAATCGAGAGGTTCTCGCCAAGGACACCGATTTCCCCGAATCGAGAGGTTTTTTCCAAGGACACTGATTTCCCTGAGGTCGAGACAAATCGAGAGATTCCTGCAAAGACACCGATTTCCTTGCGGGTTGAAATGAATCGAGAGGTTCTCGTTAAGGACGCTGATTTCCCTGAATCGAGGTATTTGCCAAGGACACTAATTTCTCTGGGGTTGAGACGAATCGAGAGATTCCTGTAAAGACACTGATTTCCTTGCGGGTCGAAACAAATCGAGAGGTTCTTATCAAGAACGCTGAATCGAGGTATTTGGTAAGGACACTGATTTCCCTGGGGTGGAGACGAATCGAGAGATTCCTGCAAAGACACCGATTTCCCTGCAGGTCGAAACGAATCAAGAAGTTCTCGTCACGGACGCTGATTTCCCTGAATCGACTGATTTTCCTGGGGGTCGAGAAGAATCGAGAGATTCCTGCAAAGACACTGATTTCCCTGCGGGTCGAAATGAATCGAGAGGTTCTCATCACGGACGCTGATTTCCCTGAATCGAGATATTTTGCCAAGGATATTGATTTCCCTGGTGGTCGAGACGAATCGAGAGATCCCTACAAAGACACTGATTTCCCTGGGGGTCGAAACGAATCGAGAGGTTCTCGTCACGGACGCCGATTTCCCTGAATCGAGATATTTTGCCAAGGACACTGATTTCCCTGGGGTCGTGACGAATCGAGAGATTCCTGTAAAGACACTGATTTCCCTGCGGGTCGAAACGAATCGAGAGGTTCTCGTCACGGACGCTGATTTCCTTGAATCAAGATATTTTGCCAAGGACACTGATTTCCCTGGGGGTCGAGTCGAATCGAGAGATTCCTGCAAAGACACTGATTTCCCTGCGGGTCGAAACGAATCGAGAGGTTCACGTCACGGACGCTGATTTCCCTGAATCGAGATATTTTGCCAAGGACACTGATTTCCCTGGAGGTCGAAACGAATCGAGAGATTCCTGCAAAGACCCTGATTTCGCTGCGGGTCGAAACGAATCGAGAGGTTCTCGTCACGGACGCTGATTTCCTTGAATCGAGATATTTTTACTTACGGAGCCCTTTCGGGTTTTCATCCGTGCCCATCTTGCTTATGGACGTACCGTTTTTTTTGCGTCAGCCCTAGGATGCTGCGGTTTGTACTAGTTTAAAGACGTTTCGGTCCGTAGCTAGTTTCAGGACATTTCGGTCCGTTGTTTGTTTAGGGACGTTTCGGTCCGCAGCTAGTTTAAGGACATTACGGTCCACTGTTAGTTTAGGGACGTTTCGGTCCAATGTTCATCTTGCATGCATGTGTATTTGTTACGTGATGGGACACATGACGATGATGTGGAATACACCCATTTAGGGCATGATTTAATTTGATTGGAGTGTTTTGTGACCCATCCCTATCACGGCTTCTCCAACTTGACGCCGACGCCTGGCCCCTTCGAATAGTGTTATTTCACGCTCTTGATCAACTTTTCTCTTCTGACGGGCTTCGTTCAGCAGCATGTCAATCATCTCACTGACGGTTCCAAGGATTTTGGCACTGATACTGCCCCCAGCTCCTCTATGTTACCTTCCGACAGCGAGTGAGCTTCTTCGTCGTTTAGCGACGAATGTGAGATCATGTGGCAACTTGCCACATAATCTTCGGGTTCCTCTGACGAGTCGTCTCCCTCATTATTGTCGTTATCTCCACTTTCAAGGATATGGTTGAGAAACTCTTAGAGTGTGACCGGCGTTCGCGCTTTCTGGTTATATTCTTCTAGCGTGTCAATATGCTTTTGCAGATCTGTGCGCTTGTCTTCAGGCTGCGCGAGCTTCTTGGTCTTCTTCCTTTCCTTCGAAGACTTTGACGGCTGGGTGTTCATACTATAATTTTGCATTATTATATTCCCCATTCTTATTTATTTTACAAATAAACAGATGTTTTTGACCCATGTCTGCTATATAGTTGCAGGTTACAGGTTCTCGGAATCAAAACAGTGAAAAAGATGAAAAGACGATACAAAAGTGAGACTACGACTAACAAATGGAAGAATCTTGATCAAGCTTACAGTTTGGAGAATAAACGAAGAATCAATGAACAAGTTCACAACGTACAAAGGCAGCGCAAGGTTAAAGACTTCGACACGAAGCGAACGGTAAAGTCCACTATATTATTCACTGTGGAAATCTGGAAGAAGACCAGAAGACATTCTGAAGAACAAAGTGAAGAAAACAGATGCTAAAAGCAATTTGAAGCAATAGAAGAAAAACTAGCCATCAAGCCCTCAAGACGGCCGCGGTTCCGCGGCCAAACCTGGCTATTAGCCGCGGATCCGCAGCCGTGCGTTGCGCGTGCGTGGCACGTGTCGGTGGTGTCGATGCGACGGTGCATTTATTAGGTCTTTCTTGGGGTAAAATTGTAATTGCAGATGTGAGTCGATTGTAACCCTATGGTTTCTATGTTCTATAAATAGAAACCCTAAAACCTCTTTTAGGTTATGTCTCTTCTTGTGCCTCATTTCATTTTATCAAAATTCAGATTTGTAAATTTCTACAATGTATGAAGAGAGCATCAAATAAAGAAAGTAGTTTTTTTTATTTCCATGCCCTAGGTAATTTCTTTCCTGCCCTAGTATAGATTTTTCATTATCTGCCCTAGTATAACTTTCATTAATTGCCCTAATTAATTAGTTTAGAACTTGTTTATCAATTCTCTAATGCGTGAGTAGTCTCCTCGCTTGTTAGGATTAGATTTGGGGAAGGCTTAAGAGATGAAGATCTCTCACCCCTTTCTTGCTCATCATACGTTTTTATAGGACTCCATGCATACATGCACACACCGCTCCCTACGGCACCCTATCCCACGAGGTAGCGGTGATACCGTAGTATAAACGACCGGTTGCGTATGTTTTCCATGGAGTTTAGGGTAAGAATTAAGAAAGGAATGACAAGAACCTAAAGGTAGAAACATCGTTTCGTCCCGATGGTACTAATCCACTTTATTAATTATTACCATAACACCTCATAGATCTTAATTAGGGCATAGAAAGCGGTGAGGAATATTGACTTTCCAAACTTGACCTAAACCTAACCCTAGCAAGATTTTAATCCTAGTCTAGATCAACTTAGTTTTTAGATTTAATCAATCCGACAACAATCGGAATTAACTCGTTAGAACAAATTGAGAATACACAAAATTCCTGTGGACTGACCCGTACTCACCGGCTAGCTACCAAGCGACGTCGTTCTTGATTGCGGTTAACAAATATTTTTGATTCATCTTTTAAAAGCGCACACGCGACTAACTCTTCCAATCAAATAGCACCGTTGCCAGGGATGGTGTAGTATTTTCTTTTTGCAATTTCGGGTTAATATAAATCATAAAATTCATAAAAAACTGAAAAATTAAAAAAGTATAAAAATTTATCATCTTGTTATTCTTTGAAGGGTATTTTCGTTTGAATTGTGCAGGATCGACAAACGAGTTCAGATCTGGAAAAATCCAGAGAACGAAACAGAAAACTGAAAATCTGAACAACAGAGGATTACAATAACAAAGGAGCAGAAGAAATCTGGAGATATGAACCGCACTTCCGACCGCGGAACCGCCGCCGCAACCCACCTCGCGCCGCGGAACCGCCGCGGGTTGCTGACGTCAGCAACCCGAAATCCTACTGTAAGTCTCCTCTCTCCTTCTCTGCAATCCCTGATATCTTCTCTGTAAATTTGCCTGCAGGATTCTTTGCGCTAAAAAAATTTCTCCCCTTCTCCAATAACTTGATCTTGTGCAGGATTCTTTGCGCCGCGCTAAAAAATTGTTTGCAAGTGTTTGATTGTGTTTACTGTTTTGCATATTTTAAATTGACTTTAAGGGGCTTGAACACCAATCCAGATTGGGTGGGGATTTCATTACCCTTCCCAGGACCCCAAAAATCACATAAAGTATATTGCATTGACCATTCAAGTTAATTAAAAAAGATTAGACTCAGCCCTAAGGACTTCGTGCTCAATAGAATAAAGGACTAGTTGTAGGCATCGACCGTTGATCCTAACCTGACTTTGTGGTGCCTAGGCTACACAGGTAGGGAAAGGTAACTTTAAAAGACCCGTCTCACGGTGATTCGTGAGCGGATTCCTCCTTTCTCTACTTGTGCTTACCTGGCAACAATTGGCGGTGAAGAGGTGGTTTGAGATCCTACTTCTTGCCCTTTGGAACAGTTAGGAGCTGTCTAGCTGACCTAGGTAACCCTAGATCTAGGCCTGATTGTGCATTTGTGATTGATTGAATGTGTGTCTAAGCCTTTTATCGAAAATCTTTTTTGCAAAAAGCTCCACATAAAAAAACACAAAAAGAAAAAAGGAAAAATTTTTACAAAAACTTGCAACTTGTTGGTAAGAAATCCGTGCACCCCACATTCTTTTTCTTCCCCTTTCCTACATCATGGGTACCTCACCTCATAAAACTCTTGCCGAACTTTGGTACCCTCATCCAAACATTGCTTCATACGCGAATTGTTTTGGTCGAATTACGGACGACCCCTCCATGCCCAAGATTTCTTTGAAAGATCAAATAGAAGGGTCTAGGAGAAACAGTTGGACTCCGCAATCCACTTTGTATCAACCATTTCAACTTTCACCACCTTCTTACGTTGATACTCCTTTTTCGAGTCCTGTTGTAACTCCGAAACCCATGTCTATAGCTGAACATATTGAACAATCTCGTAACCGATCTTTCATTCCTTTCAACACTTCCAGTTCTTGGGATCAACAAGTCCATTCACCTTTTTGTCCAAATGTTGATCCTACTTCTGTCCAACCATTCAATTCCTACCAGTCCTACCCGACTTTCACACCTTTCCTAGACATTGCTTCTACACAACCATTTAGGAGTTTCACGTATCCAAACAACTTTGAATCTTTTACTGAAACCCTTTCACAACCCATGTCTAGTCTGGAAGAGTCGTTGGAAGCGTACATTGAAGCAACAAACCGACAGATGAGGAATTTGGATGCGTCCATTGCCGCCCTTAATTCATCAAGACAACCTAGTGAACCGGTAGCTAGTTTCTAACTAGCTCCAAATTTTCTAATGTATGATGAGGCGGTTGGACAGAGTGAGAATTTGAGTGGTGAGAGTGAGCTGTACACACTTCCAAATCAAACGTACCCATACCCAATTGAATCCCACAACTCCAGTTTTCAAACAAGTGTCCCAAATGATTCACCGGTTGAAAATAAAACTTTTAATGAGTTATGTGACTTTGTAGTGCTTGATTTGCCAGATTGTGAAGGGTCCCTTTCGAGTGAAACCATCACCAATCCTTTCGACCTCTACACCTCCAATCTAGAACCTGAATTGATAAATATTCATGCTTTTGATCGAGGGATCGCGGCTTGTTGCTTTGGCGAACAACCGGTCTCGGGTCACTCGGGTGTTGTTGGGCGTTGGCGACGAAGGTCGCTTTCCCTTTCCCTTTTTCATTCCGAGAATCCGTCTTTGAAGAGGAAGGCCTATGGCCCATCTGGTCCATTTGGGCCAGCTTGTCAATCAAGTCCTTGAAGGTGGTCGGCTTGAAAAACACATAAATTAGGATATAGTTGCCTGCGGATCAAGTGTCCCTACGAACAGGCCCACGGCAGGAGCTTCTTCTATGCGTTGTTCGCATCTCGACCATACATTCCGCCACCGGAATGCATATTGCATCCACGTCTCTCCTGGCTTCACCCTGGCATTGATCAATGCCGTGATCGGGGTGCGTTCACTGGCACTTGCGAAACGCTAAGTGAATAGCAACTCCATCTCTGTAAACGTTTTGACGGAGTCATTCGGCAGCTCCGAATACCATTCAAAGGCCGTCTCCGCCAACCTGCCAACAAACTGGCGAAGCAGCAGTTTGTCATCACCCCCAGTATTACCGCACAGAGCCTTGAACTGAGCGACTTGCTGATGGGGATTGCCTTTCCCCTTATACACATGGAATTTAGGGATCGTATATCCCGACGGGTACTTTATTTGAACGTACCAACCCGGATAGGGTCGTCCAGTCTTGACGATTTGGCCAGCCGCTTCGCTCGCCTGGTGAGCTCGTATCTATTGAGCTATATAGTCATCAAGGGCGGCTTTGGAAATCGTCTCTTCCTTGGCTGCTGATCGAGCCGGAAGAGGGTTCGATGTCTCCCCTCTGTCGTCTTCAAGGATAATCGGATGGTCTTCAGCCGGGGGATCTGGCTGTATCATCATCCCGACCATATCTTGGAACAAGAGCGCCATTTGTTTTATGTTGGCCGCTTGTTTTGCGGCCTCTTTGTCTTTCTTCTCGAGCATTCTTCGGAGGAACTCGTCGTCGGTTTCCTGTTCCTGGCGCTGCTCCGACGATGTCTCCGGGCTTTCTTTTAGCCCAGTGAGTGCGACCATCTTTGTCAGCATCTCCTGAAGCTTTTGTTGCTGCTCCTGAGTTTTCGTCACAGACCGTGTGAGTGGTCGATGACCCGTAGAAGAACGGCTTTCCTCTTTTCCGGCAGCCATGTAGACATTGTGCACTATCATGCCCCCAGACTTAGGGCGTTTAGGTTCAGTGCCTTTGAGATTTTTTGTAGACAGGGGGATCTTCTCCGGCCTTCTCCTTTTATGGGCGGTCGAAGTTGAGGGGGCCGTTATAGTAGGCACCCATATAGAAGATACCTTCCGTGGCATGGCTGCGAAATGGTCCCCCTCCTGTCGACTCTTTATTTTCTTCTTTCGGCGGGGGTAGTCTTGGTCAACTACAGAGTCTTGGACTCTTCGCCAGACCCTGTGGATTTTGGAGGACAGCCGCTGAGGGGGCTGCTCCGGCTTCTCCTTTGTGACATTTTCAGCGGGTGGAGAAGACCTTTGGAGAATTCTCGCGCACCCTCCTGAGCGGCCCAAATCTATTCCTAGTTGGAATAGCAGCGTCAATTTCCACCATCGGAGCTGGTGGAGTCAATCCAGAAGGGGAACTGCCCCCAGCTTTCCTCACTCGGCGCCAGTGGCGACGTCGAGCATGTCTTGTAACCGGGATCACCTTTGTTGTCGGGGTAGCTTCGTCATGTCCCCTGATCTGATGAGAAGTTGTTGTCGGTGTCAGCCTATCGAAGACAAACGTCTGCTGAGAGGGAATAGTCAATCTTGCGAAGGCCGACTTTTGAGCAGGGGAAGCATTTTTAAAGACTTCACCTGCAGAAGGAGTTGGAACGGCCAGTCTTGCGAAGACTGATCCCTTAGAAGGAGAATCCCCTTTGACGACTTCGCCTATCGGAGTTGGAATGGCTATCCGCTTCAGGATAACTCCTTCAGGTATTGCAGGTTTCTTTACGGGCCCACTGGAACTCAGGCTCGGCCTGTCGAAGACTGATGCAGTAGACTTGGAATTGGAAGACCCGTTGAGAGGGGCCGTGGTAGTTGTAAGCCGATCGAAGATCGACTTCTTCGGAGTTTCCTGTGAGAGCCTAGGGACGCTGAAGCTTGCCAGTGGGATCATGGTCCTAAAGAACAGTCCAGTGGTGGCCTAAGTCACCTGTTCCACCGGCATGGCAAAGATGGAGGCCACTTGGGGCCCATAGGTCACTCCTCCAGTGAGGACAGAAAGGGAGTTGCTGTTACAGTTAGTGCAGCTGGAGGCCATTGCTCTTCTTTTCTCTGCACGTGAGAAAGACACCAAATCTTAGTACCTAGAATTCGCAGGCAACCATAACAGACAGCGATTTGTTCGCGAAACACGACACACAAAGTGTGGAGTGGAAAGAGAAAGAAGTCCCACCGAGCGTGACAGAATCTGTTCACCGCCGAAAGACGCGACCGGGACGTTGAGACGTCCGGCCTGAATTTTAGGGGCAGATGCTATTTGGATTTATCCGTCCACCTCTCCGAAGATGCCAAGTTGATTTATGGCACCGTGTATCGAAGGTTTAGACGGATGCGGCCGTTGTAGAAGACTTCGTCAGATTCTCCCTCGTTTGCGAGGGGTTTTTGATTGTGGGGACGCTCTTCTCTGGAGGCGCAAGCCCCTGCAGTTAATTACGTTACCGCGTAGCGATAACCACTTTCTCCTTCTCCAGATATTTACTTCGTGTCGTGTATGTTTGTTTTGTTTTAGGTTGCCCGTGGATTGTATACGGAGACTAATTTATATTGTTGCCCATAGGGCGGGGATTAGTCCAAATCCGTATTTTCTTAGATTTGTGTTTGTTTGATTTAAGGATCGTTAATCTCATTTGAGATTAAGATCAACTTAAATGTGTTTTAGGATACGTTAGTCTAATTTTTAGACTAAGAACTACTCAACAGGGTTTTGAGATCATTTAGATCCAACGAAAGAGTATTTGGGCTCTATCGTCTTAGTTTAGGGACGTTGCGGTCCATTGGGTTTAAGGACATCATAGTCCATGTGAGTTTAAAGACATCATAGTCTGTAGGGTTTAAAGACATCATAATCTGGTTTAAATACATCATAGTCTGTAAGGTTTAAAGACATCATAGTCTGGTTTAAAGACATCATAGTCTGTAAGGTTTAAAGACATCATAGTCTGGTTTAAAGATATCATAGTCTGTAAGGTTTAAAGACATCATAGTCTGGTTTAAAGACGTCATAGTCTGTAAGGTTTAAAAGACATCATAGTCTGGTTTAAAGACATCATAGTCTGTAAGGATTAAAGACATTATAGTATAGTTTAAAGACATCATAGTCTAGTTTAAAGACATCATAGTCTGTAAGGTTTAAATACATCATAGTCTGGTTTAAAGACATCATAGTCTGTAAGGTTTAAAGACATCATAGTCTGTAAGGTTTAAAGACATCATAGTCTGGTTTAAAAACATCGTAGGCTGTAAGGTTTAAAGACATCATATTCTAGTTTAAAGACATCATAGTCTGTAAGGTTTAAAGACATCATAGTCTCTAGGGTTTTGGTTTAACCGTTTGGGGATGCTCCAAAAGTTATTGGTTATTGGGACCCTCCATCTCTCTGAAGACGTTGAAGAATTACAACATGTATCAGAGGTATGAAGAGATGTACCCTTGAACCAATGTTGGTTGGGAGATCTGTAGTCAGGTTTGGGACTAAGACCAATTAAAGAGATTGTGAGCACATGGGCTCGTTTAATCTGAATTGGGGGACTTATGGCCAACTTGGGCTCAGTCCACTCAGTTTTGGATAAAATGTTGAACATTTGTTTGGGCTCAGCCCCTTTTTGTTCAACAATTCTGAGCATTGATTTGGGTTCTGACACCCCTCTTTCTTTTTGTTTTTTATTGAGTGTTGAACACTCTTTATGGCGCTGGGGCTTTATTTAAAGAGCGCTTTGTATTTCCTCAGCGCCCACGTGAGGAGCACGTGGAGCGCTTGGCGCTGAGCGCCAGACTTGGAGCGCTAAAGCGCTTCTTATAAAATAGCGCCCACGTGAGGAGCACGTGGAGCACTTGACTTGGAGCGCTAAAGCGTTTCTTTTAAAGTAGCGCCGACGTGAGGAGCACGTGGAGCGCTTGACGCTGAGCGCCAGACTTGGAGCGTTAAAGCGCTTCTTTTAAAATAGCGCCCACGTGAGGAGCACGTGGAGCGCTTGGCGCTAAGTGCCAGACTTGGAGCGCTAAAGCGCTTCTTTGGCAGTTCTGATCAGTCTGTGCTCTGAGAATTAAATTCTCGTTTATAAGAGACTTTGTTTCACGGATCTAAGTTCTTCTTTATGAGGAGATGCTATGATTTCTTTTGTTTTTCGTTATGAGAGACTTTGTCTCATGGACTAAGAACTAAGTTCTTCTTTTACAAAGAGAGACTTTGTCTCATGGATCTAAGAACTAAGTTCTTCTTTTTATATAAAGAGATGCTACGATCTCTTTTGGTTTTTTTCCTTACCTTGAAGAGAGGTAGCTTTCGCTTTGAACTCTGAAGTTTTTGGGGGAGTTCTTTTCCGTTTCTTCTTTTAATTTGAAACTTATGGGGAGGTTTCTCTGTCTGCAAGACTTGAAGTCTTGGGTCCTTTATATAGGGAGGCTGATTTGTTGAATCAGTTAAGAAAATCTCTCACTGAGAGATCTCTGATTGATTTGGGGATGTTTCCCACCATTGGATCTTTGATCCAAGGACTTCTATTTTACAGAAGACATTTTTTTTGTTTTTAACAAGATTGGGAAAATATTTTCTCATACAGAACTTATTCTGTATCTTGGTGATTTTTAATCAACATTGGATCTTTGAACCAACGGTGCTCTGATTTATAGAGCACAATCTTTCTTGTTTAGAAAGATTTGAGGAGTATTTCCTCAATCAGAATTTAATTCTGTACTTTAATAATTTATCATCTTCATTAGATCTTTGATCCAAGGGTGGAGAACTTTTACTTCTGGCGCTGGCGCTCTCGTGCTTTGCACGTGAGACGCTGCCTCAGAGTCTTTGACTTATAGCGCTTGGCTCTCTCGTGCTTTGCACGTGAGGCGCTGCCTCAGAGTCTTTGACTCTTAGCGCTTGGCGCTCTCGTACTTTGCACGTGAGGCGCTGCCTCAGTTCAAATTTTGAACAGAGCTTTGCTCTTTTATTAGGAGGAAACAGGTATGAAGTATCAACAAATCTTAACACATGGAATCTAGGGTTTTCTGCTTGTATGACTATTTAAGCGACCGAGAGCTTCATACGAAAGAGCATCAAACCGAAGAGATCACGAGGTCTAAGATGATCCATGCATCCAGGTTGATCATCAGCTGTTCATCTACTTCCTACGAGACAGAGATCGGGAGCATAAACTAGGGTTCTTATACTCTAAATTCGACGGATTTGTAAATGATAGTTGATTAATAAAAATGTAGATTTTTAGTTTAATTCTTTGCATTTTACTTTCTGCGTTAGTTTCCGCATTTACAATATGATCTCCTTCTTCATCTTCTCTTCTATCTTAACTATGCGTGAGTAATTACTAGCTTGCTACGGTTCGTAGGATTATGGTAGATCAATAGATGATAAAATCTCTTAACTTCTTTTAAATCTTATAAAGTTTATAAATTTTAGCAAAAGAAATGTTAACATCCTTATCGGGCGCGCTACCAATTTATTGATAGTCTTGACCGCGATTTGAGTATGATTAACAATTATTTTGGTAAATGGTAGATATGAATAGAGATCAATCCAAAGATAAGGGTTAAGAGTGGGGAAACCCTAGTTTCTTCCAAAAGAACTCTAATCCACATTCATCACTATCGATCTAGTTTTAAATCTATTAAAAGATAAAAGGAGTCATCTTTAACTAATCATCCATTTCTACTAAATTCTATGAACCCTACAAGCCTCTTCTTTATAGATTCTACATCCGCATATCGTAGATCTACAACCAATCACCCCTTCTTTCAATCAACTCGTCTAAAGTAAGATAAAAGATTCGACGTTTCCCTGAGGACGACCTGTACTCATCTCGGCTAGCTACTCGCGACACCGTTATTGATTGTGGTTACTACTTTATTTATGACACACTTCTTTTACAAATCTAGAATCAATCACCATACGACTCCCGAAATCACTATATATGCAAGCAGTGGGACTCCTGAGATTCCGTTGATCGAACTCACACTCAAACTACCCCACACCCCGCGGTATACATCAAACACCGACCATGAATCCAAATACTAGTCGCTCCATGACAAGTCTACGCGAAAACTGGAGACAGGGTCTCCATCAAGCATGTCTCAACTGGTATCCAAGATAAATGGACAGTGCTCTATATCTTACTTATGACACTAACATTAGTGCTTCCATAACCATCCCATACCAGTTATAGTTACACTTATATATGTCCCATAGGCGTCGACAGTGCAATAACTAATTGGTTCCGCTGATTGTGTACAAGTACGTGTCACTTCACTTATTCAATCACGCTTTTACACTAACGTACTTACCACAATCCAATCACTAACATTTATCACCTGGTAATGTAACACTGTCACTAGGATTTCAATGCAAGTGAATACTAATTACAAGGGTATAATAGTCATGCAATATGATGGAAATACAGTAAATGCACTACTGAGTACATGTGAGCAACCAGTGTCGGTTGGATTAGAAAAATCACATAAAATCACACGTGTATAATTTGTCAAAACAATATAAAAGTCATATGAAGTATATTTTTTTATATAAGCATTAAAATTAGTTTCAAGTCAATCGGGTTTCAGGTTTGCGAGTTAAGGTCATTTCATTTTAAGTGTTTACTGCTGGAAATCCAATTGCTGAACTGAAAGTCTGTTTCGTAACATGTTCTACTCCCTATTAGGAGCCTAATTAGGCGACGCTATAGTTAGATAATATTTAGATTTAACTGTTATATTTCCAACGCACCATATGGATCAATAATATCCACTGTACGCAGGGAGATATTCACTGTCTAAGGTTAAGGTATACATTATGTTTCTGCATGAAACTGCAGAACACATCGACAGTTTAAAAGGGGTTATAAATATCAAATAACACCGGAATGAAATGAGAACAGTACCGTTGGAAAGATAATTTAATTATGTACGCTTATATGTATGGGTATGCACATCTGTACATTTAAACGGTGAGGTATATGCGTTCTAAAACAAGCAAGGGCGGAGATTCTTGCTCCGGACTGCAGTTCAGAGCCATGAATCGCCTCAGTATTCGTTGTTATAACTTATTAAAATGCAAAGATGAACTATGGGGTGCTGTAGATTTATCTGTTGGCCTAGATACGGGCCATAGCAATCTGAGATCATATATATAGATGATTTATTATGATTTTAATCATTCAGCTTGTCCGAGAAAATTCATCTCTCACAAGGGTTACTGGGTTGTCGTTTTAGGGGGTAACCAACTTTATTTACAACCAAATCTATATACGATGTTCATTAACCATGCAGGGTTTCATCGATCATGAGTTCTGCCATATTAGAGTAGGTTTTCGCTTAGGATTCGTATCGAACATCTAGGTTAAGCATTCAGTATCAAACAAAACACAGGTTTTCCTTACTTAATCGAAACTAGTTATTATCCCTAAATTTCTACGTGATATCAACATGGTCATAAGTCCTAGTCGGGCTTCATTAGCACAATTAACACAAACGTTCGCTATTGTGTTCGAATCACAATTCAATTACGTTTATAATTAATTGTAATAGTAATCATAGCATGATAAGCAAGTTTTGAAACTTTCCTGACGACGACCGTAACAACGACAGCGACACGTACGGCACGATCACGATGATGGTGACAACGACATGGTGATAACAGCACGCGACAGGTCTCGGCTTGGCTAGGGGTTTAGCATAGCTTGGGGTTCAAGCTTGGGCAAGCTTTGAAGTTGGCGCAGTGTTGATGGCGAGGAGCTCGGGTGATGCGACGGTGGTGGCCTGCGGCAAGGAGAAGCTCGGTTGCGGCTTGAGGTGCGAGGAGGTCAGCTCGATTCGATGGAGGCTCGGCGATGGGGTTCTCGGGTGCACTACAAGGGGACCTGGGTCGGCGTCAAAGTGGGTGTTGTTGGAGTTGGTCTCGGGTCTGGGTGTTCTGCTGGTGGTGGGGTGAGGGAGAAGGAGCTAGAGGTTGCGGCGAGGTCAGGGAGCTCGTGGCGGAGGTCGGAGGTGCATTGGGGTCGCCGGTGGTTGAAGTGGAGCTCAGGGGCGGGTTGGATGCTTGGTGCTGCTGCAGGGTTAGGTTGAGAGGAGGTCGTCGGAGGTGGAGTTATAGGGAGTTGAGCCGGCGGTGGGTAAGGGCAATGATTGTCGCCGACAGCAGTCGGTGTGATGAGGAGGAGAGGGTGGCTATGTGAGGAAGTGGGTGCAGCGGTAGGTGGAAGTGGAGGAGGAAGATGGGATTGCGGCGACGAGGTCGGCGGAGGTGAAGATGGGGAAACTTGGTGGGCTCTATCTCGTCGATCGGTGGAGGTAAGGAGCTCGAGATGTGGGGCTTCTCAAGTGAAGAGATAGAGGAGTGAAGAGAGTGGGGTTGGTTGTGAGAAGAGAGCGAGGACGAGGGAGGCGAGGGGGATCGGGGGCGATTGCGGGGATCTCGGGAGAGCGCAAGGGAGGGGGAAAACGTGGAGATGAGGTCGAAGTCGCGGGGAGGAGCGGGTGAGGATTTTGGGGAGGAGATCTTGCGGGGACATTGGTGTAGTGGGCGCAGTCATCGTGGCCATTGGGGAGCGGGTCTTGCGGGAGTGGGGCTCGTTGCGCGGAGGCGAAGGAAAAGAGCGAGAATGAGAAAAGAAGAAGGCTGCGGGGATGGGGTGTAACGGGTCGGGTTCGGGTCCGGGGTAGGGTAGAGAGAAAAGTTTTGGGTTTAGTTGAGGGATTGGGCCAGGGGCTTGAAATGGGATTCATAGGCTTGAGCTTTGGGGTAGGAAAATA
This sequence comes from Agapanthus africanus, assembly GCA_030015575.1. Taxonomy (NCBI): domain Eukaryota; kingdom Viridiplantae; phylum Streptophyta; class Magnoliopsida; order Asparagales; family Amaryllidaceae; genus Agapanthus; species Agapanthus africanus. The sequence continues at coordinate 328,110,248 of JASDDO010000019.1, forward strand.
AGAATTAGGAAAAATATAAAAAGGGGATAGGTTTTAATTAGGGTAAAGGTTTAGAAATTAGGTTTTGGAAAAATATAGAAAATTATGTAGGAAAATTTGGGGAAAATATTTGGAAATTATTTATTAAAATATTGTTACGGTATATCGGAACTGGGTATTACATATAACATCTTCCTGGGACATCCTACCCTAAACGCCCTCCGAGCTCAGATCTCGACCTACCACCTCGCGCTCAAGTTCCCTTTGGAAAATGGGGGGATAGGCCGGGCCTATGGAGATTACAAAACTGCCAGGATCTGTCTTGCCTCAACATCTCCAGCCGGGGAACAGGGTGACGATTTCGAAGACACGCACGATCCTCAGGGGTCTTTGGACACACGCAACGACCGAAAAGAGATTCGAGGTGCCCCGTTGGAAGATTTAGTAGAAATTCCTCTCATGAAGGGAGTTGCCGGCCGTACTGTCTAGATCGGCTCTCTTTTAACAGGAGGCGTTCGCGACGAACTGATCCAGTTCCTCCGGAGCAACTCTGATGTGTTCTCTTGGACACCAGTAGACATGACCAAGATTGACCCTAAGGTGATTTCCCATAAGCTCGGGGTTGACCTGAAAGCCGGACCAATTCGACAAAAGAAAAGAAGTTTCGCACCGCTGAAACAAAAGGCGATAGAGGAAGAGGTGGACCGACTGCTCGTGGCCGACTTCATCAGGAACCTGGACTACTCGGATTGGCTGGCGAACGTGGTCATGGTCAAGAAAGCAAATGGGAAATGGCGCATGTGTGTTAATTTCACTGACTTAAATAAGGCCTGCCCCAAAGACAACAACCCACTCTCTCGAATAGATCAGCTAGTAGACAGCTCGACCCGTCATGAATTACTAAACTTCATGGACTCCTTCTCTGGTTATAATCAGATCCAAATGAACCCAGCCGACGAAGAGCTAACCGTCTTCACCACTGATCGGGGAGTCTATTGCTATAGGGTAATGCCCTTCGGACTCAAGAACGCCGGGGCCACGTACCAGTGACCGGTCAACAAGCTGTTCAAACCACAAATTGAGGAAATCATGGATGTCTACGTCGACGACATGCTCGTAAAATCTGCCTCATCAGCCGGGCACACTACGGACCTCGGCGAAACATTCGACGTCTTGCGGAAGTACAAGATGAAGATGAATCCAGCTAAATGTGCGTTCGGCATCACAAGTGAGAAATTCCTTGGATTCATGGTTACCCACCGTGGAATCGAAGCAAACCCAGAAAAAATCAGGGCCATCATCAACACGGCGACGCCCAAAAGCAATGTTGATATCATGCGACTCACCGGAAGGGTAGCTGCATTGAATCACTTTATGTCCAGATCTGGAGAAAAGTGCCTACCTTTCTTCAGAGCCTTGACGAAAATTCCCAGGTTCGAATTGTCCGACGAGTGCCAGAACGCTTTCAAACAACTCAAAGCACACCTGGCGACCCCACCACTTCTTACCCGACCGGTCGATGGGGACGAGCTGTCACTATATCTAGCCGTCTCCGATCTAGCCGCAGGCTCAGTGCTCTTTAGAGAATTCGAAGGTATACAGAGACCAGTCTACTACATCAGCCATGTTTTTAAGGACGCGGAAACCAGATACCCGGCCATAGAAAAAATAGTCCTTGCGCTCATCGTCACCTCCAGGAAACAACGACACTATTTCCAGGCACACACGATCCTTGTCCTCACTGAATGACCTTTAGGGAATATCCTCGCCTCCTCTGAATCATCGGGCCGCTTAGAGAAATGGATATGGGAGCTGTCCTAATTCAATATCAAATACCGACCTAGACAGCCTATCAAAGCACAGGCCTTAGCCGATTTCATGGCCGAATACACTATTCACACTAAGGAAGGGGTGGCAGCACAGAGCCATGACTCACGACCCTTAGTCAAGGAGGTGCTCGTCCCCATCCCGGATTGGATACTCTATGTGGACGGATCCTCTATAGAGGAAGGGAGGGGGGCCGACCTAATCATCCACGACCTAAATGAGGCAGAGATGGAGTACTCTCTGAGGCTTAGTTTTAAGGCGTCAAACAACGCGGCAAAATACAAGGCTTTATTGGCCGGGCTACGAATCGCCTCCGGAGTGGGGCTAAAGAAAATCAAGATACGCAGTGACTCCGCGCTAGTCGTCGGCCAAGTGACCGGGCGTTTTATAGCCCGGGAACCGCTAATGGTAAAGTACATGGTGAAGATAAAAAGGCTTTAGAGAAATTTCGACGAGTTCCAAGTGGAGAAGATTCCCAGAAACTTGAACACCGAGGCCGATGCCCTGAGCAAACTCACCTCTTCCTATTTGGCCAATCACAAAATAAATATCCACTTCGAAGTTCTACCGTGACCCAGCGTGGAAGATGAAGAAGCAACACTCCAGATCTACAAGACTAAAGGGGATATTCAGAATTGGAGAAAGCCCATTTTAGAATTTCTAAAGGATGGAGTACTCCCAAAAGACCGGGCCAAAGCCCGCCGGCTTCGAGCGAAAGCTCGCCACTTCGTGTGGAGCAAAGAAAACCTATACAAGAATTCGTACACTCAACCTCTGCTCCGATGCGTCGATCCCCACGAAGCAGACCACGTCTTACGAGAAATACATGAAGGGGTCATAGGGCGCATCAAGGGGCCCGCGGCCTAGTTCAAAGGACACTGCCGCAAAGGTATTACTAGCCAGAAATACACTAAGGCGCCGAAAAGCTGGTCAGAAGATGCAAGAATTGCCAACTCTTTGGCAGCGTCCATCGTCTCCCCATCACCGAACTAACACCACTATGCTCCCCTTGGCCATTTGCGCAATAGGGGATGGATATGGTGGGCCAACTCCCCACTGGCACGGGTGAACACAAATACACCTTTGTCGCTGTAGACTACTTTACGAAGTGGATAGAAGCCATATCAATTAGAAAACCATATGCCACATCTACAATAAAATTCCTACAGAATAATATAATCTCCCGATTCGGAATCTCGAGGTGCGTTGTCACCGACCATGGAACCAACTTCGAGAATGACAAAGTCAGAGAATTCTGCAACGACTATCATATATTGATGAAGTTCTCTGCGGACGCGCATCCCCAATGCAACGGGCAAGACAAAATAGCGAACCAAGGCGTTATCCGTGGACTCAGAGCCCGCCTGGAGGGAAGACAAAGCAGCTAGGTCGAGGAACTGGCTCGGGTACTGTGGGCGTTGCAGACGTCAAGAAAAACACCCATAGGAGAAACCCTGTTTAGCCTCTGCTACGGCACCGATGCGATGGTCCCCGCAGAAATCGGATTGCCCAGTTATCAGGTCGAGCACTTTGACGACGAAGCCAACACCTTGACTCTACGAAGCAACCTGGACATTTTGTTGGAAAAAAGGGATCATGAACAAATCGGAATGGCCGCCTATCAGCAGCAGACAGCCCGCTACTACAATGCCCAAGTTAAACGTCGAGCCTTCAAGACAGGGGACTTGGTCTTACGACGAAACGAATTAGTGGACCAAGGGAAGCTACATAAGTTTTCCTCGAAGTGGGACGGGCCATTCTTCGTGACAGAGACATTACCCGGCGGAGCCAAGTGCCTCCAAGACTCCAGAGGGCGTGATTTTCCTCGGCCATATAACGCCGAAAAGCTCAAATTGTATAGATAAAACTTGTACCCCTTTTTGTATAATACAATTCCCTTTCGTATCGACTAAAATTTCCAAACCGAGCTCTCACACGAATTAGACTCTTACACTGACCTAGTATCCTAACTCTTCCTTCCTTTCCTTGGCTTCAAGGTAAGGAGTGGGGAGAAACCGCATGTAGGCCAACGACAAAAAAAGGGGAAGAGATAATACTCCGTAATCACGGCCAAAGAGAGGTCTTTTAGCCAAAAGAAAATTTATTGAATTTATTCAGAGGTATTCTTGGTTCCTTAGCCTCACAAAGAAAAGGAACTCCTAAACTATAACAACAAAGGAGGAAGTGGGTTAAGAAAACATTGACGATGATACTCGGAAGAGTTCCTCCAGCTGAGCCCAGGCAACCTCCGCCCGCTCTCTCTGACGGTATCCATGGACCATGGAAGCTATGGATTGGCCGGGGTTCCCCGCAGCCGAACACGACGCCACGATCAACCTCTGCTGGAAACATTCGAGAAATATGTCCACCGAGCGATCCCGCCTTCTCTTCGAGATTAGACCCAGCTCGTGGGCCGTATGCATCTCGTCAAACGCCTCATCCATTGCTTGCAGGGACAGAGCATTATAAAGACCCGGGGAAGACTGTTGGGGTAAAAATTTACACTCCGGTTGACCAAGTAAAAATCAAAATCAACCCCAAGCCAAGTGGGCCCAAGCCCAGATCCAGTGGGCCCATGTCCGGGTCGAGCTCGAACATGAAGCGGCCGGCCTCCCCCTATGCCAAGATAAAAATTTTGTAATAAATAATTTTGTTGTATTTCTTTTATTTTATTTTATGGATAAATGTAAGAAAAATAGGCATAAAGCCAAATTTTTGTAAAGCCCATGGCTTATGTGCAAAAAGAAATGGCACATGAGCCATGGGATAGGCAAAATGCCATTTTGTGAAGCCCAAGGGGCTATGTGTAAAGTGTATAGCCTATAAAGGCAAATATAATGAAATATCTCAATAACTTTTTTTCTCTCTCCAAAAAATTTTAGATCTGAGATCTTTTCTCCTTCTTCAAGGTTCCAAAACCTTCTTCTTTCTTTTGAATTAAATCAAGAGTTTTACTCTTCATTCTATAAAACTAAATAGTTTTCACCACAAAACCCATAAAGGGGAACTCAGATCTTCCATTAGATCTCAAAAAGAAGAGATTTTTTAAAATCTCATATCTCTTGATCTTCAAGATCCAGCAACCAGAGGATAAAGAAGAAGAACCCCTTTTATCAACCCCAAAACATCTTAAGAGTTTAACTCCACCCTGATTTCTCTTTCGAGAATTTCTGGAGCTAAAAGCCTCCTTTTCTCGCCGGCGCCCAAGCGCTCAAGCGCCAAGCGCCCAAGCGCCAAGCACCCACGTGCCGACACGTAGCGCGCTGGCGCTCGAGCACAAAGCGTCCACGTGCCGACACGTGGCGCGCTTGCCCTCCAGCGCTTGCGCTCCAGCGCCCTGCGCTCAAGAGCAAAGCGCCCACATGCCGACACAGGGCGCTTGCGCTCCAGCGCCCACGTGCCGACACGTGGCGTGCTTGCGCTCAAGCGCCCAGCGCTCAAGCGCAAAGCGCCCACATGCCGACACGTGGCGCGCTTGCGCTCAAGCGCCCAGCGCTCAAACGCAAAGCGCCCACGTGCCGACACGTGGCGCGCTTACGCTCCAGCGCCCTACGCTCAAGCGCAAAAGCGCCCACGTGGCGCGCTTGCGCTCAAGCGCAAAGCGCCCACATGCCGACACGTGGCGCGCTAGCGCCTAAGCGCACAACACCTAAGCGCACAACGCTCAAGGCGCTGACCCCATACGTCCTTTGGGCGCTTTTTTTCTTTTTTTATATATATGTATACATGTATATATATGTACAGATACACACACACTCCACAACACTGTTCCCCCCCAAAAAAATTTTGGGCCGGGACGCTGCCCCGCACCCCGCAAGGGGGCTGCTAGCCCTCTTGACCCCCAGCCCGCTATCCGAGTAGCGGGACCCCCGTAAAAACTCTGCGTGGCTCCCGATATATCCAAACCCCCCTCCAAAACAACACACACGTACACTGCACATTGAGTTCGCATGACCAGTTTAACCCGTTAATTGGAGGTTCCCTCGCCCCAAAGGCGAGGGGTAATTAACGGCAGCTTAGTCCACGGCTGTCGGAGATTCGGATCCCCACAATCAATAAACCCCCGTCTACCCTGGGTAGGAGGAATCTGTAGTATGCCTGACAAGCGCGCGCGTATTCCCATCTCAATGGGGTGACGAAAAACACCCTACAGATTCTGGCACGCCCGGTGGGACCTTTCTCTCCTCCCATATTTCGGGTTAAACGTTCATGCGAACTCAATCAATATACATATCGATTGCCTATGCTGAAATGATGTTTTTTTTCCGTGCAGCAATCAACTTTCGACGACAATGTCTCCCAAGACGAATTCAGCTTCCAACGTGACCATGATCCCGTACGTGGTCAAGGTCAATGCTCGTGTGGTTCTCCCCGCAAGCCTCAGTCGACAGTGGGAGGAACTGCCCCGCCAGTTTGGCTCCGTCATCATCTACCCTGCCAGAAGCGCTCATCTGGCAGAAATCCCGGCAAAACAGGCGGCCAAGCCCGTCTTAAGGGGCAAGAGGCCAAATGTCGTGACCGCCAAGGCTCCACAACTGAAACTTAAGACGGTGTCTGAACGACTCTCTGGTGCTCCAGCTGGGGGCAAGACTTCCGGTACAAAGGACGACATCAAATGTTGCGGACGCGCTCAGGCGATGACTCCAGCAAATACACAATCGAGCGTATCTCCAAAATCCTCCATTACTCGGTCTACGGCATCTTCCCGAAGAGCCAAAGTCTACCAAGTGCTTAAAGCAGAAAAGTTAAGGCAGAAGCGGCTCAGGTATCGAGCCAACAAGAGGGCCAGGACTCCGGCCAGGTGGAGTCGTGTGAGATTCCAAGAGCAGAGTCATCCTGCGACATCGACTGAATCGGCCGTAAAAATCAGCAATTCCTTCGAGCCTCTGAAGTGGGTTCAGAAAAATTCCATGACCGCCAGAATCAAGAAGACAGTGGTCCGAACAATGCTACAAAGAGACGTATTCCGGCCCCAACAGAAAAAGTATGACACTGTCTCTTCAAGAGTCTATCAGGCGCTCTGTGCCGCACGAAAGCAACGGGGCAAACCCAGAAAGGAAGCGCCAGCACCATTCAAGAATCCGGCCAGGCCAACCGCCTTCAGTCGACTTCCCGTTACCAAAACAGGAGGGTCAAGACAGCGATCCGAGAAATCAGTCGCCGATAAGAAAAAGACGGCTAGATATGTTATCCATATGGTCTATATGGCAGGCGGGCGCCCCAGCGATAACCTTCGCAGCAAGAGCAAGAATGGGGCCACCACATCCCAAGCCCAATCTGGCTTGAATGTGGTTGCCGCTGCCCAAGAATAGCTGCCTCTGCTGGATGATGAAAATCCTCTCGAGGAGGAAGATAGGCAGAAAGACCCCTCGGTCCATGCAGAGTCGATCTCGGACAGCGAGGAAGAGCCGACTTTCCGCCCCAGGACCGCGGAGCAAGAGCTGCTTCAGGAGCTTCGAAAATAGCTCAGGAGCAAAGATAAAGAGATGGCAAAGCTCTATTCGAAGATTGATGACTTAACGAACGTTGTGATGCAGCTTACGGCTCAAATTGCTCGAGCGCCTCCCAATCAAGCACAAGTAGCTACTAATCAGCCGGGTGATGACAATCCGAAGCAGCCAATGCCTGTTCCTTTGGGTCCAAGACTGGTCGAGCCGCACGAAAGCCGGCCACATTCTGCTTCTGGGGATGCCTTGGCCCCAGATAGCACTATCCCGCTAACACAAGATCGGATAATGGATTTGGTCACTAGCAAAGTTAAAACATTGGTGGCCAAAGCTGAAGCTCAGAAAGAAATTGGCAGTAGTGGGCGGCCATATCCCGCACGGTACGATCTGATCAAGTTCCCAAGCGGCTACGTCATTCCAAAGTTCGGAAGATTTGACGGGACGGGAAATGCAAATCAGCACGTCGCCCACTTCAAAGATTCATGCAAAAATACAGGGGGCAATGACGCGCTCCTTCTTCGTCAGTTTGTCAACAGCCTGATCGGTGTCGCCTTCGACTGGTACGCGAGTATACCAGACGGGTCCGTCATTACCTTTGCCCAAATTGAGTCTCTGTTTCGGCAAAGGTTCATAAGTGTCAGTGATAAAATCTCCATTGCTGACCTTGTGAGGACCAAGCCGGGGAAGAATGAAAGCAACACCGACTTTATCGCCCGATGGCATAATCTCACGGTCAAGTGCGAACCACCGCTGGAGCAAGACCAGTCTGTCAGCCTTCTTATTGGGAACCTCAGTAATTGGATGGTCCCATTCTTGTGTACAACAGGCCTCAAGATATTTCAAGAGCTAACCAAGAAAGTCCAAATGCCGGAACGCTCGAAGCAAGAGTCTACCCCAGACTCTCAGAGAGACAAAACTTGGAAAAGCAAGCGGGACGACAACCGTAGAAGCGGGAGTTCCAGCAGCACCAATGTCTTCAATGCGTCCGATAATGAAGAAAAGCGAAGGGCGGGCGAATCCAAAACCAACCGGTCTCGGAAGCCATTGTTGGGAGGAGATGGGCCTTCCCTAGAGGAGAAGAAGAACAAGGTTTACTCTTTCAGGAGGGACAAGGTCCGAAAGATATTTAAAGATGCCTTGAACAACGGTCTACAATTGCCAGAGTCGAAAAGACCTCAAGAAGCAAAAATGACCGACAATCCCCTGTATTGCCCGTACCACCGAGTAGTAAGCCATGCGATCGAGGATTGCTATATTTTCAAAGACTGGGTTGAGAAGCAGTACAAGGCTGGAGAGATCAAGCTGTCCAAAAGCGTGTTGGTGAACAATCAAGTTGCAACCACCAACTTTATACAGACAGAAGCTGAAACCTTCTGGAAGCAGATAGCCGAACCCGCTGCCCTGAGAAATGAGACTGACTCGCCACAGCCTCCTTGGAGTAAGCACATATCTAATAAGACGAAGAAGATGCTAAAGCTGCTTGAGAAAGAGCCGAGGACGGAATAGGAAGGACAGAAGAAGCCTACCGGCCCAGCTGCCAATGCGGCTCCATCGGGCTCAAAATCCAAGAAGCTCAAGAAGAAGAAAAGTGCAGCTCGGCGTGAAAAAGTGTTTGCAGGGAGATCGACGATTCAAAAATATATCGATTCCCTCGAAGATTACGAACAGAAGGAAAGAACTCTGATTCAATTGAAGGAGTTCTTCCCTGCACAAGCGACTGAAGTTCTGGAGGAGTTAGAGGAAGACTCCAATGAAGAGATCCCAGTAGTGACCTGCTACGCTATCCATCTTGGCTGCAACTCTGAGGAGGAGCTCTGTTTTCCCGAAGAGGACGAGGAGCTCGCCATAAAGGCCAATCAAATCCAGCTCAGAAGCGGCAGGGCTCTACCGCCAAATCAGGGAAACACCCTAAAAGGGAAGGAAAAACAGGTGGCTAATGAGGAAGATGGCAGAGAGCCGGCTGATGAAAACTCAAGTCCTTTCTCGGTGGACTATAATGTCTTGGCTCATCTCCGGAAGCTTCCGTCTCTCCTGAGCATCTACGATGCCTTGGTCCTATCTAAGGAGCTTAGAGATGTCCTCATTCACACTCTACAAAACCCTGAACGGTTTCAGGCTCGCTTTGCGGAAATTAATATGAAAGAAGCTCAGTTCACTTTGCAAGCCGCCGCAGTCACATTTAAGGATGAAGACTTGCTACTGGGAACAGCTGAGCATAATCGGCCGCTTTACGTGACCGGGTACAGTGACGGAGATCGAATTAATCGCATATTGATTGATCCGGGGTCCTCAGTGAACATCATGAACTTTCGAACTCTGAAGAGTTTGTCAATGGACGTCCGACACCTGTCAAGGGAAAGGATTGTCATTCAAGGCATCAACCAAAATTGCCAGCAAGTTCTGGGGTTTATAGCTTTGCCAATCAAATTTGGGGATCTGCAGATCGAAACTAAGATATACATGATCGATGCTGACACGTCTTATAAGATTCTCTTGGGACGGCCGTGGCTCCACGATTACGGCATCATTCCGTCAACTCTCCATCAATGCATGAAGTATACTCAAAATGGTGAAGAAAGACGCATTGACAGAGACATCCAGCCGTTCGGTGTGCATGAAGTCCGATATGAAGATTCTCGGTACTTCATGAACCACCAAAATGCTAAGCCACAACTGACCGAGGATAGACCGGCCCTAAAACTCAAAAGCAAATCTGCGCCGGCTGTCACTTTCAAAAGCAAAAACGCCCAAGTGCGCCCGCGTTTCGGTAGCGACACTGATGAGTCCGACGCTGGAAGTCCATCTTTCCGTAAAACTCGCCCTCGTTTCGGTAGCGATATAGACGAATCTGATGTTGAAGGCCCATCTAGCGGCAAAGTCCTCCCACATCTTGGCAGCGACACTGAAAAGTCGGAAGAAGATGACCTGCCTTGCAATAGCTGCGCAGATTGGACCCCCATGCAACAAGCGAAACTACGAGAGACTTTCGAAATTACAGAAGGGTCCCTAGCTGTCACAAGGGTGCCGGAGCAGATGTGCAAAGAGCTCGATGCGTTGTCAGTCTCCACCGTGGACCAGCTGAAAACTTTCTACGTCCCCGGAAGGAAAAGTGGACAGAAAGGCATCCTGTTTTATGGGTCTAACCCCATTGTGCACCCAGACGATTTGTCTGTCACGTGCCTTCCATATGAGAGAGGCATAAGAGCCGTCCTCAATCCTAGATACTATGCGCCCGAGATGCGGGAATATTTCAAAAAGTGCGGATGCCGGTTATATCAAACGGAGTCCGAAGCAAAGTTTTATGAAGGAGTATGGCATCCGCCCCAGGTCCGAGCACTCATCGATGGACGAGTTCCAGATAGACGGGGCATAGGCTATGTTCAACCTGATTCCAAAGCGTGCTACATGATCCATGTTCGTGAGGCCAGCGAAAGATCAAATGATGATGACGAAATAGCCGAGCCAGAAGAAGCTCCTCAAGAGCTCGAAGATGGCAGACAAGCAACCTTCGATGAGCTAACCGAGATTGACTTAGGAACGTCCGATAATCCAAGGCTGACCTATATCAGCTCACTCTTGTCGGAGGAAATGAAAGAGCAGATAATTGCCCTGCTGCATGAGTTCGTCGACTGCTTCGCGTGGACATACAAAGAAATGCCAGGCCTTTCCCCTGAAGTGGCCATGCATAAGCTGGCTATATCTCATGATGCTAAGACAGTCAAACAAGTTCCTCGAAGAATGAGAAGGGAACTAGAAGAAAAGGTCATCGAGGAAACCAAGAAGCTCATCGATGCCGGCTTCATCAGGGAAGAAAAATATGCGGACTGGATCGCTTGCATAGTCCCAGTGAAGAAGAATAATGGGCAGATCCGAGTTTGCGTCGATTTCAGGGACCTCAACAAGGCATGTCCTAAAGACGACTTTCCGCTATCGGTCATGGAAATGATGGTCGAAGACACCTCAAATTACGAACTGTTCACCTTTATGGATGGCTCGTCTGGGTATAATCAGATCAAAATGTCGTCTGAGGATGAGAAGCACACAGCATTCCGAACTCCGATCGGAATATACTGCTACAAGGTGATGCCGTTCGGACTGAAGAACGCAGGTGCTACGTATTAAAGGGCAATGACCAATATCTTTGATGACCTAATTCATAAGGTCGTCGAATGTTACATTGATGATCTGGTCGTCAAGACTAAAGCCAAGGCCGATCATATCCAAGATCTTAGGACCGTTCTCACCAGACTGAGGGAATACGATCTGAAGATGAATCCTCTAAAGTGCGCTTTTGGCGTGTCATCGGGAAAATTCCTGGGTTTTATAGTCCAGCATCGAGGGATCGAAGTTGACCCATCAAAGATAAAGGCCATCATGGAGATGCCCTCTCCAAAGAGTCTGACGCAGCTGAGATCATTTCAAGAAAAGCTCGCTTATATACGGAGGTTTATCTCAAAATTATCAGGGAGATGTAGGCCCTTCTCAAAGCTCATGAAGAAAGGAGCTCCTTTTGTTTGGGATGCCGAATGTCAAGAGGCATTCGAAAGCATCAAATGGTACTTGTTGCACCCTCCAGTACTGGCCGCTCCTATTCCAAATAAACCGCTGATTCTCTACACTGCCGCGCTAAATGAGTCACTCGGTGCGCTCCTTGCCCAGAACAACGAGGAGGGAAAAGAGAATGCCCTCTACTACTTCAGTCGAACTTTAGTCGGGGCGGAACACAACTACTCCCCAATCGAAAAGCAATGCTTGGCTCTGATGTTTGCTTTGAAGAAGCTGAGGCACTATCTGCTCGCTCACCGGGTTATGCTGATCTCCAAAGTCGACCCGCTCAAACACTTGATGACCAAAGCAAGCCTAGCCGGCAGAATGGCAAGATGGGCTGTCATGCTACTTGAGTTTGACATAGTTTATACTTCTTAGAAAGCAGTAAAAGGGCAAGCTCTTTCAGACTTTCTCGCTGCTCATCCCATACCAGAAGGGTTGCCGCTAAATTGTGAGTTACCCGACGAACAAGTGCTGCATCTCGAGGAAGATGGGCCATGTTGGGAGCTCTACTTCGATGGAGCCTCATCAATGAGGACCTCCAGCAAGTCAAGCGTCCCAGAGATAAAAGCAGGGATAGGATTGGTGTTCATCATGCCATCGATGGGAACCCTACCGCGTTCTTTTGCTCTCACCGAGCCTCGAACAAACAATGAAGCTGAGTATGAAGCTCTGATAGCTGGTTTGGAGCTCGCCATAGAAATGGAAATCCTTCGGCTACGGGTTTACAATGACTCCCAGCTTGCTGTCAACTAAGTAAGCGGCGACTATAAGATATACAAACCCGAGTTAGCTTGGTACAGAAGCCGGGTGGTGGAACTCATGAAACGGTTCACTCACATTGAACTAACAAGAGTCCCTAGAGCGTTGAACGGAAAGGCTGACGTACTCGCTCGCTTAGCCAAGGAGCTAGCTAATCCTGACATGGACGAAATTCTGATCACAGTCAGGAGCCGGCAAATTCTACCACCAGTCTCTCTACGAGAAGAGAAAAGCAGGGAACAGAAGAGCAGTCTTGCCGAAGAAGCTTCGATCGTTCAAGACGAGCCCGATTGGAGAGAACCCTTCATAGAGTACTTCCGATACGACAAGCTGCCTGAAGGAAGGTCTGCGAGGGTTCAGCTGAAGAAGAGAGCTCTCCGATACGTGTTTGTAAATGACACGCTATACCGCAGGTCATATGACCAACTCTGGCTCAGGTGTCTGTCATCGGCCGAAGCCCAAAAGGTCATGAAAGAAGTTCACTCAGGCGTTTGCGGTGCTCACCAGTCTGGCCCCAAGATGCGACTGCAAATTAAATGGCTTGGGTATTACTGGCCCACCATGATACGGGATTGCGGAGAGCATGCAAAGAAATGTCAGATCTGCCAAATCCATGGTGATTTCATTCACAAGCATCCCAATCCGTTGCATCCTACAGTGGCGTCGTGACCCTTCGAAGTCTGGGGCACCGACATTGTTGGCCCAATTGATCCTCCGTCATCTAAAGGCCACCGGTTCATACTGGCCGCGACAGACTACTTCTCCAGATGGGCTGAAGCTGTCCCGCTAAAAGAAGTCAAGACAAAAGATATTCTGACATTCTTCCAGCATAATATTCTATACCGCTTCGGTACACCAAGAAGAATCATTTCTGACAACGGGCCTTTTTTCAAGAGCTTCGATGTCTCAAGGTTCGCTACTCAGCACAAGATAGACTGGAGATATTCCTCCATCTATAATCCAAGAGCCAACGGGCTAGCCGAAGCCTTCAATAAGACTCTATGCAAGCTCCTGAGGAAAAATGCTTCAGCCAACAAGAGAGACTGGAATCTCAAACCTCACGAGGCGTTGTGGGCATATCGTACCACACACCATACTCCAACTCAGTCCACTCCATACTCATTGCTCTTCGGAGTGGAGGCGGTCCTCCCCCTCGAAGTAAAAGTTCCAAGCTTAAGAATGGTCGTTCAGCACGAGTTGACAGAGGAGGAAAACGTGCTCCTTCGACTCGAAGAGCTCGATGCCCTCGAAGAAAAGAGGCTCGCGGTGCAGCAAAATCTGGAGCTATACCGAGCCTAAATGTCACGGGCCTATGACAAGATAACCCGTCTCCGCGCTTTCAAGAAAGGTGAATTGGTGTTGGTCCTCAAAAGACCGATCATCCCCAATCGACATGCCAAGGGAAAATTCGAGCCAAACTGGGAAGGACCATACGTCATCGAGAAAGTGTTCGACGGAGGATCCTACCAACTAATAAGTGTCGAGGGAGAAAGGCCCATGCCACCCATCAATGGCCGATATCTCAAGAAATACTACACGTGAATGCTCCAAGTCGCAGGTGAATTGAGCACATTAGCCCTACGGTCTGGATCATACATCCTGAATAACCGTATACAATCCACGGGCGTAAATGACCCCTATCTCTCCCAAATCCTACTGGTGAGACTACTTTTAAAGTCCCACCAGTGGCAAAAAAAAGAAGAAGAAGAAAGAAAGAAAAAAAGGTATGTCCACAAGCAAAACGGGCACGGATGAAACCCGAAAGGGCTCCGTGAGTAAAAACAGCAGGACTACCGGCGAGTTTGTGAAAACCTGAAAGGGCGCAAACTCGTGAAAAGAGATGAAATACACTCGCAAAGTCCTCTCGACCTTGTGAGGAGAAAATCCCTGCGTGAGATCCTTACGACTCACAAAGGAGCAACACACTTAGGAATCCTCACGATTCCTAAGGAGAACATACACCTGCGAGATCCTCTCGACTAGCAGGGAGAAAATGCTTTTATGAGACCCTCACGGCTCATAAAATTGAAAAACCTTAGGTGATAGGGACCCAAACCTGTCTCCTAAGCCATCGTTCCCCAACGGGCAACGGCAAATGATGAGTCGCTCCTGGTATTTCGCTTCAGTGTTAGCGGTGCTGATGCCAACCAAAAACCCAAATCCCAAGTTCTCCCAAGGCAAATGATGAGTTGCTCCTGGCATTATTCCAGTGCAGCAATGCTGATGCCAAACAAGATCCAAATTCCAAGTCCCCAAACGGCGAATGATGAGTCGCTCCTGGTACCATATTCCAGTGTAGCGATGCAGACGCCAACCAAAATCCAATTTCTCAAAATTCTCCCAGCCCTATGGCCAATCCCCAAATTGACTGCCGTATACAATCCACGGGCTCAAATAATTCTCGTCATACCCATGCCCCACCACAATCACCAGTTACGCGGCTGGTCTCCGCCTTTGGAATTATGCTCCATTGAGAAGACCCACTTATGTGTCCTCACGATACATGAGGAGAACAAACCTTTGTGGGATCCTTACGACTCATAAAGGAAAAAAACACTTAGGAGTCCTCACGACTCCTAAGGAGAAAATACACCTGCGGGATCCTTACGACTGGTAGGGAGAAAATGCTTTTATGGGACCCTCATGACCCATAAAATTGAAAAGCCTTAGGTGATAGGGACCTAAACCTGTCTCCTAAGCCATCGCTCCCCAACAGGAATAGGCAAATGATGAATTACTCCTGGCACGTGTGCTTCAGTGTTAGCAACGCTGATACCTACCCTAACCCCAAAATCCCAAACTCCAATCTAATAGACCACTAAGTCTTTAAACTAGGAATAGATGACCCCTAAGTCGTTAAACTGGGAACAGATGACCCCTAAGTCGTTAAACTAGGAACGAGGGAAATCTCCTCATGGCAGATGATGATTCGCTCCTGGTACCATATTCCAGTGCAGCGATACTGATGCCAAACCAAAACCAAAATCCCCAAATCCTGTCATGACAAATGATGATTCGCTCCTGGTACCATATTCCAGCGTAGCGATGCTGATGTCAACTCAAATCACATCAAGTCAGCAAAACAACCAATGACCTCCCTGGCAGAATCAAATTCCACCTCGGAAACAAGTCAACTTCATCCCTAACGCTGCAAGAAGCGGGGCAAGTCAAATCCAGAATCGACCGTCCACATCGCTAAAATGGCAGCACCGACCGTTCATGTCGCTAAAAGGGCAGCAACGACCGTCCAAGTCGCAAAAAGGACAGAACCGACCGTCCAAGTCGCAAAAAGGGCAGCACCGACCGTCCAAGTCGTTAAAATGGCAGCACTGACCGTCCACATCGCTAAAATGGCAGCATCGACCGTCCAAGTCGCAAAAAGGGCAGCATCGACCTTCCACGTCGCTAAAAGGGCAGCAACGACCGTCCAAGTTGCAAAAAGGGCAGAACCGACCGTCCAAGTCGCAAAAATGGCAGCACCGACCGTCCACGTCGCTAAAATAGCAGCACCGACCATCCACGTCGCTAAAATGGTAGCATCGACCGTCCACGTCGCTAAAAGGGCAGCAACGACCGTCCAAGTCGCAAAAA
This sequence comes from Agapanthus africanus, assembly GCA_030015575.1. Lineage (NCBI taxonomy): Eukaryota > Viridiplantae > Streptophyta > Magnoliopsida > Asparagales > Amaryllidaceae > Agapanthus > Agapanthus africanus. The sequence goes on from JASDDO010000019.1 coordinate 328,126,402, forward strand.
GAGCAGAACCGTCCGTCCAAGTCGCAAAAATGGCAGCACCGACCGTCCACGTCGCTAAAATGGTAGCATCGACCGTCCACGTCGCTAAAAGGGCAGCAACGACCGTCCAAGTCGCAAAAAAGGCAGAATCGACCGTCCACGTCGCTAAAATGGCAGCACCGACCGTCCAAGTCGCAAAAAGGGCACCATCGACCGTCTAAGTCGGAAAAAGGGTAGCATCGACCGTCCACGTCGCTAAAAGGGCAGCACCGACCATCCACGTCCCTAAAAGGGTAGCACCGACCGTCCAAGTCGTAAAAAAGGTAGCATCGACCGTCCAAGTCACTAAAAGGGCAGCATCGACCATCCAAGTCACAAAAAGGGCAGCATTGACCGTCCATGTCGTAAAAAGGGCAGCGCAGGATTCCTACAAAGCGGGAACCAGATCACTCCGGGCCAGGGAAACGTCTATCACGGACACTCCGTCTCGGAGACATGTCAAGCAACGACCATCCATGTCGTAAAAAGGGCAGTGCCAGCTTCCCAAAAAGCAGGAACCAAATCAGGTCGCCTCCAAGTAAAAGAAGATCCATCAATTTCATGCACACGACCCACATATGTGGTGTGCATTTATTGAAGGGGGGCAATTTGTTGGGGTAAAAATTTACACTCCGGTTGACCAAGTCAAAATCAAAGTCAACCCCAAGCCAAGTGGGCCCAAGCCCAGATCCAGTGGGCCCATGCCCGGGTCGAGCCCGAACATGAAGCAGCCGGCCTCTCTCTATGCCAAGATAAAAAAAATTTAATAAATAATTTTGTTGTATTTATTTTATTTTATTTTATGGATAAATGTAAGAAAAATAGGCATAAAGCCAAATTTTTGTAAAGCCCATGGCTTATGTGCAAAAAGAAATGGCACATGAGCCATGGAATAGGCAAAATGCCATTTTGTGAAGCCCAAGGGGCTATGTGTAAAGTGTATAGCCTATAAAGGCAAAGATAATGAAATATCTCAATAACTTTTTTTCTCTCTCCAAAAAATTTTAGATCTAAGATCTTTTCTCCTTCTTCAAGGTTCCAAAACCTTCTTCTTTCTTTTGAATTAAATCAAGAGTTTTACTTTTCATTCTATAAAACTAAATAGTTTTTCACCACAAAACCCATAAAGGGGAACTCAGATCTTCCATTAGATCTCAAAAAGAAGAGATTTTTTAAAATCTTATATCTCTTGATCTTCAAGATCCAGCAACCAGAGGAGAAAGAAGAAGAACCCCTTTTATTAACCCCAAAACATCTTAGGAGTTTAACTCCACCATGATTTCTCTTTCGAGAATTTCTGGGGCTAAAAGCCTCTTTTTCTCGCCGGCGCCCAAGCGCTCAAGCGCCAAGCGCCCACGTGCCGACACGTGGCGCGCTGGCTCTCGAGCGCAAAACGCCCACATGCCGACACGTGGCGCGCTTGCGCTCCAGCGCTCTGCGCTCAAGCGCAAAGCGCCCACGTGTCGACACGTGGCGCGCTTGCGCTCAAGCGCCCGGCGCTCAAGCGCCCGGCGCTCAAGCGCCCAGCGCTCACATACCGACACGTAGCACGCTTACGCTCAAGCGCCCAGCGCTCAAACGCAAAGCGCCCACGTGCCGACACGTGGCGCGCTTGCGCTCCAGCGCCCGGCGCTCAAGCGCAAAAGCGCCCACGTGCCGACACGTGGCGCGCTTGCGCTCAAGCGCACAACGCTCATACGAAAAGCGCCCACATGCCGACACGTGGCGCGCTAGCGCCTAAGCGCACAGCACCTAAGCGCACTGCGCTCAAGGCGCTGACCCCACGCGTCCTTTGGGCCCTTTTTTCCTTTTTTATATATGTATACATGTATTTATATGTACAGATACACACACACTCCACAACACTGTTCCCCCCAAAAAAATTTTTGGGCCGGGGCGCTACCCCGCACCCCGCAAGTAGGCTGCTAGCCCCCTTGACCCCCAGCCCGCTATCCGGGTAGCGGGACCCCCGTAAAAACTCTGCGTGGCTCCCGATATATCCAAACCCCCCTCCAAAACAACACACACGTACACTGCACATTGAGTTCGCATGACCAGTTTAACCCGTTAATCGGAGGTTCCCTCGCCCCAAAGGCGAGGGGTAATTAACGGCAGCTTAGTCCGCGGCTGTCGGAGATTCGGATCTCCACAATCAATAAACCCCTGCCTATCCTGGGCAGGGGGAATCTGTAGTACGCCTGACAAGCACGCGCGTATTCCCATCTCAATGGGGTGACCGAAAACACCCTACAAAGACCTCCATATAGCATAAATTAGCACCTGCAGGAGAGGAGATCGACGAGGAAGCAAACACCCACAGTGGCCCTTTAGACGACCTATCACGATCTCATACGTCGTCTCGGAGCGATCAAGACCATAGAAATATACGTCGTCCCGAGATATGATCTCCTTGATGGTGTATGCGCGGCCCGTCATCAGGAAGAAACGAAACGGTTAGAAGAAAATCAACATGGGTATTCGAGGGTGAGGCTATACCTTCGATATTTATAACCTCAACAAAAGTCTTCCAACGGCCGAGATCTTCTCGCGCCGCAGCGCGAATCACGAAATATTGCATTTTCCCGATAAGACGTAGCCATGTGGCATCCGATTACTGGCCCGCTCCCCCCATGCAGGTTATAGAAATTTGAACGAAATTCCCAGGAAATCCCTAGAATCAAGAGAGCCAAGATACAAAAGCCCTCATCAAGAGGCGGTCGAATAGTTTCCTGCTCGGCTCATCCGCTGAGGGCAACTTCCTGCCCAGCCACTCTGTAGTTCTAAAGTCCTCATCAAGAGGTGGCCACGCGGTTTCCTGCTTGGCTCATCCGCTGAGGGCAGCTTCCTGCCCAGCCACTTTGCGGATCTAAAGCCCTTGTCAAGAGGCGACCGAGCAGTTTCCTGCTTGGCTCATCCGTTGAGGGCAGCTTCTTGCCCGGCCACTCTGCGGATCTAATCCTTCGTCAAGAGGCGACCGAAAATTTTTCTGCTCGACTCATCCACTAAGGGCAGCTTTCTGCCCGACCACTCTGCGGATCCAAAGCCCTCGTCACGAGGCGACCGAGCAGTTTCCTGCTCGGCTCATCTAAGGTTGGATCCAGAGGTGCCGCCCTTCCTATACTTGATGTTTGCTCGATTCGTACGTCGCGTTCGATTCTCATCTCGATCCCGGGTGAAGAAGGGCGTCGACCTACCTATACATGGCGTTCTCTTGTTCGTATGCCGCGCTCAATCGCCACCTCGATTCTGGGGTGAGGAAGGGCGCCGGCCTACCTATACTTGATGTTCGCTCGATTCATACGTCGAAATCGATCCTCACCTCGATTCCGGGGTAAAGAAGGGCGTCAGCCTACCTATACTTGGCGTTCGCTCATTCGTACGCCACGCTCGATCATCACCTCGACTTCGGGATGAGGAAGGATGCCGGTCTACCTATACTTGACGTTTGCTCGTACGTCGTGCTCGCTCAACACTCGACTTATATAAATACCCGACATCCACGAGACCCTGACTTATCTACACTTGCAGAAATAGAAACATTGCATGAGTGGGCTAAAAATACTTTATTTATATTCAACATTATGTACAGGGTATTATGGACTCCCCAGCCTTACAAAGTGCCCGAAGGCTTACAAAATTTGATGACCAAGGAGGGAGAAGCTCAAGCTGCCTTCTCGGCCGGCATTTCTGCCTGCCCAACGTTCCATCAGGAGCTACGACGGCGACCTCTGGCTCGATGCTTCCGCTAGCCACCTCTCCTCTCCCTACTGGCTCAGCACTACCTCCCTGGGGCACTTCCTCGGCGAGAGGATACCGTGTACGAAGCTCCTGGTCATCAAACCTGAGCGCAACTTCCTTGACAGCGTCAAGAGCATTATGCCACCCAACGGTAGCAGAGTCGGCAAGGTCAATATAGAATTGATCGGATGGCTTGTACTCCTCCACCGCCTTTTCCGCTCTGACCTCGGCAAGCTTTGCCGCCTCGTAGGACGCCCGAGAATCCCTCTTGAAGGAGTCTTTCTGCCTTTTCATGGCATCAAAGAGCCCGTTGACCTCCTCCATCCGGGCCTGAATAATCCGGTTAGAGTCGGTCAGGAGCTGATGAGAATCTTTCAGCTTGGCGACCGTTGGGCCCTCTGCGACCAACCTCGAGTCGAGGAGTGTCGCCTTTTCCTCCGCCTGTTGCAGTTGAGCGAGGATCTCTTCCTCACGTGAGAAAGATTCACCGGCCTTCTTCATCGTCGGGGCCACCTCCTTGGTCTCCATGGCGGTAAGAAGGGTGCAATGCTGCAAGACCTGCGGGAAACAAGAACCGCGTTGGGATCTAGGACAGAGAAAAAAACACTTGGAGAAATTTTTGGAAAAATTACTGACCTGAACGGCCTCCTGAGCTATCGCCACCACTTGGGCCTTCATGGTGCCTTGGGAAATCTTCGCCCCCACCGCCTTCTCCATGTCTGCCAATAAACTGTTGGCCACAGAGAGCCCCGAGGGTACCTCAATGCAGAAGTCGCCCTCCTGCACCTATATCTCAGCAGGGGGTGACCGAGAAACCACCCTTTTCTGCCTCTTGAGCGAGGATTCAGTAGAGCGAGGAACCTTCGTCTTAGCCCGTGGCGCCGGGTCCCACGCATGCTTCTGTCCTCTTGCGCGGCGTTCTTCCAAAATGGAAGGGGCGGCGGAAACCCTGACCGAAGGGGCCGGCCGAGGAGCAGCTCTCAGAGAGAGTGAGGACGAGCTCGCACGACCGCCCTTCCTCCCCTGGGCCTTGGCGGGCATGGCAGGCATAATCTTCGAACGATCCATCGACTCTGCGAGATACATATAAGAGAAAGATCGGCGACTAAAAACAACAAAATTAAGGTAAAAACATGCCAAGTCTAAATAGATTGGCGATACCCTAACTTACCCCCAAAGCGCGCGGCACTAAGTCCCGCCCAGCTCAAAGCCTGCTCGGAAAGCAAGTCATCGGCTCGCTGGATCGGTTCCCACTGCGACACCACCCTTGCCTCTGGGGAATTCGACTGTCTAACCCTAAGGCAATCGGCCCTATGCCACCTGATGGGCACGGGCCAATCCTCACCCTCCGGAGGCCCGACGAAAACAAACTTCTCCTTCCATTCATGAATGGAAGAAGGGATGACCACTATCCCAGACTCGGCCGTCCTATCCTTATGTTTTTGAAAGAAAGGTATACCCAGCTCGGTTCATCCTTACTGATACCGGGATGATTTTTATAACAAAGAAAGGAGAGGAGAAGGCTCAAATCGAAAGGAATCCAATCAATCTTCAACCGGACCAGGAACCTGAGGAGGATTCTCCACGAATTCGGCGCTAGCTGGCCCAGAGCGAGGCAGAAAAAATGGAGCACGGCGCAAACTTCAGGCGAGAAGGGCAGACACATCCCTGCCCGGAACACTTCCAAGTATTGAGCAATCTCATTGCCCTATACCTGGTCTGTCCGCTCGCCCTCCCTGGCCAGGCAAAGTGAATAGCCAGGGCAAATGTGGAAGCGAGCCCGGGTATCGGAAAGCTCGTCCAAGCGGTTCAAAACTAAGGGCGGATCGCGGGTATTTCCGATGCGCGCCTTGGGAGATTTTTTCACCCCCCCAACGACGAAAGACAAGGGCGTCGTTCCACTGGGGCGAGCCCGACGCAGAAGATAAAGATGAAGAGGAAGAACAACTCTCTCGGCTATCGGAAGCCGAAGAGGAAGAAGACCCACTGGACTCAGTTTCAGAAGATGAAGCCTCATCATCCGACTCGACCCCAACTATATCAATAGATAATTCGGAGGAAGACATCTAACCTGATTTAAGGAAAGATTGTTCGAATTTTTTTTTAAGGCTGATGATCCTACCTAAGCAGATGTACGCCGGGCAATCTTGAGACGGCAAAAGACGACTAGGGCAAAGTATCAGCCAAGGGATGTCCTCCCCTATTTATACACTTGGCGAGAAAGCATCCAATGGCCCAAATCCGTTCCTGCCAAAATGAAGCGCCATACCCAACGGCCATAAGGACTCCGTGTGGCAATCGGCCATTGGACACCTCCCCCCTCACTCGGATTTGGATGACAGCCCTTCGCATCCCGCCACCCTGTGGTTAGGGGTGGTAATTGAACGAGCCAGCTCGGATTCGATTAAGGTTCGGCTCGGTATCAGCTCGTTCAAATTCGGTTCATTTATTAATGAGCCGGACATGAGCCAGAAAGCCTGGCTCGTTTATTAAACGAGCCGGACTCAAGCTCAGTCAGGCTCGTTCGGTATTGACTCGGGTTCGGCTGGATTACACGGTTTGAAAAAAACAGTAATATGTAATATAGAGCAGATTCTATACAACTCTCAGAACACTTAATTCAATTAAATGACAGTATATAAAGTGTACCGAGATAAATATAAAATCCAGCACTTAGACCCATTCAATGTCCTAGATATTAATGTTTTTAATTTTTCTATATCTCAAAATCCTGAGTTTTAAACATTATTGTTAATTATGTTTTTTCTTGGAAGATACTATTAATATGAGTAAATGAGCTGAAAACGACCCGAGTTCACAAACGAGCTCAGTTGAGCTCGGCTTGTGAACTCGGCTCGTTTAGTTAATGGGTCACAAATGAACCGAACACGAGCTGGGCATGTTTAATCGAGCCGGACTCGAGCCGAACATCTCTAGCTCGATTAACTAAACGAGCCGGACTTGGGCCGACAAAAAGAACCACGAGCCGGACTCGAGCCGAGCTTGGCTGGCTCGAGTTCGGCTCGTTTACACCCCTACCTGTGGTGGACACGTGGCACGAAGGCCAACAGACCGAGCGAGCGAAGCGGCGCCCTTTTTAGAGCGCAATCATTTCACTGACCCCCTGACGTCACTAAAGATATGCGCGGAAATTAAGGCGCCCGGTGAGACGCCACATGGACTCGAAAATCGAAAAGACGTAACCGCTGAACGCCATGCCATTGCCAGACAATCCACCACGAAGAATTCTCGGCACCAAACTGAGCAGAGAAAACCAAGTAGACCACTCTCGACCCGACCCATAAATAGGTCAAAACGAGAGTACGGGGAAAATGATGATGCTCATAAGTGGGAATTCCCCGGATCATGACATGTGGCGGGTGACGTGTCATCTACATAAGCCCACTAGACTCCTGAGGGCTACAGAGCTGGAGTAAGTATGACGCATTAGGGGCGTTCCTCGGCACCTCGTCTCCGAGATTGCATCCGACCTTTGCGGGGGGGTCTCCCTTGAGTACACTCCCTGTTCGCCGAGCAACCAGCCAACGACTCGCCTCCGAGCTATCCTACAGCTAAGCTATCTCAGCCTCCTTTCTCATCTCCGAGCTATCACAGAGCCAAGCTTACACAGCCTCCACGCTCGTCTCTGAGCTGTTGCCAAGCCTAACTTCCTCGGCTTCTCTGTTCAACTGAGAGCACGAAACCTATGTGCCCCCGTAACGGCTCCGTGTATCTCTCAACGTCGAGATCTCCGCCACTCCACGTCCTGCATCCTACGCTGGCGTATCTCCATTAATGAGCATATCCCGCTATTAATGGATGTATCCCGCCATCAACACGAACGTGACGCGGGGGTGTAACAGACGGCGAGAATTTTGCGTCGGTTCGCTTCAAGCAACCGCTATATAAACCCCTCTACCAAACGACTCAGATAATTCGGACTCAACCCAATATACCGCTACTTTGCCTTATTATTCCTCAGTACTTACTTGATCGTCGGAGGGTCCTACGGTGGTTTCCCACCTCAGGACTTCCCTTGCAGGTAGCTCGGCATCAACGGCAACCAACAACCTGCTGAGATCCACACACTCACCCCTCACGCCAAATCTCAACCGTTCAGCATTGCCGGCAACAAGATCGACGGAGGACAACATCTGAGGGAGATTCTGACCTCCATCACGAGACGAGTCCGCAACCGCGAGGGGCGAGGGCAAGGGTGCCGACGAAGAGGATGAGGCTCAGACGAGGGTTTTTAGAGATGAGATTGAGAGTCTGAGAGGCGAGGATTTTGAGAGATGACGCGCAGGATTTTGGATCGAGATGAGGGATATGAGGCTAGGGTTTTTAGAGAAGAGATGCGGGGTTTTTTCAGAGATGGGGATGCGTATTTTTTTTCCTCTGATTGAGATTGAGATGAGAGTAGAGACCGCAGGGCACCCCCTTCTATTTCGAAAAATAGCCTTGAATAGGTTCGCCCCTGTTCAATATTAATACCTAATTATAAGCCTGCCATATCTATAGAAAAACAACACAACTTCTACCATTAGAATCGATAATTTTAGGGAAGACATGCATGGAAACCGACTCTGATCAAAATTTTCTATACATTTGGGCCCATTGTCTAAACAATTATAATTTATAATCTAAGCCTTCAAATCATTTTTAGCTAAATTAAATATAGGCTTTTAGCAAAAGAAGCGGGAGAAAAACAAGTAACAAGTGACCGCAAGCAACAACACGTAGGTAGGGAGCTGATCCAATTCCACAACTGTTGGATGCATTTAGATAAGGTCCAATGCATCATGCTTGCTCATCATCATGCCCCACCATCCAATCAAATGGCCAAGATAGACAAAATAAATATATAAAAATAAATAAACACAATTGAATTTGAAGTTGTTTACTTGCAACATTTTTTTACGTTTGTTGTGTGCGACAAATACAAATGTTGCATTTCCCGTTATAAACTCACTCGGCATCTAAATCTGACAAATCTAATGGAGGATAAGCTAGTAATATATTGTCGCCATTTTAAAGTGTTGCTGCAATTTTCTTCAATTTCTTCAAAGCATATTTACTTTGAGTTGAACTGCAAAGTGATGCTCCCTATATATCATGTCTTTATCAATGTTTCACCAAAGCACCCCAATAGTGGAAGGCATTAGAGAAGGATACATGGCCAATGAGTTTGACATGAAAAATGAAATGGAGCCATAGTCATAAATTCGTCGTTCGGGAATAATTCGGCGAGGTCGAAAATTCGGATTCGGAGAACTATTCGGAAAAAATCGGCAGGTATTCGGGAAAGATTCGGTAAGTGTTCGGGAAATGTTCGGGAAGAATTTCGAGCAATAAATTAATATATGAGACGCTAGATTTTGATTTTGTGAATTATTTGCTGCTTTTTTGAATTATTCGCTGTTTTTCACATAATTCGGGAATAATTCACTAGTTTCCCATAAAAAAATTAGGTCCCATTAAAAATAGAGTCGAAGCTTATGCTTGAATTGCTTTCTTACTTAGGTAGATCTTTTTCTCTGCGTCCTTGTTTAATTGAAAATTAGGATTTAACGTGACTAAAAAATCGCTTTCAGATGAGGTGTCAATGAACTCAAAACTTGCAATCGAAGAGACAACGACACTCGAAAACTCGTTGCTGCAGAAAGTTGAGAAAGACGGGCTAGTTTTCATGATTAATTTGAGAGATTTTCGATCGAAACCCTAATTCTAAATCCAATTTAGAGGAAAAATTAGAAATTTTGGAAAAGAAAAAGTGCTATGAAGGGTTTAAAATCCTTATGTGATACTTACCCTTAACCTCCTAACGGATTGATTGAAGATGCCAAAAATGTTCTCTTTTTGGCATGGTGGACTTTTAGTGCAATTTAAATGTATAAAAAATCTTTTAAGTAAATATGAAGTATGTAGGAGCGTTTTAGTAATTAGGGAAGTATCGGGAGGCTTTTTAGTAAAAAAATCCCTTTTAATAAATGACCGGATAAGAATTAGCATATACATACATGCATCTCACGTGATCCTTTTTCATCCATCAATAGGATGGTTTTTGGAAAATGAATCGGTAATAATTAACTTACTAAACCTCTGCTGATATAACAAGAACCCATAAGAGTATTTCAAAAGGACTCTTATTTTTTCTACAAAATAATTCAAAAATATAAGAAAATTCTTACTTAAATGATAGCTTCAAAAGCATGCCAACTCACCATTCATTTCAAGCATTTAATTTACTTTCATGCCTTTTAACAAATTCCAATACAAAAGTCAAATCGGGCCCAAACTTCTAAAAAGGTTGAATGCTTGGCCAACTCAAAATAAGTGAAGAATATGAATTTTGTACTTACCATTCAATACATACGCGTGCACTGCTCGTGCAAAATTGCTAGCGAATGTTAATTGATGTTTCCTTGATGATTAAGGAAGAGAGAGATGATAATATATCCTAACTGCATTTTTGGCTTCATATTTGACGTCACTATTTCCAACCAAGAAATGGCCGGCTTGGACTTACGTGCCCAAAACCCACCACCTAATTTTCATTGTCCCTCCCTCAATGAATACACTACCTAAAAATCAATTTCGTATGGTCACATATTTTATACACATGCTAACAATTGCTTGCTAGCATGTAAGGATTCGGCATAATTGTGAGATTTTTTTTATAGATGTATACGGTATTTGTTCAGAAAAACGGAAACTTTCAATTTTGATGTTTTAATTAAAACAACTTAAGCAAGTATCAAAATAGAGCCGCAAAACCATACATGATCCGTTTTGCTATGACAATTGTTGGATTTCTTAACAATTCTGATCAAGGCTTATATTAGAAAAGTACTGATAGTTTAACATAAATCAGATAAGCCAAAACACTGGACATTGATCATAATTGCTACGAATTTACCAGCCTTCTAAAATTGAATTCTCTCGTTTAATCTAATAAAAACGATTTTCATGTTTACACAAGAGGAGGAAGGTGAATTAAATTCATCAAAACCAAAACCCAACTAAAATTTGCCAAAAATAAATTTTCCTATCTTTTTATGATACCTAGCTGCCAAATTCATGGATAGGGGTTGCATGTAGCTAGTTCCATATGAATGGATATCTAAGTCCACACCCTATCACAATTTTCCCCATTTTCTCTTATCCACTTCCAATTTTGTCTTCTAATTTAATCAATTAATATAAGTACATGATCGAGTACATATACATCCAACTCAATATTGTTATCATTAGGCAATTCCGGCACCAGTTACTTAAATGGAAATTTTATAGGTGAATCGTTAAAAAGCCCTCTCCGGCCTTTAACTTGTGTAAAAACCCTTGGCCTTTTGCTCTTGTTAAAAAAGGCACGAGCCCAATTAAAACCCCCTTTATATTAGTTGTCTGTAATATTTAAAGAGTTATACTAGTTGCATATAATATTTAAACGGTTACATGTAATATCTGGACAGTTAAAGAGAATAAATGTCTAAATGAAATGCAGCCCATGAGTTTTTTCACAAAGATTTTGAACAGTAGGCCCTTCCGAACAATTTCAAAAATATCAAGGGATTTTAAACAACTCCCGAGCTGGCCGGGAGCTTTTTGACAATTTACCCAAATTTTATTTATATGGACGGAAAAATAGATCATATACGGATATTACCGTATCTTTACTTGAAATTGTTAATCGTAGACGGATTTGAATATAGATACATATAGTTATTTATAAAAAATAAACCGATACTAAGATGAGGCAGATATCAGAAAAATATCGACTATTTTTTTTAGTACTTTTTTTATAAATATGAAAGGGATTTTAAATAATAAGTATGGTCATATAAAATGAAATGGGTGAACCAACTCAAAGGATTTGTACTCTGTTAACATTGGAAATTTGGAATGTTTTTTTTGAGGAAAAAACAGGCCTGCAAGTCTCTTCCAAGCACACACGACAATCATGCACACAGTACATACAAACACATAACACACACCCGCAACCACGAGCCTCGAAAGTGTTTACTTTTTTGGCACATTTCTTTCCAGGATTCGAATCCCGTACTCTTCTCCGAAACAGAAGTGCCTTACCAGCTATCGCTCATCAGTAAACTTTAAAAATTCGAATCCTAAAGTTGCTAAAATAGCCCCCATGGTTATCAATTTGTATAGGAATATTTCCCCAAATGAGAAAGTAGGCTATGACACCCATTTCTAGGTTATTTGACCTATTATTGACTCCATTTTCTTGCTTGGTCGTGGTAAAGGCTTCATGTTGACACGAGTCGAGGCTGCACGCGTGTCAAAGGGCAGGTTGCCAACAATGGCAAGCGTGCCAAACACGACACCAAACAAAAGTGATGACGCTGAATTCGATGTTATAAATTTGTTTGTTTCTGCACGTCACCAACGATATAAGATGTGGGCTGCGCGTCCCAAGAATAACTAACCGCATACATGGTTTCGGCACCTACTGATATATAATGACGACATTGCCAAAGCTAAATTAAAAATTGAAAACAATTTTGTATTTATGTTCATGAGTCCATCTTTGGTGTGCTTTCTTTGTTTCCCCACACGGTTTGATCAAATGGTAGTCAATATAGTTGGTTATCTTAGAGGAAGGGAAAGACGGTTAGACGTTATTTTGTTGAAAAATCATTAACAGGTCGATACATTTGAATCTGTCTACCAGCGGTTCATAAAGACGCATTTTGGCGCAAGTTGGATGCATCGAAGTGAAAGTATTTTTTTCATTTGTTTTTGTTTGAGTTTGATTTGAATTATTTAAATTTAAATTTTGAGTTAAGAAACTAGAACTCAGTGTCTAGATTGGTGTGTGTGTGTGTTAACATCGGCAAAGGACCATACGTTCACTTTGGGAGGACAATAAAGTTTTTGAGGGGTTCCTGGTGTGGAGAACAAACCATACATAAAGATTTCCGGGTTTCTTTTCCTTTGCCAAAAATAAAGCGGCATCTATTGATAGTCAATGGAAAAGAAATAATTGGTGGACGTCTTTCTCCAGGGCTCTGACATGCCAGGAACGACATGAGAGAGAAATCTAATTGATTATCTTCAAGTATGGAAACCAATATCAGACAATTCTAGAGATATCCCATTTTGGAGGTGGTCTTTCGATAATAAATTTTCAGTCGAGTCGATATACCGGATTCTTCACCACGAAGGAATCAATGGTCAACCACTACTGAGACTATGGAAAATCAAAATTCCATTTAAGGTCAAAATTGGCAATTGGTTGTTGGCGAGAAACTCTATTCTAACTAAAGACAATCTAGCCAAAAGAAATGGATAGGATCTTTGGAATATGGCCTGTGCAGGATAGCCAAGGAAACGACTGACCACATGGTCCTCAATTGTGAGATTACGTCACAAATTTGGGATAGGTATTCTACACGCAACAAAGAGAGTGTGCTTCCCCTCAGTAGACAAGAACTTTAAAGTTTTTGGTGGGCTAGGAATATGAGGAGAAGTGATCTCTTAACCGGATATTGCAGTTAACATAATTTACTGTACTAAGTGGAATGAAAGAGATGATTGAATCTTCAATTCAGTAATTGGATCTTTACCCGGGTTGTTCCATTACACTGAAACTACAATTTCACCTTGGATTGGTATGGGAGCAAAGAGAGTCCGAGAAAAGCCGGACTAAACCCACAAGTGGCGTCAGAAGAGGAGAAGCACATGGTCACCGTACCAGTAGGTCATTTGCAATTCACAGCAGAGCATATGGACGGAACTATTCTTTACTTTGGGGTGGGGGGGGGGGGGGGAGGGCGGTTGCCACCCGAAAGATTTTTTACCTGCCTAAGATTTTAGTGGGTCCCATGTGCTTTGCCACGCCAATACCTATAGAACAATTGCAACTACTTTTAGTTAATTAGTTTTATTCACCCAATCAAATCTTATATTGATTATTTAGTAACGGCCAAATATTTTATGCTAATTGCACTTACATCAAAATCAATCTTAACTAATTAAATCTACCTTTTTCTTCTCACCTCTATGATTTTTTAATCTTTTTTTTCTCAATCAATGACAGATAAAAATCTGCTTCTGGACATCCAAAAAAAATTGCAAGACCTCTTGTATATGATTATCATAAATTTTATGAAAATATATACTCTAGAAATTATCATAAATTTTATGAAAAAATCTACTCTAGAAAGGCTTGCATGGTGCAAGCCCCTCTAGAGTCCTTGGACAGGCTCCCCTTGCATGTAGGGGAAGCCAATCCAGTAGCTATGCAAGGGCTTGCACCATGCGAGCCCTTGCATAGTAGATTTTCTCAAATTTTATTAAGAACTTTTTATTCTATGAATTTTTATCGATAATGCGATCGTGCGGCAATCGAGAAGGCCAATCCATGTAGGAAAGAAGAGATTGTGATCAATTCTTGAAGTCTTTCTCATCATTGAACAGATTGCAAGTGTTTACTAAATATCAACTGTCATGTTTTGTTATCAATATATAAGTTCAATCTCAAATTAAATTTGAATGCTTAAATCAATCACAGTCGGTAAAGTTGATAAACTCAAAAATTTATTAAACAATATATTTTATTAGTTAATGTAAATCTCAAAAATTAATTCTTTCTTAAATATCATCTATTCATTATACTTATTTATCTACATTTAACCTAGGTTAATATGGGAAAATTATCAAAAATTGATGCTTATTTCAAAAGAAAATCTGAAGAGCAAGTTAGACTGCTGATTAGTATATTTAATTTTCTCCCCCAACACCAAATGTCTGGTTCCGTCCCTAGCATAGCACAAATATATATGGCAGAGCACTCAGACTGCCGGGCTGCCCCGTTGTGTCTGATCATTTAGAAGGACTTTGTGTTGGGAAACCGGGGAGAAGGAAGAACTATGCTAAACGGCCAACCATACAAAACGCAATATACAACGAAAAATAAAACAATGCAAGAATAAAAGAATCAAATCAGAGAGAGACACAATAATTGTTTACGAGGTTCACCCACCGTATGGCTAGTCCCCAGTAGAGCAGAATTTGCAAAACCATCACTAATTCTTTTGTCATGATTACACCAAGAGCAAACCCTAGAAGATTTCTTTCAAATCTCTCAAATCTCTCTTAGCCGTTGCTCTCTTTCTATTTCAATGGCCTTCCTAATAGCGTATAGTTTCTCTAATGAGAAACCCTATTTATAGCCAAACCCTAATCCCACTGGAATTAAGATTAAACAGTATTACGAAAATACCCTGTCGAACATACTAAGCGCGTTATGAAGAATCCTTTGAGCTAGCTCAACATAAGTTTGAACCGTCTCATACGAACAGTGAAGAATTTGCAATTCTAGATATGTTGTGAGCCAGCTCAACATAACTATGAGCCGTCTCAAGATAGGATTGAGCCGGCTCATGAAGAAACTCCACGATATCAACATTCTCCAACTTGGAGATTCTTCCATAGCACTCTTGGCCAAATGTATTGCACTTTGACTATCGCTCTACAAGGTATTGAACTCTTGTTTCTTACTCAATTTTTCGAGTAACCCTTGTAGCCATATCATCTTTTTGCTTGCGTCCATGATGACCACATATTCGGCCTCTGTCGTTGACAACGCACCAATCTTTTGCAATTAGAAAATCCAACTGACTGTTGTTCCCCTAACCGTGAATACATACCCTGCTGTGCTTCTCCCGCCATCTCGATCACCTGAGTGGTCTGCATCAATATAACCTTGCACATTGAGTGATCACCCCGAAACATAAGCAATGAGTGGATATTCCCCTAAGATATCTCAATATCCACTTCACTGCATTCCGATACTTCTTCCCCAGGTTTTGCATGTACCTGTTTACAACTTCCACTGCTTGTGCAATATCTGATTGTATACTTACCATTGCATACATCAAAATCCCAACCGCCGATGCATATGAGAGTCATGCTATGCCATCCTTCTGCTCTTGAGTTGTCTGGCACAACTCTTTGCTGAGTTTGAAATGTTTTGCTATAGGTGTACTTACCGGTTTTGCTTTGTCTATATTGAACCGCTTCAAAACCTTCTTCATGTAGTCCTATTCCGACAACCACAACTTTCATTGTTGTCTATCTCTAATAATTTTCATGTTCAGAATTTGCTTGGCTGCTCTTAAATCCTTCATGGAGAATTGTTCAGCCATCAGTTTCTTTAGACTTTGAATTTTCTTGAAATTCGGATCTGCCACCAACATATCGTCCACATAGAGTAATAAAATAGTGTGGTTTCCATCTTTAAATGTCTGAATGTAAATACAGTGATTTGAATCATATCTCACAAATCATGACTCCAATATGAATCGATCAAACTTGAGATATCACTGGTTTGGAGCTCGCTTAAGACCATACAAACTCTTTCGCAGTTTACAAACCAAAATTTCCTTCTCCTTAATCTCGTATCCTGGTGGCTGCATCATATAAATTTTCTCATCCAAATCTCCATGAAGGAACGCTATTTTCACATTTAGCTGTTCTAAATGCAAATCTTCTACTGTCACTATACTAAGTATAACCTGAATTGAAGTCATCTTCATCACCGGAGAAAATATTTTCTGATATTCTATTCTATACTGTTGCACATATCCCTTGACTACCAAGCGAGTTTTGTACCGCCTCATATCATCGGCCTCATCCTTTATTCTGTACACCTACCTATTCAACAACGCCTTTTGACCCTTGGGTTGCATCACTAGATCCCATGTATGATTCTTTTCAATGAATCCATCTCTTCATCCATGGCTTGCTCCCACTGCTTGCTAGCACTGTCCCGTGTCGCTTCTGTGAGAGATTCGGGCTCTCCCGAATCAGTGTACAATATGAAGTAGATAACTAATCTTTCTGGTGGTCTCCTCTCTCGTATAGATCTCCACATAATTGGGACATTTGGTTGCTGAACCTGATCTTCAACCGGTTCTTGAATCTGATCCTGCGCTGCAGTGCTTGTCTCCTCCATATTCTGATCTGCACCTATAGACACCTGACTATTCTCCTGAGTATCATGTAACTTAACGAACTTAGATACCGCTCCATTCTTAACATTGGCTTGCTCTGCTTTTTTATACAAGTGCTGCTCATCAAAGATGACATTCCGGCTCTTTATTTGGATAGAACAGTCTTGCTCGAGATGATAGTATGCTATATGATTTGTCTTTATCATCCATGTGTATATGTTTTAATTTTTATTATGTATCGTTAATACATGATGATAAAGCCCATAGGATCTTTGTTTGACTACAAGAATTATGATAGGGATCATATTAGTGCGGCTTTGGTAGTTCATAAGCACATTCTTAAATGTGAAAGAGGCCATTGCTCTCTACCTTATGAATTTAGAAGCAAGCATGGATCGATTTAAAAAAAGCTAGAGAGCGATTACCACTAATAATGATAAACATGTTAAAAGATTAAAACTTGAAGCAAGAAAACTAACTAGGAGGGGATTAGCTACTAAGATTAATATCCTTACATCCTATTTGCTTTCTTGAAAACTCCAAGTAGTGGTTGTTGTTATGGTTGAACTCCTTGAGCTTCTTATAGGTGATGGAAGTAGCTTGCTTGTTGATCCTTAGCTCCTAGATGATCCATCTTGAGAAGCTCCAAACTCTAGTTTTAATCTTCAAGTAGAAGATCACTAAATTCAAACCTTTGCTAATGGAAAAGAGTTTACGATGTAGCCATGGTCACTAAACTAATTTTTCTTTTTTCTAATTCTTTTTCTTTTAAGTCTTTAACTTTTTCAAGAGAAGGAGAAGATGAGAGCTAGTTGGAGAGAGAGAAAGGAAAAGTAATTGTGTAGAAAAACTTAAGAGTTAGTAATTTTTTGATCATACTTGAAAAATATTACAACCCTTAATATTACCTACCATACAAGTGTCCATCCCCGTCTTCTTCTCCACTTGTCACCAAATGGCTAAAGGAAAATGTTGTGCTAAACCTTAAGCACGACCTAAGCTAAAGATTTAATGGAAAAATAAATCAATTAACTACAATACATATACATATACACAAATTCATAAACATGTCATTTAATTAATATATATATATATATATATATATATATATATATATATATATATCCCTCAATGTGTGTGTGTATTTGTAGTCAATTACAAATGTATTTCAAATACATAAACGAGATAAATAATATTAGTGACAAAATACTAGCTAAACACACATATATAAATATATGAAATATTATATTAAATCCAAATCGTATTTAATATATGTCTTTATAAAAGACCGGCTAGTATTTCCGAACATCGGATTATCGTCAGTATAACGAATATACTAGTTTTAATCGGACACTTGCACGTACCCTGTACGGCTACTACATTATTTTGCTAAAGCCAAAAACCCTCTATGTGGGACTCTAAAAACTCGACAATACGCTGGCAGTGAGTTATTGATAAAACCATAAACTCATAAGCACGTCAGTGGCACTATCTGTACGTAACGGCTATCCAGATATCTGTCGAAGGGAAGATCAAAAAGCAAACCCGTCCAAACTCCTAACCAAGCCTATCGGTGACATTCACCATAAAGTCCGGTCCGTTCGTGTGAGAGTATCACATATCGGGTATAGTGGGTGATAAACGTCAGACTCCTAATAACACGATAAATCGTGTCGGTCTATAGCCGAATACCATCCGGGAAACTACTGATAGGCCCATCAGTAATTCCTATCTGCCTTGGCCAAGATCTTATTGTATTGTCCGATCGTACACAGCGCGATATCGACTTGCTATACCGGGAGAGACGAATCTCTTCTATCACTCACCGCTTCCAAGTGTTTCAGGACTGCACACAACCACTAACCTGCTTGCACGGCTCTTTAAAGCCGTGGTAGGGTAGTAAAATAAGTACAGTGGGAACACACTTAAGACAAATGATGATGTTAGGTTATGCGGAATACCTGTACTCATGTCTCCTGAGAACTGCTATCTGATGTAGGTATAATACCAATTAGTAGGTTCCCGGCGAGTCCGTCCAGTATAACTTATAACCTAATGGGCACCTGTATATAATCTTTGGTGTCGGACACCGATCGCTGTGAAACAGGTGATTGGTGTAATTTATTGCACAATTTTTAACCCATTTATCATTTTATTGTTATATATTATATTGTTCAGGTATCTATAATGAATTATTATAGATAACAGGGCTTGGATGCAAAAAGATGAAAAATTGTCTTAAAATGAGAATTACGTGCGTACAATGGAGACTTAAGAGAATTATTCAGAAATCAAAAGAATAATTTGCAAATTTGGAATAAATTTAGGAATATCATTGCAAATCAGCAATGGTTGCAACAAATAGAGGTGGAGCAATTATCACAGCAGCAAATCAGTTGGAGAAACCAAATCAAATCAAAAGCAATAAATAAATCTGTCTAATTATATGCCAAATTTGGGATCAATTCGGAGATCCACGCAACTGCAGAACAACGAGAATAATTTTCATGATCTAATAACTAAAAAGAGCTCAACAAATTAATAGAATCGAGCACAAAAAAATTCATGCCATGAAACCAACAAAGCGCCGCAGATCAGCCGCAGTTTAAGCATGGGTGCAGTGATTTGGCCGCATAATCTAGGCCTATCATCTTCAATTTTTATGGCCATGATCATCTTGGCACATATATCGTTTTAAGATACATCATTTTATTTTTTGAAGATTTTGAATACACGCAACAGTATCCAGAGCAATTAGATTAGATTATCATAGTTGTTACCAAGTAGAATCTTTTGTATCTTTTATTACTTGTTCTCCAAGCTTATTTAGCCCTATATAAGCATATGTATAGCTTTAGGATTTCATCTCTCTCTCTCGGCAATAAATTTTAGGGTTTTCTTTTGAGAGATCAACCACTTGTAAATTCTTTATTTTTTTAAATAAAGATGTTTAGTTTATTTTTAACTATGCTTGGCTAAATTTTGCATCTAGGGTTTTGATTTGTGATCTATTATGGTGGGTATTTCAATTGTTCTTTTACTCTTGTTTTAATATGAATATCTATTCTGATCAATATTATTCTCTCTTTATTCTTAATCTAAAAATGTAATTTTTACAATGAAAAGTTGATGCCTTTAAGTAAGAATTAGGGATAGATAAGAAACATAGAAACTAATTAGGTTCATGATAGTTGACACCGAGAAATCTAATTAGGGATGGTAGAGATAACTATAAATCATAAATATTCAAACTGGTTATTAATTTGATATATGAGAAAAGCTAAAACATGGCAGTTGTAGTTTCTAGACCTACAAATACCCATAGACGGTTAAACGTAGGTTAAATCTAGTAAAATAGAATTAGGGTTTTAATTAAATCTAAATGATATAATATAATTGATGGGATAAAATTAAATCAAATAATTTATTCTATACTTTTATGTTATTAATAGATCGTTAATTAAACTTAGGAAAAGAATAGAAGTTTTATCATATAAACCACCACATAAGAAAAGCAAATCAAAAACCCTAGATCTTCTTTTTATTATAAAAAAACACCCTTTTTAACTTAATTTAAAAGTAGTTAACACACCTCTCTGTGGGAACGATCCTCAAGTATGACTGTGATAAGCTGTATATTTGCGGTTAAATTTGGAGACTAATAAAAATCCACATCAAGTTTTTACCGCCGTTGTCAGGAAGGTGTAGTTTAATTACATTTAAATTTAAGTTTTAGATTTTAGTTGTAGATTAAATTAGATTTCCTTTAGTGCGTTTGATTCTGCAAAATTTCTGTTTAAAATTTCAGTAATCGAGACGAACTTACAGGAAGAGAAGATCAAGACGAATAGAGGCAAATCTAGGTAAGATCTAGTTCTTCCTAAAATCTCGATTTGATTTCAACTAACAGATATTTGCAGGATTCATTACGCCATATAAAAAAAATTAGTTTAGATTTTAGATCTTTGATTGTTTTAAATTGTATTGCATATTTAAAAAGATTCTAAGGGGTAACAACCCAAATCCAGATTAGGTGGGGATTTCATCATCTTTCCTAGGCCTCACAAATCACAACTGAGTATCTGCATTGGCCTACAGTAATTTAAAAAATATCTAGACTTCAGCCCTAAGGACATATCGCGTTCAATAGGACAAGAGGAGTTTGTACGTAATCTGTAACACCCTAGCACGATCGTACATTATTTAACGATATTAATTAGTACTATGAATTTCTTTTAATTATTATTGTTTGTGTTGTAACTGGTGTTTGGATAGAATGCGTGTTTATTGGACACGACCCGTTTGTTTGAAATCCGTTATGGGTTGATAGTTAGATAGAGTATATTTTATTGAGAGTTATCCATAGACTAAATCTATATGAATCTCAAATAATAGATATTCAATATTTAAAATATACATATATTTTTTTGTAACCATATATTATGGGTATTTCATATTTAACCTTTAATTGTTAGTATACTTTTATCCTATTTTATATCTCATGATGTTTTTTTGACGGTTATCTATTATACATAAATCCTAAACGTCCCATGATACTGTGTATAATATATTATATTAGAATATATTTTTCTAACCATTATATTTATGATTTAAGTGGGCTACCTACCTGTAGATAACTCCTGATATTTTTGAGATTTAGTAGGGATGGATCGGGGATCTTAATATCTTTATATAATTTTATTTAGTTATTTAGTTATACACAAATATATACATACATACATACATACATACATATATATATATATATATAATATAATTATATCTAATATATAGTAAATATATATATTGTTTTATTAAAAACTCCCCCTCTCTCTTATCTGCTTCATCTCTCTCTCTCTCCCCCTCTCTTTTCTCTCATCATCAACCCGACGCCATCACCTAGTCGTCTCTCCCGTCTCCACCTCCGACCACCATCATCGCCTACATCATCATCTTCCTACAGTTGTTCTCGCTCGAACTCATTGCCTCACCTCGCTCTCAACGACTCTAGCCACCATCACCTTCCAACACCGAGCTTCAACCCTTCACCCCAACTCTGTCTCCTCACCATCGACCAAGCCTCAACCGCCGTCACCATCACCATCTTCTTCTTCTCCGACCTCGACTAAACCACCTTCTCCCAACACCATCGTCTTTATCTTCAACCCAACACCGGCGACTCCATAAATCTTCCGAGACCACCATCTTTTTCCCAGACTCCATCACCGGCAAACCACTATCAACCGAGAGAACCTATCTTGGCTGCTACCCCATCACCGATCACCGATCCACCACCTTCACCATCGCGACCTCCTTCTTCATCAACCAAAACCCTACTGCTGCCATCATCGTCATCTTCATCGACTCCCATCATAGTTACCGAATCCCTACACTTCGTCTTCATCGCCGGGCACCTTGTAGTCGAGCATCCCAGCCAACTCCAGCATCGACATCATCTTCTTCTTGTACTCGATCATCAACAACACTCCTCTCCTTGCAACTGAGACCTTTCGCCGTGCCTGAACAGAGAACCCATCTAGGCCATACCCCGTCGTCGATCATTTTGAGAGCTCGCCGTCAATCAACTCTTGTCAACGCTATCTCATCCATGTTTTCACCATCAACCGAGATCTTAGAGCCGAGCAAGCTTGGAGTTTGTTTCATGGTTCCATTGTTTCGTGTTCGTATTGCTCCGTTTGTGTTCATATCCGCATTCATTGAGATCGAGACAAGTTTCAAACTTGCTGCATGCTATAGTGTACACAATATACATATATATTGTTGTATTATTATTATTATACAACAAATCTATATAATTCGTATACTGTAGATGTTTAACATTAATCAGTTTTGCAATATACTGTTTTATGCAAGTATATCTAAATAATAATACCTAGTAATTATAACAAACTACACTAGTATGGTCAAGTTGATAAATTGAACTGTACGAATTGATATGGTTATTTTCTTTACATCATAACTTGTGTACGTGATATTATCGCGAGATAACACTTCATATAATTAATACACCATCCCTGATATGTTTGTAACCTACTAGACTATTACTATTTTGTTATCGTGTTAATACCTGTTTCCTATAATACTTACCAATACTAATAATCCTGACTTGTTGTCCTGATAGACGTGACCTGTTATCTAGATAGACATAACCTGTACCTGCTTGTTCCTGTATTGTCATTAGGTAGATATTATATTTATACTTGACTTAGAAAACGAAACCTGGGAAAATAAGGAAATAAAAAATGTAACTGAAGTATAATTTAAAAGGATATTATATGTTTCCGTGGCTCCGGGGGTTAATGGAACAAAATCATTCTTAATTCATACATCTTGCATCCATGGTCCCGGGGTAACGGGATATATCTTGCGTTTGTGGTCCCGAAGGGTAACAGGATATATACTTTTGAGTTACTTGGAGGAGTACATTAATTGGTTTCAAATTCCTGTAGGATAGATAATCTAGATACATGGACCCATAGGTTGTACGTGACATGTATGACTACCTATAGCCTACTGTTATATCACCTGTGATTGTTGTTATTTATACTCATGATATCTCACTCTTGTACGTGACATCCTATATAGCATATTGTTCAGTTTATTACTATTATGATATTTATAACGTACTGACGTCTAGGTTTTATATGGCCCAATTCCTTTGACCTTATCACAGGAAGATCAAGAATACTTTGATAGGAAAGCCGAGCAGTGAAGAGCTTTCCGCTTATTTAGTTTAGTGATACTTTAGATTTATTTTCTAGTTATGGTTTTGTCATTGTGATCCCATAAGGGATGAGGCTACGATATTATTTCTTTTGTTGGATCTTTATTTTTTTTCGCTACCTTGTCGTTATTATTCACTGTGGCAGTTTGGACATGAGATAGATAGATGTTTATTTTCTGTTCTTGATATGTGCTTGACAATCGTAATATGACTATGGAAGGATATTTCCTCACCATAGGTAGCATGATTGGTTTTGTTACATTCTGTATTTACGTATTTTGCGAAGCAGGGCGTGACAAGATTTTGTTAGTATCAGGGCATAGGTTTTAGGTTAGCTGGGTTTGGTTTAATTTGTAGTTGGGTATTGTACCTAATACACTGACCTGAAAACCCAGAATTAGGAACGTGTCCTTCCACATTGCTACCTTGCTATTCTTGAATCTATAGTTTATTAATTCCTTATTTTATTGAATCATGTTTTCGTTGCTAATCCTCTTCAAATGTTCTTGACTCCAAAATCATGGCGGGAAGAGATTTACGGGCATATCAGAGGCGTGTAGACGATGCCGCGTTATTTGGGGTCATACGCGGTATGTTAGATAACCAGAAACGTCAAACAGAGCTGAACCAGTGACAGGCCGAGATTTTCTAAGAGGGCATGAGAACAGCCCAACAGACTGCTATCACGGCAGCTGAGAGGGCGGCAGTTCCTAGACCGTCTCAGTGTGAGGGTATTGTGGTGGACTTCAAGAAACTTAGTTCGGTCACATTTACAGGATTGGAGGAGCCATTACAGGAGGAGCAGTGGCTGGTGGATACAGAAAATCTTTTAGTTGCTGCACAGATCCTGGACGAGAAAAGGGTAGATTTGGTATGCATCCAGTTGGTGGATTATGCTCGCGAATGGTGGCTTATTGAGGAGACCCGTTTGGCAAAACCGATCAGCAGTGCAACTTTTACACGGAGCTTCTTGGAGAAGTTCTTTCCGCAATCTTCCAGGGAGGAAATGGAAAAGAAGTTTATTAGCTTAAAGCAGAATAGCGGATCTGTTGATACACATGCGGCCGAGTGGACCCGGCTCAGTCGATTTACGAGGCCCTTGGTTGCCAACGAGGCAGATAGGGAAAGACGGTTCATGTGTAGTTTGGATGTGGAGATTCATAAGCATATCACTTCCTTGGGGTTGACCACTTTCTCTCAAGTTCTCACGGCAGTTAGGGAACAACAGAGATTATCAGTGAGAGTAAAGGGTAATCAGCAGCAAGTGGTTATAGTGCAGAAGATCTCGTTTGCACCAAACAGAGCTCCAGGACGTAAGAGCATTCCGGTCAATAGACAGGGGACAATACCTATGAAAAGGCCTTTCATGTCAAATCAGAAAAGGAGTGTAGTTTGTGATTTCTGCCGTTTACCCGACCACATGCGGAAGGATTGTTGAAGGAAGCATGGACTCTGTTTAGTTTGTGGATCAGCTGACCATTCGATTGGCACATATCCTTCGAAACTATAGTTGAGAGACGATGTCCAGAAAACACCACAAAAGCAAACTTATGGGCAGAAGAGGATTACTCAGAGGCCTAATCAGGGACATGCCTTCACCTTAATGGCCGAGGATTCCAAAGCTTCAGATGATGTTGTTTCAGGTATCCTACTTGTCCATAATTTTCCCACATTGGCATTATTTGATTCTGGTGCATCCCATTGCTTTATTTCTGTAACACCTTAGTACATTTATACTATATAATTTGGTATTTTAAATCTTGCTGTAAAATTCTTTTATTCTTGTTGCTATTGGGTTGTGAATGATTCAAGTAATAGTGGTGGTCATTATCTGACCCGACCCGCATGATTAAAACCCGACATGATGCAAGGTTATATCCAATATTTGCTAGTACGGTGTATCTACGTGAATCTAGTACTATAAATACTTCATATATGTTTAAATCCTTGAATATTTATTTACAGTACAAGTTATGTATAAAAAATATCTTTTGCTACCTAATCTTGCATGGCATATCACCCCATATCGGATTGTTGCTCCTATATATCATGTTCATATCCTAAAATATAGACAACAAAATATTTAGAAATCTTTATGTATATTTACTGAGATTTTATTGGGGGTATATGTATCTAATAATAGATTGTTGCATTATGGTTAAAATTCTTACGTATATTCTTTATATTTAAAAATTATATTTTTGACTAGGTACGATTAACATTTGGAGTGGTCTGGTATTATTTGTAAAATCCTACAAAATATACATAATATATTACTTAATATATCCTTATACATATACTCTAACTGTTATATATATATATATTTATTATTAATAAAATTATTATAAACACTTTCTCTCTCTCTCCCCCCCATCTCCATCTCTCTCCTCTCGTTCTCTTTCCCGAAGCCTTAACCCACTCACTCTAGCTCGATCTCGCCTGCCCCTCGTTGTTGAAGCCAACCCTCCTCCCTCGTCCTCACCGCACCCATCACCTCCTCATCACCACTACCATCATCGCCTTCCTCCTCATTCCCCGAAGCCTTACCCGACCCCGACTCTGACTCCACACCCAAGAACCCACCTCCATCTCCCTCGCCGACGTCACCGTTCGAACTCGACCATCACCTTCCCCTTCTCGTCGTCACTAAACCAAGAGAACCACTATCTGTTTCTCTTTCTTTTCTTCTCTTTCTTCTACTGCCGACCAACCCAACCTCCTCGTCTCGTCGACCTCGCCGTTAACTTGCCTCGTCTTCTCGCCGCCTAACCAGTGACTTCCTCCCCAAATCCCTCATCGTGACCCAGAACCCTCACCTCGACATCATCATCGTCTTCTTCTTTCTTTTACTCTTTCTTCAACTAGTGTTCACCGGAGATTGGTCGCATCGCAGATGGCCCAGACGACCCCAGTCACCGTCGTCATTTACTCCAGTCACCACTTCACGCAGTTGCTCAGTTCCGGCCAAGTTTTACGTACATTGGGTTTTGCATCGTGTCTTTATTCGGTGTTCGAAACATGATATCCGTATTTTCGTCGTGATTTTTCGATCATGCAAGTTTCTAAACTTGCGACATGCTACATTACGTATTCCATTATATATATAGTCATTATTAGTATGCGTATGATAATAGTTAGCATGTTATTTGCAATTTACAAATTTTACGGCATCAATCCGTATTCATACCAATAACGGCTTTATTTAGTTGCATGCCGGTTCATTATAATATTATCATAATGTTTCGTTTCAGTTCAGTATATCTAGAATGCCGTATATCTTGTAGCAGACGTAAAATGATTATTACAGATAGATATATGAATAGATTGGTTACACCTTACCACATAGCTAATATGCACTAGTTTTTTCTACCGTATTTAGATAGCTGGTTACTGTTTTCCACCTAGTATTCTTCCTGTTATTATACACTGCTTGACATGTTCGCGACACATTACCGGACCGGTTACTTGGATTATTACTAATGCCGACAATCCTGATTTGTTGTCCTAATGGATGCGACTTATTGTCTAGATAGATAAGACCTGTACCCGCTTGATCCTGTGTTGGAATTATATTGGTATCACCAATACCTGACTTGAACAAAAAACCTGGGGGTAAGGGGAAATCAATAATGAAACTTGATTTGTAACTCAACAGTTCGATACTTTTCAGAGACTGATCAGTCGATACGGGCTTCGGCCCCAGAATGATGATGCTGACATCATTCGTTTGTACATGATACCCTGTTTTTACTGCTTAGTGGCACGTCTCGGATTCAGCCCCAAGGGTCTTGACCATGGTCCCGAGCAAGCACGGGATACTATTGAGTTACATCGACGATTCCATTAATTAATTTCAAAGACTTGTAGAATAGATAACCTAGAAGTATGGACTTTAGGATACACATCACATACCTATAGCTCATTGTTTTATACTTGTGTTTATTATTTACACTCATGTTTAATCATAGCATCCTATTTTAGTTATTACTATTATTTTGATATTTATGACGCACTGACGTCTGGGTTTTGCATAGCTCAGATCCTTTGACCTTGTTACAGGAAGATCGAGAATATTTTAACAGCAAGCCAAATAGTGAGGAGCTTGATGATTAGTTTTAGAAATGCTTAGTTTATTTTATTTCCGTAGTTTAAATTTATTGATGTGATCCCATAAGGGACGTGATTCAGATATTATTATTTATTGGATCTTTATTCGTTTCCGCTATGTGCATTTCTTGACTTTTATTTACTGTGGCAAATGGACATGTGTTAGTTAGATTTTATTTACTGTTCTTGATATCTAATTGACAGCCGTAATGTGACCGTGGAGGGATTTTGCCATAGGTAGCATGGTTGGCTCTGTCACGTGCCGTATTCATGTCTTTTGGGAAGCGGGGCGTGACATAGTTTGTTTGGTATCAGAGCCATAGGTTTTAGGGTTAGTCGGGTTTGGTTTTTTTTGTAGTTGGGTGTTAGACCCAACACACTAATCAAGAAACCCGGAATTAGGAATATGTCCTGCCACATTACTACCTTACCAATCTTGAATCTATAGTTATCAATATCTTGTTTATTGAATCATGTTTACCGTTATTAATCCCTTTCAGTGTCTTTGGCTTTAGAATCATGGCAGATAGAGATTTGCTGTCATACCAGAGGTGTGTAGATAACGTCGCATTACTTGGAGTTGTACATGGTATGTTAGAAAACCAGAAGCGTCAAACTGAGCTGAATCAGCAGCAGGCCGAGACTTTCTAAGAGGGTCTGAGGATGGTCCGGCAGTCTGTTGTTACTGCAAGTGATAGGGCAACAGCTCCCAGGAAACATAGCGTGAGGGCATCATGACGGACTTTAGGAAGCTCGGTCCGTCTACATTTACAAGATTGGAGGAGCCATTACCAGCGGAGCAGTGGCTAGTTGATACAGAGAACCTGCTCGTTACCGCGCAGATTCTAGATGAAAAAAGGATGGATGTAGTACACATCCAATTGCTAGATTACGCTCACAAGTGGTGGCTCAAAGAGGAGACCTATCTTGTTAGTTATATGTATGCCCTAGAGGCCATTACTGTACATAGGATGTATATTGTAGTGGATGCTGGGACGTATATAGGGAGGACTTTCTTGCTCGACATGATAGTATGCTATCTGGTTGAACTTTACCTTAACGTGTATACTGATTGTCTCTCTGTTACATGTTGGTAAAGCCCTTAGGATCTGTACTTAACTACCTGGACTATGATGCGGATCATACTAGTGGGGACATGGTAGTCCATAAGTACATCCTTCAAAGTCCCTAGTCGTGGGTGTATCGAGACGGGGCATCGATATACCAGAGTAGACTAGCGTATACCTTCTCGACCCATACAGATGGGCGATGGATGATCCCATATCCATTGGCGTTTGACATCAGAGATGATATACGGGTGCTCAGTAGAGACTGGGTACACTGGACGGACTCGCCGAGAACTCCCAGATGGTATTATACCTCACGTCAGATGGCAGTTCTCTGGTGACACTGGTACAGAGTAGTCTGTTGACCCGAGATCGTCATAGAGTCTTGTGTGGTTCCCACTGTGCTTTGATTTCCATCTTACCACGTCCAAGAGGGCGTGCAAAACGGTGGTTTTTGGGTACAGTCCCGAGTCACATGGAGGCAATGAGCGATAGGAGGGGATTCGTCTCTCCCGGTATAGGGGGTTGATGTTGCGCTGTGTTCGATTGGCTATAACAGGAAATCCCTGGTCAGGGTTGCTGAGATTTACTGGTAAGTGTTACCAGTAGTATCTCGAATTGTTATAGACCTCATATCGACACGACTTATCGAGCTATTGGGGTCTGACGTTTACCACCCCTAGGCGAGATATGCGACATATCAGACGATCAGACCGGACTGTACGGTAGTGTTACTGGTTGGATTCACTGGAGTGTGAGCGGGCTTGCTCGTCGATCTTCAGATCGCTCAATACCCGGGTGGCCGTTACGTTTAGCAGACCGCTTGCGGCTTGTGGGTGTTTGATATGATCATCACCTGCTGCCGGCGTATTGACGAGTCTTTAGAGTCCTACACAGAGGTTTCCTGGCTCAAGCGAAATGAAATAGGAGCGCATATGAGATATGTGCGGGACCGAGAATAATACATGTATGTGATACCGTATTACATTCTCGCGATGAATGTGTCGTATGGTTATATGCGATATAACCTAGTTATCGAATCGAGGGTTGATTCGATAAGACGATACATTGGATACTAGTCGGTTATATGCGATATGACCGGATCGTTAAATCAAGTGTTGATTTAATGATTTAATGCATAATTATATATTTGATATATTACTTTGCGTTAACTAGTATTGGTTCACTTTAAATGGATTTTCTCACTCGGATTGTACACATTGTATATGTGATATACTTTTGTGCACTTCATTGTATCATGTTTGATGATACATGTTATGCTAGGGTTTTTGTGTAAAGATCAAACCATGGTTACATGATTATGGTTAGGGTTTTGTTTTATTCACTTATTTATTTATCCATTTCTTTTGGAAAATAAATGGAAAGGAGAAAAGAATGGTGGCTTAATTTGGAGTTTAGTTGAAGCTTCATGAAACTTTGATCAAGTCAACCATTCTTATCTCATCCTTAACCCTAACCATTCCCACTAACCATGATTCATTCTCTACACTTGACTAGAGTTAATATTATGATAAGTATTGTTATTCTTTTCTTTTTTGAATAATCTTATCACAATATTCTTCTTCTTCTTCATCTTCTTTCATGAAGAAAAAGCTTTCTTCATCAATGGTGATTGATGATAAAGAGTGAGAAATCCAATTCTAAATTGAACCCACTTCCTATTTCTTCATCCTCTACCTCTTGCCAAGTAGTAGAGTGTGTTTTCTTCACAAGTTTCTTGACTTGATGAAGTCGGAGCTTGATTTAGCGATGCCTCGACGTAGATCATCTTCGGCACGTCGTCGATGACCTAGCCCGCTTCTTCTCCGATGAAGCCGACGCAAGAGCCCAGGGTTTGTGTAGGACAGCGAGAGGACTTCATTGCGGAGCTATGGAGGTGGAGCACCGGATCTACAAAGGTTGTATTTCCGATTCTCATAGTTAAGTGTTAACTAGTTAGCTTTTTCGCCTAGTTTTCTAGCAAACGATCCGTAGTCGGGTCTCTCGGCACCTAGATTTTTTGAAATTGGCATGTTCGATGCCTTGTGAGACCTCACTAGGGTGCCTAGGAACCCTACATATCTGACTAAGCCGGTCAGCTGGGCGACTTTTTCGGGAAGTTTCTTAGAGAAGTTCTTTCCGCAATCTGCTCGGGAGGAAATGGAGGAGAAGTTTATTAGCTTGAAGCAGAATAGCGGATCCGTTGATACATATGTGGCAGAGTGGACCCAGCTCAGTCGATTTGCGGGGCCCTTGGTTGCTAATGAGGCAGATAGGGAAAGGCAGTTTATGCGTAGCTTGGATGTGGAGATTCAGAGACACATCATATCATTGGGATTGACCACCTTCTCCTAAGTTATCAAGGCGGTTAGGGAGCAACAGAGTTTATCGGTAAAAGTAAAGGGTAATCTATAGTAAGAGGTTGTAGTGAGGAAGACGACATTTACACCAAACAAAGATCCTGTACGTAGAGGCATTCCGGTAAACAAGTTAGGTACAGTACTTATAAAGAACCCTTTTGAATCGGATCAGAAAAAGGGTGCGATTTGTGACTTTTGCCATCAAACCGGACACACGCAAAAAGAGTGTTGAAGGAGGCTCGGACTTTGTTTAGTTTGTGGATCAGCTGACCATACCATTAGTGCATGCCCTTCGAAGCTACGATCGAGAGACGATATTCAAAAACCACCGCAGAAGCAGACTTATGGGCAAAAGCAGATTCCTAAGAGGCCTAATCAGGGATGGGCCTTCACCATGATGGCCGACGAGGACAAGGTGTCAGATGATGTTGTTTCAGGTATCCTACTTGTTTATAATTTTCCTGCATTTGTATTATTCGATTCAGGTGCATCCCATTGCTTCATGTCGTCCAAGCTTATTAGTGCACATTTTATTCCACATACGTACTTGTCTAGTTGTTGAGACATACACACTGGGAATGGGAGAATTGTATCTAATAGTGAGTGCAAGGGTTGCACGATTGTTATTTACGGACGGGAGTTATTCACGGATTTCTTGGTGATTGATACTGACAGCTATGATGTTGTCTTTAGAATGGGTTTTCATGGCATTTTCCACGCTCATATTGATTGAAGGGTGAAGAAAGTAATTTTTTAGATTCCCGCACATCTGGAGTTCATATTCTTTGGAGGCAGCAGATCTGTCGGGCCAGTCAAATTTAGGGCTAGGCCGACAAGTGCCGTTCTTTCGTCGATGGAAGTAAACAAGGAAGAAACACTAGCATTAGTTTGGGATTTTGTGGATGTGTTCGAGGACATATCGGGTTTACCGCCAAAGCGAGACGTGGAGTTCATAATTGACCATATTCCCGAAACATCGCCGATTTTAAAGGCTTATTATCCAATGGCACCGGTGGAACTGGAAGTGGTAGAGAAACAAGTTGCCGAATTACTAGAGAAGGGTTGGATTCGCAGTAGCGGTTCACCATGGGGAGCTCCAGTTTTTCTAGTCAAGAAGAAAGATGGCACGCGACGGATGTGCATCGACTATCGAAAATTAAATCGGGTGACTATTAGGAACAAGTACCCAATCCCTCGCATAGGCGAATTATTTGATCAACTCAGTGGCGCGAGGGTATTCTCGAAATTGGATTTGCGATCTGGATATCATCAAGTTCGGGTGAAAGTAGAAAATGTTTGCAACACGGCGTACCGAAATCGATATGGGCATTACGAGTATTTAGTGATGCCATTTGGTGTTACTAACGCACTGGAAATATTTATGGAC
Source organism: Agapanthus africanus (assembly GCA_030015575.1). NCBI lineage: Eukaryota > Viridiplantae > Streptophyta > Magnoliopsida > Asparagales > Amaryllidaceae > Agapanthus > Agapanthus africanus. The sequence continues at coordinate 328,158,801 of JASDDO010000019.1, forward strand.
TTGATGAACCAAATCTTTTCACTATATCTGAACCAGTTCGTAGTGGTGTTTATTGATGATATTCTGGTCTATTCGAGGAGCAAAGAAGGGCATGAAGAACACTTGAGGATCGCACTGCAAACGTTGAGACAAGAAAATTATATGCTAAGATGAGCAAGTGCAAGTTTTGGCTCGAAAAAGTGAAGTTCTTGGGTCATGTTGTATCCGGAGATGGAATTGGCGTTGACCCCGAAAAGATTGCAGCCGTTCATGATTGGCCAATTCCAAAGAATGTGAGAGAGATCAGAAGTTTCCTTGGGGTTGCTGGATATTATAGAAGGTTTGTGGAGAACTTCGCCCGAATAGAAGAATCATTGACCAAGCTAACATGAAAGGAGGTACTGTTCTTATAGACCGAGAAGTGTGCGTCAGCTTTTGAAGCGCTGAAGCAGAGATTAACCACCGCTCCTATTCTGACAGTGCCAGAAGGTTCCGGAGGACTAGTTATTCAGAGAGACATGTCTGGAAAAAGCTTGGGATGTGTTCTAATTCAGCATGGGAAGGTCATAGCATATGCGTCGAGACAATTAAAAACTCATGTGAAGAACTACCCAACTCATGATTTGGAGGTAGCAGCAGTGATTATTGCTCTGAAGATTTGGAGACACTACAAATTGGACGAAAGAGTTGAAGTATTTACCAATCACAAGAGCCTAAAATATGTGTTCACACAGAAAGAGCTCATCATGAGGCAGAGTAGATGGTTAGAACTGATGGCTAACAATGATCTTGATCTAAAGTACCATCCGGGGAAAGTTAATGTAGTGCCGGATGCTTTAAGTCGGTTACTAGCGATACGGATGTACAGAAGGTGATTATAGTTGATCTTCAGAGATCCGAGTTAGAGATCGTACTACCATATTCTTCGGGACAGTTTATGCAGTTGCAAGTACAGTCATCTTTGATCGATAGCATTAAGGCAGCACAGTCGCATGATCCTAGATTGCAGAAGTTTCGAGGACAAGTGGAAGCAGGACTTAGAACAGATTTTTTGATTCATGAAGATGGCTCGTTAAGATATGGAAGTCGTTTATGTGTGCCTAAAGGAGATGTTCGTGAAGAAGTCATGAAGGAGGCTCATAGTTCCGCATATTCAGTACATCCGGGAGGCACGAAAATATATAGAGACTTGCGACAACATTTTTGGGGGGAAGGCATGAAAAAAGAGATTGCTCACTACGTATCGAGGTGCTTGGTGTGTCAACAAGTCAAGGCTGAACATCAAAGGGTAGCCGGTTTGTTGCAACCACTTCCGATTCCTCAATGGAAGTGGGAACATATAACCATGGATTTTGTGGCAGCTTTACCATGAAGTCCAAAGGGCAATAACGCAGTTTGGGTGATTATCGATCGATTGACCAAGACAGCTCATTTCATACCATTCTGAGTTGGTCAGTCGACGGAGAGGTTGGCAGAGCGGTACATGCAAGAGATTGTGAGATTGCATGGAGTACCAGTTAGTATTGTTTCTGATTGTGATACTTGGTTCCTATCACACTTTTGGAGGAGTCTACAGGAGAGTTTGGGAACTCGTTTGAAGTTTAGTATGGCTTATCATCCTTAAACAAACAAACTGTCCGAGAGGACGATCCAAAATCTTGGAGATATGTTGAGAGCGTGCATGTTAGACTTCAAGGGTTCATGGAAGGATCATTTGCATTTATTAGAGTTTTCATACAATAATAGTTTTCAGGCGACTATACAGATGGCTCCATTCGAAGCATTATACGGTCGTAAGTGTCGCTCGTCTGTTTGTTGGGACGATATTGGAGAAAGAAGATTGCTGAAACCGGATCTTATTATGCAAACGGTGGAGAAAAATAACTTGATCCGTAATCATATGAGGGTGGCACAAGATCGACAGAAAAGTTGGGCTGATACTGGAAGAAGACCTTTGGAGTTCGCGGTTGGTGATCTTGTGTTCTTGAAGATATCATTGACTAGAGGAGAAATCTGATTTGGTAGTTGAGGCAAGCTTAGTCCTCAATTCGTGGGGCCTTTCGATATCATTGAGTGTGTTGGAGAGGTAGCTTATCGATTGGCTTTACCACCATTCTTGACGGGTGTTCATGACGTGTTTCATGTATCTCAACTCCGCAAGTATGTTCGAGATGAGACGCACGTTCTAGATCACTCGGAACTGACAGTACGAGAAGATTTAATGTATGAAGAGCGACCAATGTGTAAGTCGATGTCGCGCACCCCGCAGGTTCGCAGGGAGGCGGAATTTTCAAAAACGATTTATACAAAGCTCAAAACATCGACTAAACTCCAGGATCTATTCGAAAACCTTAACTAACAATAAACTTTGGAGGTTTAACTACTATGATAGTTGGTTATACCTCCGTGACCAAGTCCTTCGGGTGTTCTTTGCTTCCTCTCCATGGCTCTACGAAGAAAGGATCTAGCTTGTGACGTTGGCCTCCTTGCGTCAAAGATGATCCACCTGAGAGAATGTGCTTTAAGCTCCAACCTTTAAACCGAGGCAACTAGGGTCGATGGTTCGCTAATCCAACTAACCAAGGTGATGTAGAGAATGCTAATGGATTTTTTAGTCTCACTAAACCCTATGGCTCATAACACATGTGAAGGATTAGGGTTTAGTTTGAGGAAGAAGGAGATGGAGAAATCAAGAGAGAGAATGAGAAGAAGAAAAATGAACCAACCTAAAGCATGAAGTGTAGAGAATGGCTAAGTATATGAGCTCAATTATTCAAGCATGCAATATTTCATAATAAGAAATATCACCCACGCTTGAATAGTGAGTCAAGACCAATATAATAATCCCTTAGCCATACTTTGCACCATGACACAAACATCTCCTTCTTTTTTCAAATATCCACCTCATTAATCCATTTACCAAAATGGATAAAACTAAATAATGAGGTGTCTCCTTTTAGAAGCACGCCTTGCCAAATTACAAGAATGCCCCTCACCATATATACATACCCGTATTCGTATTCCAAAAAATATGAACACACTGAGACGATAACAATCCAATAATACAGTACTAGGATCCGGCTTAAACCAAAACCCACTAGTATTGTCCGCCCGATCAGCATCCGTGTACAAGTACACGCATGTGAACGAAGCCCTACCGTAACACCAAACGCCGTCTACATCAATTGCCCGAAGCAGGGAAACCTTCTGTATGGGACTCTAAAGACTCGATAGTACGTTGGTAGTGGGTTTAACCATAAGCACGTCAGCGGTACTAGCTGCACGTAACGGCTACCTAGGTATCTGTCGTTAAGAAGGTCGATGAGCAAACTCATTCGAACTCCTACTGAGCCTGTCTGTGACAATCTCCATATAATCCAGTCTGTTCGTCTAAGATACTCGCATATCGTGCCTAGGTGGATGGTAAACGTTAGACCCCTAATAGCGCAATAAGTCGTGCCGGAGCAGAGCCTAATACACTATGAGAAACTACTGGAGTACCTACCAGTAAATCTCGCTTTCCCTGGCCAGGGTCTTTGTGTAATTGCTTTCCGAACACAGCGCGATATCAACCCCTAATAACGGAAGAGACGAATCCTATCTAACTGCTATTGCCTCCAAGTGCTTCCGGACTGCAACCAACTACTACCTATTTGCACGACTCCTTTGAGCCGTGGCAGGGTAGTAATCTAAGTACAGTGGGAACACACTCGAGGCGAAGTGCGATGTCAAGTCAACAGACTAAGCTGTACTCATGTCACCTGGGAACTGCTACCTGACGATAGGTATAATACCAACCAGCAGTTCCCGACGAGTCCTGTCCAGTGTAACTCATAACCTAATGAGCACCTGCATACTATCTCCAGTATGACGTACTAATGGCTGTGGGACATACCATCTCCCCTGCTGGGATAAGAATTGTATACACTAGTTTACTCTGGAGTATTGATGCCCTGTCTTGATAATCCTATGACTAGGGACTTGTATAAGGATGTGCTTATAGACTATCCAGCCCCCACTAGTGTGATTGCCATCACATCGCTGGTAGTCAAGCAAAGATCCTAAAGGCTCTATCAATATGTATAAGCAATATGCTAAAAGAAACACATGCACATATTGAGGTAGAATCAAACCAAGTAGCATACTACCATTTTGAGCAAGACTGTTATCATAACTGTGAATATCTCAAGCTTCCAATATGTAATATACAATCCAGTATGATACAATAATGGTCTCTAGGGCATATCTCACTAACAACCTCCCACTTTCACTTTGGCCATGTATTGGCATATCATAGACCTATCATCTCGACTAGCCTCTCGAACTGCGTCTGAGGGATGGCCTTTGTGAGTGGATCAGCAGTGTTGTTCTCCGTATCTACTCTCCGCACCTCGATCTCCCGGCGATCTTTGATCTCCTTGATCAGATGGTACCACCTCAAGATGTATTTAGACTTCTGATGGGACCTTGGTTCCTTCGCTAAAGCTATAGCCCCGTTGTTGTCATAATACAGAGGTATTGGATCAACAATGGACGGAGCCACCTAAAGTTCTGTCACGAACTTCTTGATCCAGATTGCTTTTTTCGCAGCGTCATATGTAGCGATATAATCCGCTTCCATAGTCGAACCAGCAACGGTGTCCTTCTTGGAGCTCTTCCAACAGAACGCCCCTCCATTGAGGGTAAAGAGATAACGTGACATGGACTTGGAGTCATCCTTATCACTCTGGAAGCTGGAGTCGGCGAAGGCCTCAACCTGGAGGTCTTCTCTGCCGTACACCAAGAACATCTCCTTAGTCCTTCTCAGGTACTTGAGAATGTTCTTTACTGCTGTCCAGTGCTTCTCGTCTGGGTTTGAGTGATACCTGCTTACAACGCTCAATGCATAAGCTACATCTGGTCTGGTACACAATATCGCATACATAATAGCGCCTACCACCGAAGCGTAGGGTATAACAGATATGCGATTCCTTTCCAAATCAGTCTTGGAAGACATCTCTTTGGAGAGGGTGATTCCATGACAAGACGGTAAATTACTGCGCTTTGAATCTTCTATACTGAATCTTTTCAGTATGGTGTCGATGTAGCTTGACTGTGAAACTCCCAACATCCTCTTAGATCTATCACGATAGATCTGGATCCCCAGAATGTAGGAGGCATCACCCAGGTCCTTCATGGAGAACCATTGTGACAAGAATCCCATGACTGATTGTAGCATAGGAATGTTATTTCCTATCAAGAGAATATCATCCACATACAAGACGAAGAATACCACACTTCTCGCTGCAATCTTACTATAGATGCATGGTTTATCTGGATTTTTGATGAAGTCGAATTCTTTGACTGTCTCATCAAAATAGATGTTCCAACTCCGCGATACCTGCTTTAGTCTATAAATGGATTTAAGTAATTTGCACACTCTTCTGCTTCTCCCACTCTCTATGAAACCCTCCAGCTGATCCATATAGACACACTCTTTCAAATTTTCATTTAGAAAAGCGGTCTTTACGTCCATCTGCCAAATCTTATAATCGTGGAAGGCGGCAATAGCAAGAAGGATCCGAATGGATTTGAGCATAGCCACTGGAGAAAAGGTTTTATCATAGTCCAAACCAGGTCTTTGACGAAAACCTTTTGCAACAAGTCTAGCCTTATAGGTTTCAACCTGTCCATCTACACCAATCTTCTTTCTGAAGATCCATTTGCAGCATACGGGTTTTACCCCTTCCGGAGCAATGGTCAAAATCCATACTTTGTTGGTGTACATGGACTCCATTTCTGTCCGTATTGCATACAGCCATTTTACCGAGTCTCTGCTCTGAATGGCTTGCTGGAAGCTAGTTGGCTCATCATCGTCGATGATGCAATCCTCTCTATCCCCGTCTATGAGAAAACCATAGTATCTTTCAGGCGGATGAAACTGCCTACTAGTCCTGCGGAGTGGCGCGGGGATGTCCGGTTCTATTAAAACTTCTGGTTCTACCACACTTTCAGTAATAGCTTGTGGTTTTGGAATTTCTTCCAGTTCTACTGCGCTCCCACTTATCTTTTTTTCTAAAAATTGAGATTCCAAAAAGTGGGCATGACGAGAAACAAAAACCTTTTGTTCCTCTGCGTAATAGAAAAAATACCCCCTGGAGTTCTTTGGGTATCCCACAAACTTACACAGTACTAAATGTGACTCGAGTTTATCCGCATGCTGCTTTTTTACAAAAGCTGGATATCCCCATATCTTCAGATACTAAAGATAGTGTTTCTTCCCACTCTACATCTGATATGGTGTGCTAGGCACAGTCTTGGTAGGAACCTTGTTCAAAAGATATGCAGCTTATTCTAGTGCATAGCCTTAGAAGGATCGCGGCAACTCAGCGTCACTCATGGAACGTATAATATCCAATAGTGTTTTGTTCCGCCTTTCCGATACACCGTTGTGTTGAGGTGTGTATGGAGGAGTAAGATGAGAGAGAATTCCATTCTCTTTTAAGTAGTCCAGAAACTCGGCACTTAAGTATTCACCACCTCGATGAGATCTAAGTTTCTTGATACTTTTGCCGGTTTGTTTTTCCACTTCATTCTTATATTCCCGGAATTTCTTAAAGGCCTCGGATTTATTTTTCATCAAGAATACATGTCCATACCTTGAGAAATCATCCGTAAAAGTAATAAAATAGGAATAACCACTTCTTGCATGTGTAGACATTGGACCACACACGTCGCTGTGTATGAGTCCCAATAGCTCGCTCCCTCTTACCCCGTGTCCAGTGAACGGAGTCTTTGTCATCTTTCTTTTGAGACATGATTGACAAGTTGCATAGGACTGATATTCGAACGGATCCAAATATCTCTCTTTATGTAACTTCGTCAATAGTGTTTCATTGATGTGACCCAGTCTAGAATGCCATAAAAAAGCCTAATTTAATTCTGGAGACTTTCTTTTAAGTGTGTTCTGGATGTTGAAAACCTGAGCTTGATTTAATACGTATATACCATCTTACCCAATCAAAACTTGATTTAGTTGGATATTTACAACATCGCTTACAAATGTAAAATCATAACCTTCTTTAGAAAGTAAAGATACAGAGATGATATTACATGTCAGACTAGGTACACACAAACAGTTACGTAAAATCAAAATCTGCCCACTTGTCAATCCTAGGTGATATTCCCCTACGGATACAACATCCATGGTCATTCCGTTCGCAACCCTGAGAGTCATATCACCTGCCTTGATAACTCTACAGTTTCTCAAAGCCTGTAATGAATTACAGATATGAGATCCTGATCCGGCATCTAGTACCCAGGAAGTAGAGTTAATTGAAAGACAGTTTTCAATCATGAACACACCCGAAGCCGAAGCTGAAGCCACAAATTGCTTCGAATCCTGGTTTCTGGCTTTCCAAGCCCTGCAGTCCTTCTGACAGTGCGATTTCCTGTGACAACAGAAGTATCCTTCCTTCCCTACTGTTAGCCTCGAAACTTTTGCCTTGTCCTTTCCCTCTACCTCAGCGCCCCTCAATATATTGGGGAGTCCTGGAAGTGTAACTTCCTTTCCTTGAATTTTGAAATTCAATATAAACTGGGCGTAGGTTGAGGGAGCGACTGTAGAATCAAGTCAGTATATAACTCGTTCTCCAACATAGTCCCATAGTCCGTGAGCTGTTCAATATAGCTAATCATTGTAAGGACGTGGTCCCCTATAGATGACCCGATAGCCAACCTCGCCTGAAGCAATATCTTCGAGGTCTCATATCTTGCGATACGAGATTGCTCTCCATATAAAACTTTGGTATGGAGGAAGATGGAAGCTAAGTCTATCTTCTCGTGCTGCCTTTGGTGTTTATTATCCATTGAGGCTAACACGAGGTGCTTGGCTCTCGCACAATCCTTTTCCTATGTCTTATGGATATCAACATCCGCGATGGTGGAATTAGACCTGGGACGATGGGGACTTTAGTAGTAAGGAGGTAGTCCAGCTTGTCATAGGTAAGTGCTATCTGGACATTCCTTAGCCAATCATTATAGTTTGGCCTAGTCAATTTATTACTATCTAGCAGTAACCTAGGTCCGGTCATAGTGGTCGCTGCAATTAGGAGAGAGAGAAGAAACACTTAGCATGATACTCTTGCAAGTTTAGATTGGTTATTAGTTTATCTAAACAGGATGGCTCCCACTGTTTCCTCGAATCCTTCCTCAAACCATAAAAGAAGAATTAGTTAGGATTAATCACACTTTACAATTCTTGCTTAACATTTCGGCCAGGCTGGTGTTGGTACTTCGAGGGAGGTTTTCCAACGCTTTCGCGAAGCTCCTTAATTACATAAGCTCTTTTCCCTGGAGGCGTAGCCCTGCTAACACCGTTCTAGACACCTACTTGGTTTATAGCATTGATTGTTTAGTGAAAAATCTCCCGAGGAGTAATCCTACTCATCAGTGAGATCGGGATCCAACTATCATTGTGTGATGACCTAGATGGAATCCACTCTAGTCACCACATTCCAGAAGGTATGCTCAAACTACAAGTTTCCTTTATATTTGAAACCCCCGATGTGGATTTTTGCCCCATGCACTTATGACCTTGACGAAGGCCAACATATCATAAGTCACATGTCAAGTTCTACCCGTCATTATCCAGGTTAATTTGAACCCACCCGTACATACCCTTGACGAAGGCTAACATAGTAGTACGACTGTCCCAAACCAACGCATTTATCTATGCTACATTTGAGTACCCAGCAGCTACCAATCACTATTCCTTGGCGAAAGTCAAAATACATAGCTTGAATACTACTGAATACCCATATGAAATGACGGAGGGCTACGAATGCTTTTGGCGAAACCGTGAACGTAGTGAGCTTGATATAGTCGAAGGAACCATGATAGCTTTTTAAAAGGAGTGGTTTAGGCTACGCTTTTAAAATTTGCTTTTTGAAGATAACCGAGTGGTTTTGAAACTGTTCCAACGATTAAGCTTTGGTTTATTTTTCCTTGCATTAATCAATGTTAATGCGGTCCCATTATTTAATCCTACCATTGCAGAAAAGAAACGAAAATACAACGTACGCTTATGCCATTCGCATTCGCCACGGGGCCCCGTCATGCACTGTTAGGTTATTTAACTATCGGCAGAACGGTGCAAAACATAAGCAACGTCTACTATATATCATATATATATATATATCCATTTGTCTCACGCAATACTAGGCATTCCAGATCACAGATGAATATACTGGATATATTAGGAATTCCGCATTTCGTTTAAGCCCATAACGAAAGACGGAGTAGCCACTCTGCACTTCAAGAACCCGGTAGTTTGTGAACCCCACCTTGGGTCAATGCTAAGAGCAGAAACAATAAAAAAAATAATACAATGGTGTTTAGAACCTCAACCCGGATGTGTCCCGCAAAATAATATTACATCACTTTTACAAATTACATGAATGAAAGAAAAGAAAACGCTCTTCTCACATCCCCCCGGCTATTCATCCACGACGATCCAATACTCCATACACACAAACTATCATAGCATCATAGATATGTGCAACCCCCACTAATCGACATATAGCGATCAGCGGACGTTTCTAAAAACATATATAAACTGAAATAAGTAAACGACGTTAAAACTGCGACTTCGAAACACTCTGTATTGCCACAACAGAAAGATAACAGTATAAGCAATTTTGGCAAAATCAAACAATACCTGAAACCCTAGATCCAAGTAATAAGAACACAAAACAAATTACGAGACTAAACTCAACAGTAAAACCGGTCAGGCCGGTTTTTCTAAGGTTTTGGCCAGCCAAAAAGAAGTTGTTTTGTCTCGTTTTTTGGTAGTGTTCTAGTCACAACAAGAAGAGCACTCTGCAGTTTAAAAAAATTTTAGAGGCTCTGAAAATTTTGACAGAAACTTAGATCTTTTGTTTCGTGTTTCGGAGTTATTTTAGTTTCGTAGTTTTACACTTCGTCTAATCTGTTAGTTAAGCTTTACTAGGCTCTGATACCACTATAAGTCAATATCGTGCACCCCGCGGGTCCGCTGGGAGGCGGAATTTTCAAAAACGATTTATACAAAGTTCGCAACATCGACTAAACTCCAGGATTTATTCAAAAATCTTAACTAACAATAAACTTTGGAGGTTTAACTACTATGATAGTTGGTTATACCTCCGTGACCAAGCCCTTCGGGTCTTATTTTCCTCCTCTCCATGGCTCCTCGAAGAAAGGATCTAGCTTGTGACGTCGGCCTCCTTGCGTCAAAGATGATCCACCCGAGAGAATATGCTTCAAGCTCCAACCTCTAAACCGATGTAACTAGGATTGATGGTTCGCTAATCCAACTAGCCAAGGTGATGTAGAGAATGCTAATGGATTGTTTAGTCTCACTAAACCTTATGGCTCACAACACATGTGAACGATTAGGGTTTAGTTTGAGGAAGAAGGAGATGGAGAAATCAAGAGAGAGAATGAGGAGAAGAAAAATGAACCAACCTAAAGCATGAAGCGTAGAGAATGGCTAAGTATATGAGCTCAATTTTTCAAGCATTCAATATTTCATAATAAGAAAAATCACCCATGTTTGAATAGTGAGTCAAGACCAATATAATAATCACTTAGCCATACTTTGCACCATGCCACAAATATCTCTTTCTTTTCTCCAATATCCACCTCATTAATGTTGGGTTACGGCAGCGCCCCGACCGTCAATCTGAGGCCAAATGCAGAACAAAACTTTTCAAACTTGGCGCCAACCCAATCCCCCGGATCGAACCATTAATCGTTAACTAGCTAACTGTAAAGAGAGTTCAGAGATTACACCGATCGATCCGTGTCTTTCGGTCTTCAATCTCTGCGCCAAGCTCCTCGCGGCTTCCCCAACTAAGTTCGCTCTCCAATCTCGCTCGTCGAAGTGGCTCCACGTTGAGAATTCTTTATACGGGCTCCCACTTCAAACCGAAGTAACTCGGACATGAAGTTTGCTAGCCGATATGTCCAAGGTGAAGTAGAGATAGTGTGTGATTATTTGTCTCAATCACCCTAGGATTCTCAACACATGAGAGAGATAGGGTGGAGGTGAAGAGGATGCCCATGGATGGAACTTGTGAGCTTAAGACTTAGCATGCAATGAAAATGGCAACTAAAGAAAATTGGTGGCTGCTCATTTTCTTTAGTTGTTGTGTGAGGTGTTTTGTGATGGAGGCAAGTGAAGAAAATCTTTGCTCAACTCAATGAGCAGCCCCTCCATCTCAAAATATCTCACAAACAAAAGTCATAAACATATGAAGCATGGCTCAAGCCATTAATGCACCATGCTAAAACCCATGCTCAACTTTCCACCTCAACATTAGTATTAAACATTTACAAAACAAAACCCTAATGTTTAATACTATAAAAAGAAATGGCATCTTCAAAAAGTAATCTTGTAACGGATTACAAGAATATCCCTCATCTGTATATACATACCTGCATCCGTATTCCAACTGAATACGAATACAACAAGACGAAAGTAATCCAACAATCTAATACTAGGATACGGCTTAAACCAAAGCCCACTAGTATGATCCGTCCGATCATGATCCGTGCACAAGTGCACGTATATGATCGAACCCTGCCATAAAACCATACGGCCTCTACAACGTTTCGCCCGAACTTGGGAAACTTTCTGTGGGGGACTCTAAAGACTCCTCAATATGCTGGCAGTGGGTTTAACCACAAGCACGTCAGTGGTACTAGCTGTACGTAACGGCTGCCCAGGTATTGAGCGAAAGGGAGGCCGCCGAGCGAACTCATCCTGAAACCCTACTGAGCCTATCTGTGACAATCTCCGTACAGTCCGGTCTGTTCGTCTAAGAGTATCGCATATCGGGCCTAGGGGGATGGTAAACGTCAGACCCCTAATAGCAGTATAATTCGTGTCGGAGTGTAGCCCAGAACACCTTGAGAAACTACTGGAATACCTACCAGTAAATCTCACTTGCCTTGGCCAAGGATTTTGTGTAATGGCTCTCCAGCCACAGCGCGATATCAACCCCAATACCGGGAAAGACGAATCCTGTCTAACCGCCACTGCCTCCAAGTGCTTCGGGACTGCACCCAACTACTACCTGTTTGCACGACTCCTTTGAGTCGTGGTAGGGTAGTAATCAAAGAACAGTGGGAACACACTTGAGGCAAAATAGCAGTATCAAGTCAACGGACTAAGCTATACTCATGTTACCTGGGAACTAATCCTGACGATAGGTATAGTACCAATCAGCAGTGCCCCTACGAGTCCGTCCAGTGTACTCATAACCCAATGAGCACCTGTATACTATCTTAGGTGAACCAACTGACACCAATGGCTTGTGAGACCGGCCATCACCCCTCATTAGGGTCTCGATCCGTATACACTAGTCTACTATCGGAGTATCGATGCTCAGTCTCGAAACTCCCACGACTAGAGACACGTTAAGGATGTACTTATAGACTACCCAACTCTCATGTATATGATCGCCATCATACTGCTGGTAGTCAAGCAAGAATCCTATGGGCTCCATCAACGTGTAATAGTGATCTGTAATGTCACCTGAAGTATGTACACGATGATAAAGACAAACCAGAAAGCATACAATCATCTCGAGTAAGACTGATCTACCGGTATAGGTCATCCCTCAATCATTGCAATCACATGCCTGTGATCCAATAATTGACTTGAGGGCACTATAGCCAACAATTAATCCATTTACCAAAATGGATAAAACTAAATAATGAGGTGTCTCCTTTTAGAAGCATGCCTTGCCAAATTACAAGAATGCCCCTCACCGTATATACATACCCGTATACGTATTCCGAAAAATACGAACTCACTAAGACGATAACAATCCAATAATACAATACTAGGATCCGGCTTAAACCAAAGCCCACTAGTATTGTCCACCCGATCAGCATCTGTGTACAAGTATACGTATATGAGCAAAGCCCTGCCGTAAAACCATACGGCGTCTACATCAATTACCCGAAGCAGGGAAACCCTCTGTATGGGACTCTAAAGACTCGACAGTATACTGGCAGTGGGTTTAACCATAAGCACGTCAGCGGAACTAGCTGCACGTAACGGCTACCCAGGTATCTGTCGATAAGAAGGTCGATGAGCAAACTCATCCGAACTCCTACTGAGCTTGTCTGTGACAATCTTCGTACAGTCCGGTCTGTTAGTCTGAGATACTCGCATATCGTACCTAGGGGGATGGTAAACGTCAGACCCCTAATAGCGCAATAAGCCATGCCGGAGCAGAGCCCAATACACCCTGAGAAACTATTGGAGTACCTACCAGTAAATCTCGCTTGCCTTGGACAGGGACTTTGTGTAATGGCTTTCCGAACACAGCGCGATATCAACCCCCAATACCGGAAGAGACGAATCCTATCTAACCGCTACTGCCTCCAAGTGCTTCGGGACTGCACCCAACTACTACATGTTTGCACGACTCCTTTGAGCCGTGGTAGGGTAGTAACCTAAGTACAGTGGGAACACACTCGAGGTGAAGTGCGATGTCAAGTCAACAGACTAAGCTGTACTCATGTCACTTGGGAACTGCTACCTGACGATAGGCATAATACCAACCAGCAGTTACCGACGAGTCCTGTCCAGTGTAACTCATAACCTAATGAGCACATGCATACTATCTCCAGTATGACGTACTAATGGCTGTGGGACAGACCATCTCCCCTGCTGGGATGAGAAGCGTATACACTAGTCTACTCTGGAGTATCGATGCTCTGTCTCGATAATCCTATGACTAGGGACCTGTATAAGGATGTGCTTATAGACTACCCAGCCCCCTCTACTGTGACTGCCATCACAACGCTAGTAGTCAAGCAAAGATCCTAAGGGCTCTACCAATATGTATAAACGACATGCTAAAAGAAACACATGCACATATTGAGGTAGAATCCAATCAAGTAGCATACTACTATTTTAAGCAAGATTGTTATCATAACTGTGAATATCCCAAGCTTCCAATATGTAATATACAATCCAGTATGATACAATAATGGTCTCTAGGACATATCTCACTAACACAATGGCTATTGTGGATCGACGAGAAAAGGTTCTCAAGAATAAAGTAATCCCACTAGTATTTATTTCGTGGGGAAATTGTTCGCATAGAAAATCTACTTTAGAACGTGAAGACGAGATTCGACAGAAGTTTCCACAGCTCTTTTCTCAGATCAGTATCTTCTTGTCTTTTTCCTGTTCCGTGAATTTCGAGGATGAAATTCTTTTGTTGTTGGGTATAATGTAACACCCTAGTACATTTATACTATATAATTTGGTATTTTAAATCTTGCAGTAATATTCTTTTATTCTTGTTGCTACTGGGTTGCGAATGATTCAAATAGTAGTAGTGGTCATTGTTCGAGCCGACCCGCAAGATTAAAACCCGACAAGATGCAAGGTTATATCCAATATTTGCTAGTACGGTATATCTACGTGAATCTAGTACTATATATACTTTATATATGTTTAAATCCTTGTATATCTATTTATAGTACAAGTTATGTATAAAAAATATCTTTTGCTACCAATTTTGCATGGCATATTATCCTATATCGGATTGTTGCTCCTATACATCATGTTCATATCCTAAGATATAGACAACAAAATATATAGAAATCTTTACGTATATTTACTGAGATTTTATTGGGGGTATATGTATCTAATAATAGATTGTTGCATTATGTTAAAATTCTTACGTATATTCTTTATATTTAAAAACTATATTTTTGACTAGGTACGAGTAATATTTGGAGTGATATGGTATTATCTGTAAAATCCTACAAAATATACATAATATATTACTTAATAAATCCTTATACATATACTCTAACTGTTATATATATATATATATATATTATTCATAAAATTATTATAATCACTTTCTCTCTCTCTCTCTCTCTCTCTCCGTCTCTCTCTCTCTCTTTTCGTTCTCTTTCCCGAAGCCCTAACCCATGCCGACTCTACCCCGATTTCGCCTGCCCCTAATCGTCAAAGCCAACCCTCCTCCCTTATCCTCACCACACCCATCACCTCCTCATCACTACTACTGTCATCACCTCGCTCCTCATTCCTTGAAGCCATACCCGAGCCCGACTCTACACCCGAGAATCCACCTCCATCTCCCTCGCTGACGTTGCCGTTCGAACTTGACCATCACCTTCCCCTTCTCGTCGTCACTAAACCCAGAGCACCCCCATCACCACCATCTCTTTCTCTTTCTTCTTTTTTCCTTTTCTCTCTTCTACCGCCGACCAACCCAACATCCTCATTTCTTCGACCTCGCCGTTGACTTGCCTCGTCTTCTCGCCGCCTAACAAGTGACTTTCTCCCTAAATCCCTCGCCGTGACCCAGAACCCTCACCCCGACATCATCATCATCATCATCTTCTTCTTTTTCTTCTTCTTCTTTCTTTTACTCTTTCTTCAACTAGTGTTCACTGAAGATTGGTTGTATCGCCGACGACCCAGACGACCCCAGTCACCGTCGTCGTCTACTCCAGTCACCACTTCATGCAGTTGCTCAGTTCAGGCCAAGTTTTACGTACGTTGGGTTTTACATCGTGTCTTTATTCGGTGTTTGGAACATGATATCTGCATTTTCGTCATGAGTTTTCGATCAGGCAAGTTTCTAAACTTGCGACATGCTACATTACGTATTCCATTATATATATAGTCTTATTAGTATGCGTATGATAATAGTTAGCATGTTATTTGCAATTTACAAATTTTACGGCATTAATCCGTATTCATACCAATAACAGCTTTGTCTAGTTGCATGCCGGTTCATTATAATATTATTATAATGTTTCATTTCAGTTCAGTATCCTTTATCTAGATTGCCGTATACCTTGTAGCAGACGTAAAATGATTATTACAGATAGATATATGAATAGATTGGTTACACCTTACCACATAGATAATATGCACTAGTCTTTTCTACCGTATTCAGATAATTGGTTACTGTTTTCCACCTAGTAGTCTTCCTGTTATTATACACTGCTTGACATGTTTGCGACACATTACCAGACCGGTTACTTGGATTATTACTAATGCCGACAATCCTGATTTGTTGTCCTGATGGACATGACTTGTTATCTAGATAGACAAGACCTGTACCTGATTGATCCTTTGTTGGCATTAGATTGATAACATCAATACCTGACTTGAACACAACCTGAGGGTAAGGGGAAATCAATAATGAAACCTGACCTGTAACTCAACAGTTCGATACTTTTCAGTGACTGATCATTCGATACGGTTTTCGGCACCGGAATGATGATGCTGACATCATTCGTCTGTACATGATACTCTGTTTTTACTGCTTTGCGGCACGTCTCGGATTCAGCCCCGAGGGTCTTGACCGTGGTCCCGGGCACGCACTAGATACTATTGAGTTACATCAACGATTCCATTAATTGAATTCAAAGACTTGTATAATAGATAACCTAGAAGTTCAGACTTTAGGATACACATCACATACCTATAGCTCACTGTTTTATACCTGTGTTTATTATTTACACTCATGTTTAATCAAAGCATCCTAGTCTAGTTATTACTATTATTTTGATACTTTTGACGTACTAACGTCTGGGTTTTGCATGGCCCAGTTCCATTGACCTTATCGCAGGAAGATCGGGAATATTTTAACAAGCAAGCCGAGCAGTGAGGAGCTTGATGATTAGTTTTAGAGATGCTTAGTTTATTTTATTTTCCTAGTTTAAATTTATCGATGTGATCCTATAAGGGACGTGATTCAGATATTATTATTTATTGGATTTTTATTCGTTTCCGCTATGTGCATTTCTTGACTTTTATTTACTGTGGCAAATGAACATATGTTAGTTAGATTTTATTTACTGTTCTTGATATCTGATTGATAGCCGTAATGTGATTATAGAGGGATTTTTCCTAGCCATAGGTAGCATGGTTGGCTCTGTCACGTGCCGTATTCATGTATTTTGGGAAGCGGGGCATGTCAATGCCATCCAAATTTATTGGTGCACAATTTATTCCACACACGGCCCTATCTAGCAGTTGGGACATAAACACTGGGAATGAGAGAATTATATCTAGCAGTGAATGCAAGGGTTGTTCTATTGTTATTTGCGGATTGGAGTTTTTCGTAGATTTCTTGGTGATAGATACGGGCAGTTATGACGTTTTCTTGGGATTGAACTTTCTTGGCATTTTCCACGCTCACATAAATTGTAGAGCAAAGAAGGTGATTTTCTAAATTCCCGGACATCTGAATTTGAAATTCTTGGGGGCAGCAAATTTGTCGGGCTAGTCGAATTTAGGGCTAAGCCGACAAATGGCGTTTTTTTGTCGATGGAAGTGATCAAGGAGGAAGCACCAGTAGTAGTTCAGAATTTTATAGATGTGTTCAAGGACATCTCTGGTTTACCGCCAAAACGAGATGTAGAGTTCGCGTTTGATCTTATTCCTGGAGCAGCACCAATTTCGAAGGCTTATTATCCGATGGCACCGGTAGAACTGGAAGAGGTGAAGAGACAAGTTTCTGAATTATTAGAGAAGTGTTGGATTCGCAGCAGTGGTTCACCGTGGGGAGCTCCAGTTCTTTTAGTGAAGAAGAAAAATGGCACGCAGAGAATGTGCATCGACTATCGAAAGTTAAATCGGGTGACCATTAAGAATAAGCATCCAATTCCTCGCATAGGCGAATTATTCGATCAGCTCAGTAGCGCGAGAGTATTCTCGAAGTAGGGTTTGCGATTGGGTTATCACCAAGTTCGGGTGAAAATAGAAAATATTTGCAAGACGGCGTTCCGAACTCGATATGGTCATTATGAGTATTTAGTTATGCCATTTGGAGTTACTAACGCACCGACGATATTTATAGACTTGATGAACTGGATCTTTTTACCATTTCTAGATCAGTTCATGGTGGTATACTTCGATGATATTCTGGTTTACTCGAGGAGAAAAGAAGAGCATGAAGAACACTTAAAAATCGCACTGCAGACATTGAGGCAAGAAAAGCTATAAGCCAAGATGAGCAAGTGCGAGTTTTGGCTCGATGAAATAAGTTCTTGGGTCATGTTGTATCTGGAGATGGAATTGCAGTTGAGCTTGAAAAGATTGCAGTTGTTCATGATTGGCTGACTCCAAAGAATGTAGGAGAGATTAGAGATTTTCTTAGGCTTGCTGGATACTATCGAAGGTTTGTGGAGAATTTCGCTCGGATAGTAGAACCCGTAACCAAACTAACACGAAAGGAGATACCGTTTGTATGGTCCGAGAAACGTGCGTTAGTTTTTTAGGCGCTGAAGCAAAAGTTGACAATCGCTTCTATTTTAACTATGCCAGATGGTTCTGGAGGATTAGTTATTCACAACGACACATCTGGGAAAGGTTTGGGATGTGTTTTGATGCAGCATGGAAAATTTGTAGCTTATGCGTTGAGACAGTTGAAGTTTCATGAAAAGAACCACCCAACTCACGACTTGGAACTAGCAGCAGTTATTTTTGCACTAAAGATTTAGAGACACTACTTATTGGGCGAGAAGGTCGAGGTGTTTACCGATCATAAGAGCGTAAGGTATGTGTTCACACAAAAAGGGCTCAACATGAGGCAGCATAGGTGGTTGGAGCTAATGGCCGACTATGATCTCGATCTAAACTACCATCCCGAGAAAGTTAATGTAGTACCGGATGCTTTAATTCGGTTGCCAGCAATACGGATGGTGACTTCACAGAAAGAGATTATAGCGGATTTTCAGAAATTCGAGTTGGAGCTCGTACTACCAGATTCTTCGGGACAGTTGATACAGTTGGGAGTGCTGTCACGCCCCGCTTCCTAAAATACATAAATACGGTACGTAACAAAACCAACCATGCTACTTATGGCGAGGAAAGATCCTTCCATGGTCATATTAATGCTGTCAATCAGATATCAAGAACAGTAAATAAAATCTAACTAACACATGTCCGACTGCCACAATGAAATAATAACAAGAAAATAGCGGAAAATGAATAAAGATCCAATCAAGAAACAATATCCTAATCACGTCCCTTATAGGTTCACATCGTTAAAACTTTAACTAGGAAATAAAAATAAACTAAACATCTCTAAACTAATCGTCAAGCTCCTCACGGCTCAGATTGCCTGTCAAAATATTCTTGATCTTCCTGTGACAAGGTTAAAGGAACTGGGCCATGCAAAACCCAGACGTCAGTGCGTCATAAATATCATAATAATAAACTGAGAAATGTACTATATAGGGTATTATGTGCAAAATGATGCATAATTACAACTAAACAAGCGCAAGTGATATAACCGTAGGCTATAAGTATCTCACGTGTATCATAAAGTCTGTATTTCTAGATTATCTATCCTAAAAGTATTTGAAACCAATTAATATAATTCTCATCGTAACTCAACGGTATATATCTCGTTCATTCCCCATGGGAACACGACACAATATATCCCGTACATTCCCTACGGGACCACAGTACAATAAACAATGGTTATTCCGTTCACGCTCGGAATCACGACAAACAATAATAATATTCTCTTGAGTTACTTTTTGGTTACATTCTTGATTTCCCCTTTCCCCCCAGGATATTATGTTCAAGTCAGGTATCAATAGAATGTCTACCTAATGCCAACACAGGAACAGTCGGGTACAAGTCTTGTGTAACAGACAACAAGTCAGGCCAATCAGGATAAGTAGTCAATATTGTCAGCATTAGTAGTTATTCATGTAACAAGTGTAAACAATATAGTAATGGCAATAGCAAGGAACGTAACGTCATGTCAGGTATTGTGTATTAAACAGTAGAAATATTCAATATAATAATAATAACCAGCTTATTTAATTTAATGTACAATTAACTAATACATACTATTTAAATTGTAAGGTCTGATAAATTTATTTATAATATATGTTAAACCTATTTATAATAAACATTTTACGTTTCCTACCAGATATACTTTATTCTAGGTAAAAGATAATGGAAGTACAGTGGATTATATTGAAACTATAATAAACTGGCATGTAGTAAGATAATCTTGCAATCGTTACCAAATATAGATTAATACTATAAAAATTGTATATGGCTAATAATTTTCTAAACAATAGATATGTGTATAATATAAATAAATATATATATTGGGGTATGTAACATAGCATGTTGCAAATTTAGAAACTTGCCTCAATCGATAAAATCACGACAAAACACGGATATCTGCACGACTGCAACGCTCGAAAACACGACGTACTCACGACCTTGGCTAAAAGCGACTGTGTATTGCTCTAGGATGGCCTGCTCGTGCTCGCTGGTGCTCTGTAGAAGTCATAGGTGTCGGCATTTGTGTCGAAGGCCTCGGCGATGGGTCGGGTGGCGACATGGAGTCGGGGGTGAAGACTTGGTGAGGGAAAGAAGAAGAAGAAGAGAGGGAGAGGGAGGTGATGAGGTCTAATCTTTGAGGTCATGGTGACTGGGGATGGCCTGGGTTATGGTTGTCGGCGAAGGGAGTAGGCGGTCACGGCGGTCGGATTTGGCGAGAGAAGGAAAAAAGAAGAATGAGAAGATACGATGATGTTGGGGGTGATGATGGTGGCTTGAGTTCTGGGCCTTGGTCAAGGGCAAGGAGGAGAGGTGGTTGGGTCGGCGACGAGGAAATAGGGGAGGCGAGGTCGATAGCGAGGTTGGGAAGAAAATGCGGTTATGGGTTAGATCAGTGGGTTAAGAGAAAAGGAGAAAAAAGAATAAGAAGATGCCGGCGGTGGTATAAGGGGTGTTGGAGATGATGAGAGGAGGAGTTGATGAGGGTGATGGTGGTGGGTGGTCGGGTTCTGGCGAGGTCGACGAGGAAGAGGAGGAGGGACGTCCTCGGTGATAGAGATCGGGGACTCGGAGTGAGGTCTTAGGGTTGAAGAGGAAGATAACGACGAGGATGGTGAGGATAAGGAGGTGAGGACGACGACGACGAGGAGGGAGGAGGTCTGAGTTGTGTGGGTTAGGGCTTCGGGGACGAGGCGACGAAGGGGGAGAGAGAGGGGGAAAGAGAGAGATAGAGACGGGGAGAGAGAGGGAGAGAGAGAGAGAGAGTTAAATAAAAATAAATAAATAGAATATAAAACTGTGTATATATATATTATATATAGTTTATAAATAGAGAGAGTGAGGGAGAGAGAGATAGAGACGAGGAGAGAGAGAGAGAGAGTTAAATGAAAAATAAATAAATAGAATATAAAACTCTGTGTGTGTGTGTATGTGTGTGTGTGTGTATTATAGTTTATATATATAGAAAGAGAGAGAGTTTAGAGATAATATCAAATTGCTACCAAATTTTACCAAAATCTTGTCAAGAATATATTTTAGAAACTAACACATATACGTAAAGTTTTAAGTCATAATGCAAGAGTGGAATTTTAAATAAATATACCCCCCTAAAAGATTTAGAATAAGACTTAAATAAATATATTAAAATTTAATAAATATTTGGTTATTAGATATCTCAAGATTTAATCGTAATAGATAAAAATAAATTTATATATGGGGTAATTAGCCATGCAATGTCAGTTAGTAAAATATAATTTATCCATACCTTGTGGCTATAAATAGACATCTAATGATTTAAATATATATTATACTAGATTCTCATAGATATACTTTAGCGATAAATAATAGAAACAATCAAGCACCTTACTAGGTTCCATACATACGAGTTGGGTTGGATAACCACCACTACTTATTCGCATCACCCGCAAACCATATGAATAAAATAAAAGAATTATAAGGCAAGTCTTAAAATACCCATTAATATTGTATAAACATACTAGGGTGTTACATTATACCCAACTACAAAAAATTTCGTTCTCGAAATTCACGAAATAGGAAAAGACAAGATGATATGGATCTAAAGAAAGAGATGTGGAAACTTTTGTCGAATCTCGTCTTCACATTTCCAAGTAGATTCTCCATGAGAACGATTTTCCCACGAAACAAGTACTAAAGGAATTAATTTATTCTTGAGAACTTTTTCTCGTCGATCCACAATAACCATCGGTTGTTCTTCGTAAGTCAAATCTTCTCTCACTATCAGTTCTGAGTGATCAAGGACGTGCGTCTCATCTCGAACATACTTGCGGAGTTGAGATACATGAAACACGTCTTGAACACCCGCCAGGAATGGTGGTAAAGCCAATCGATAAGCTACCCTCTCCAACATGCTCAATGATATCGAAAGTCCCCATGAATCGAGGACTAACCTTGTCTTGACTAACAAATCGGATTACTCCCCTAGTCGGTGATATCTTCAAGAGCACAAGATCACCAACAACAAATTCCAAAGGTTTTCTTCATGTATCGGCCTAACTTTTTTGTCGATCTTGTGCCACCTTCATATAATCACAAATCAAATTAACTTTCTCCACAGTTTGCACAACGAGTTCCGGTCCTAACAATCTTTTTTCTCCAATATCGTCCCAACATACTGGCGAGCGACACTTACGACCATATAATGCTTCAAATGGAGCCATCTGTATAATCGCCTAGAAACTGTTATTGTATGAAAACTCCACCAAATGTAAATGATCCTCTCATGAACCCTTGAAGTCTAACATACAAGCTCTCATTATATGTTTAAGAGTTTAGATCGTTCTCTCAGACTGTCCATCTGTCTGAGAATGATAGGACATACTAAATTTCAAGCAAGTTCTTAAATTTTCCTGTAGACTCCTCCAAAAGTGTAATAGGAACCGAGTGTCACGATCAGAAACGATACTCATGGGTACTTTATTCAATCTCATAATCTCCTGCATGTACCGTGTTAGTGTATATGCCCTAGAGGCCATTACTGTATCATACTAGTTTGTATATTACTTAATGGATGCTTGGGATATTCACCTTGTATATACAATCTTGCTCAAAATAGTAGTATGCTACTTGGTTTGTTTCTACTTCAATGTGTACTTGTGTTTATTTCAGTATATCACTTATACGCATTAGTGGAGCCCTTAGGATCTTTGCTTGATTACCAGCGTTGTGATGGCAGTCACACTAGTGGGGGCTGGGTAATCTATAAGCACATCCTTATACAGGTCCCTAGTCGCAGGACTATCGAGACAGGGCATCGATACTCCGGAGTAGACTAGCGTATGCGCTTCTCATCCCAGTGTGGGAGATGGTCTGTCCCACAGCCATCAGTACGTCGTACTGGAGATAGTATACGGGTGCTCGTTGGGTTACGAGTACACTGGACAGGACTCGTCGGGAACTGACAGGTTGGTATTATACCTATCGTCAGTTATCAGTTCCCAGGTGACATGAGTACAGCTTAGTCCGCTGACTTGACACTGGCACTTCGCCTCAAGTGTGTTCCCACTGCACTTTGATCACTACCCTACCACGGCTCAAAGGAGTCGTGCAAACGGGTGGTGGTTGGGTGCAGTCCCGAAGCACTTGGAGGCAGTGACGGTTAGACAGGATTCGTCTCTCCCGGTATTGGGGGTTGACATCGCGCTGTGTCTAGGAGAGCCATTACACGAGTAGTCCCTGGCCAGGGCAAACGAGATATACTGGTAGGTTTCCAGTGTTATCTCAGGGTGTTTTGGGCTTCGCTCCGGCACGACTTGTACCGCTATTGGGGGACTGACGATTACCACCCCCTAGGCCCGCCATGCGATGTATCAGACGAACAGACCGGACTGTACGGAGACTGTCACATTCAGACTCAGTAGGAGTTCAGATGGGGTTTCACCTCGTCAGCCTTCTTGTCGGCATCTACCTGGGGACCGTTACGCACAGCTAGTGCCGCTTGCGGTCTGTGGTTAAACCCACTGCCAGCGTAGTGTCGAGTCTTTAGAGTCCCACACAGAGGGTATTCGCCTCTGGGCAAAACAGAGTAGAGGTCGCATGGTTTTGCGACAGGGTTCGTTCTCATCCGCGCACTTGTGCACGTTTGGAGTCCGGACGGATTATACTGGCAGGCTCTGGTTTGAGCCAGATACTGGTATATATATTTGGGGTTGCTTTTATATCTTGGTATTCTTGTTCCTCGGAACGAGAATGCAGGTGTGTATGCACAGTTGCTTGAGGCGGAGGATGAGGTATTTCATTAGGGTTTCGGAACGGGTGCGTATGCACAGTTGACAGTTATCTTTTTCCAAACCCTAATGGATTTATGGATTATCTATTTATAATAGTAATTAAATGAGAATTTTGTTATGGTTGTATTGTTGACTTGTTGACCATGGTTGACTTGTTGACCATGGTTGAAAGTTGACCACCATCATGCTTCAAAAGTCTTCCTTGATTTATGCTTACATTTTTAAATGAAGCATGGTTGTGGTCATTCCAAATTGCCATCAACTATTCTCATTTTCAATTATTATTATTAGATAATTCTTTTCTTTTGCATTATGGTTGCAAGAAAGAAAAAATATAGCTCATTCTATCATTCTCATTCTCTCTCCTCTCTTCATCTTCTTCTTCCTCTAGCAAAAGAGAAACCTTCTCATGTGTTGAGAATCCTTCTCTTTAAAACAAAAGCAACCCTTAGACACTCTCTCTACTCACTCTAGGATCAAGGGTTTAGCAAGCCGGCGATTCTAGTTCACTCCAAGTCCGAGAAAGAGCCCAAGGTCGAGCCTTCGAGGTGGATCCATCTTCGACGGAAGAAGGCGACAAAAGAGAACCATCAACCTCTACTAGATTTCAAGAAGAAGGAGTTCAAGTTTAGGTATAACCCTCATCCGAGTAGCTAACTCCTTTTAGCGTATTTGCTAGTTTAGTTTAGACACGATCCCGACCTTGTTTAGTCCATGTTGCCTCTTGCGATAAAAATTTGTTTTTTATACCGTTTCCGCCTCCCCGTAAGAACCGGGGGTCGCAATATGGACTTACAGTGGTATCAGAGCCTAACTAAACTTAAACTAGCTTGGTAGTGAAGTGTAACGAAGTTCGGAACCGAAAAAATCACAAAACCGGAAAATCACAAAACCTGAGTTTCTGTTGAAAATTTTTTGGCTCAAAATGAAAAACTTTATACATGTAAATTCGTCTCAGGGTTTTGTGTGAACACCCAAGAAAAACGATACAGTGATTCGACCAAACCGCCGCCCATCCGCCGCGTGATCCTTCTTAACCGCCGCGGAACCGCCGCGACTTGGTGTCTTCTCTGCATCGTTTTTCGTGCAGTGTGTTTGTGTGTTGGTTTTGGGATTTTTTAAATATATTATATGTGCCCAGATTTTGCAGAAAAGAAATTTCCTTTTGGGGTCCTATAATTCCGTATTTTTTTCCGAACTTCACTACACTTTGACTATGATGGTTATATCTGTGATGTTTGCATGTATTGAACGTCGGCTAATCGCTATAAGACGATTAGTCGGGGTTATACATGATCTGTAATGTGCTGGAATGTGTATATAAATATGTTGGATTGTCGCGGGTGAATAGCCGGGGGTTGTGAGACGAGAGTTTTCTTTTCTTGCAATTCATTGTAAATGTAAATTGATGTAATTATATTATTTGTTTGGCCGCACAACCGGGTCGGGGTTGTAGCCGTCATTGTATAATTCTTTTTACTGTTTTTGCTCCTAGGATAGACCCATGGAGGGGTGCACAAACTACCGAGGACTTGGCGGGTAGTTTGCCGCACCCGTAGGGGTCTTGGGTGGGGATTTGGCTATTCACCGCGACCGTGTTATCTGTTTTTGTTACAGGCTCGTACAAATTACAGATTGCTAGTATATCCAATGTATTTATCTGTGATCTGAAATGTCTATCATTGCTTTCTATTTAGGCGTTGCTTATGTTTTACAGACGCGCTAGCCCAGCCCCCGCTCTGTCGTTAGTTAAGTAACCTAACGGGTAATGACGGGGCCCTGTGGCGAATGCGAATGGCATAAGCGTATGTCATATTTTGGTTGTTTTCTGCAATGGTAGGATTAAATGATGGGACGCATTAAAAGTACTAATGCAAGAATATCACGCATTAAAAGAACTAATGCAAGATAATAAACCAAGTTTAAGTCGATGGAACACTTTCGAAAAACCACTCGGTTCTTTTCAAAACTAACTTTTAAATGCGGAGATTGAGCCACTCCTTCTAAAAGCTATCTCGTTCCATCGATTAAATCAAGTTCACTACGTTCACGGTTTCGCCAAAACCATTCGTAGCCCTCCGTCGCTTCGCATGAATAGGCAATAGTATTCAAGCTATGTATTTTGGCCAAAGTCAAGGCATAGTGATTGGTAGCTATTGGGTGTTCATGTGTAGCATAGATAGATGCGTTGGTTTGGGACAGTCGTGCTGCCATTTTGGCCAAAGTCAAGGGTAGGTACGGATGGATCCAAATTAACCTGGATAGTGACGGGCAGAACTTGACATGTGACTTATGATATTTTGGCCAAAGTCAAGGTCATAAGAGCATGGGGCAAAAATCCACATCGGGAGTTTCATAAGCACTGAAACTTGCTAGATTTGCATACCATTTGGAGTGTGGTGATTCTGGTAGGATTCCTTCAGTTTCGTCACGCGATGATATTTGGATCCCGATCCTACTGTGAGTATATGCTACTCCTCGGGAAATTTCTCACTTAACGATCAATGCTATAAACCTAGTAGGTGCCTAGAAAGGTGTTAGCGGGGTTACGCCCCCAGGGAAAAGAGGTTCTTTAATTAAGGAACTTCGCGAAAGCGTTGGAAAACCTCCCTCGAAGTACCGACACCGGCCTGGCTGAACGGTTAAGCAAGTATTGTACGGTGGGATTGATCCTGACTAATTCTTCCTTTATGGTTTGAGGAGGGATTCGAGAAACAGTGGGAGCCATCCTGTTTAGACAAACTAAAAACCACTCTAAACTTGCAAGAGCATCATGCTGAGTGTTTCTTCTTCTCTCTCCTAATTGCAGCGACCAATCAACATGACTGGACTTAAGTTACTCCTAGATAAAAACAAACTGACAGGGCCAAACTACAAAGATTGGCTCAGGAATGTCAAGATAGCAATCACTTATGACAAGCTGGGGTATCTTCTTACCACCAAAGCTCCCCCTGTCCCTGGTCCAACTTCCAGCGTCGCGGATAAGGAAATCCGCAAGACTTGGGAGATTGATAGCGCGAAGGCCAAGTGCCTCCTGCTTGCCTCGATGGACAACGAACATCAGAGGAGGCATGAGAATATGGACATGGAGTCCATATTGCTCCATACAAAAGAACTGTATGGAGAGCAATCACGTATCGCAAGATACGAAGCGTCGAAAAAGTTGTTTTCGACAAAGATGGCCGTCGGATCATCAGTAGCCGAGCACGTGCTAAAGATGATCGGCTACATTGAGGAGCTCGCTGACCTAGGGATCACATTGGAGAGTGAACTATATACGGATATAGTTCTCCAGTCCCTTCCTTCCACTTACGCTCAGTTTATACTGAACTTCAACCTACAAGAAAAAGAGGTTGAACTATCAGAGCTCCTCAACATGCTGAGGAGCGCAGAGGGCACCCTACAGAAAAGTAGGGATACATCCACTTTGTTTGTAGGAGGATCATCTTCTTCTAGGTCCAAGGCGAAAGCCAAGGGAAAGAAGAAGAAGGCCCCCGCCAAACCAAGGGGCGGTGTTAGTAAAGTGGATACGAAGGGAAAAGGTAAAGCAACAAAGATAGCGGGGAAGCTTGTGGATAAGGAAGAATGCTTCTTTTGTCATAAGAAAGGACACTGGAAGAATGATTGCAGGGCCTGGAAGGCCAGAACACAGGAATTGAAGCAGGTTGCAGCTTCAGCTTCAGGTGTGTATGTTATTGAAAACTGTCTTTCAATAAACTCTACTTCCTGGGTATTGGATACCGGATCAGGATCTCATATCTGTAATTCTTTGCAGGCGTTGAGAAACCGTAGGGATTTGAAGGCAGGTGACATGACCCTCAGAGTTGCGAACGGAGCTAGCATGGATGCTAAAGCCGTGGGGGACTATCACCTGGGAATGTCAGATGGACATGTTTTGGTTTTGCGTAATTGCTTTTTTGTACCCAACGCAACTTGTAATATCATTTCTGTATCTTTAGTTTCTAAAGAAGGTTATGAATTTGCGTTTGTAAGTAATGTTGTAAACATTCACCTTAATCAAGTATTGATTGGGTCAGGTACTCTGAGTAATGGTATATACGTGTTAAACCAACCACAGATTTTCAACGTCCAGAATACACACAAAAGAAAGTCTCCAGAAATAAATCAGACTTTCTTATGGCATTGTAGATTGGGTCACATCAATGAGAGAAGGTTGACGAAGTTACATACAGAAGGGTATTTGAATGCGTTCGAATATCAATCGTATGCCACTTGTCAATCCTGTCTCAAGGGAAAGATGACAAAGACTCCGTTTACTGGACATGGAGTAAGAGCGAGCGAGCTCTTGGGACTCGTACACAGTGACGTGTGCGGTCCAATGTCTACACATGCCCGAAGCGGACATTCTTACTTCATTACTTTTACGGATGACTTCTCAAGGTACGGTTATGTCTTCTTAATGAAACATAAGTCCGAGGCCTTTGGAAAATTCCAGGAGTATAAGAATGAAGTAGAGAAACAGACCGGCAAAAGTATTAAGATTCTAAGATCGGATCGAGGTGGAGAATACTTAAGTGCCGAGTTCCTGGACTATTTAAAAGAGAACGGAATTCTCTCTCAGCTTACTCCTCCATACACCCCGCAACATAACGGTGTATCGGAGAGACGGAACCGCACCCTATTGGATATGGTGCGGTCCATGATGAGTAACGCTGAGTTACCGCGATCATTCTGGGGGTATGCACTAGAATCAGCTGCATACCTTTTGAACCGAGTTCCCACTAAGACTGTGCCTACCACGCCATTTGAGATATGGTGTGGGAAGAGACCCCATCTTAATCACATTAAGATATGGGGAAGTCCAGCTTTTGTCAAAAAGCAGCATGCGGACAAGCTCGAGGCACGCTCAGTACTGTGCAAGTTTGTGGGATATCCAAAGAATTCCAAGGGATATTTCTTCTACTGTGAAGAGGAACAAAAAGTTCTTGTTTCTCGTCATGCCCACTTTCTAGAACACCAGTTCATAGAAAAAGAAAGAAGTGGGAGCGCAGTAGAACTGGAAGAAATTCCAGAACCACAGACTGTTACTGAAAGCTTGGTGGAACCAGAGGGTTCAACAGAACAGGACATTCCTACGCCGCTCCGCAGGAGTAGTAGGCAGTCTCATCCACCCGAGAGATACTACGGTTTTCTCATAGACGGGGATAGAGAGGATTGCATCATAGATTATGATGAGCCTACTAGCTTCCAGCAGGCCGTTCAGAGCGTTGACTCAGTGAAATGGCTGGATGCAATGCGGACCGAAATGGAGTCCATGTACACCAACAAGGTATGGACGTTGGACATTGCTCCAGACGGGGTAAAACCCGTAGGATGCAAGTGGATCTTCAAAAGGAAGATTGGTGTAGATGGACAGGTTGAGACCTATAAAGCTAGGCTGGTAGCAAAGGGTTTTCGTCAAAGACCTGGCTTGGACTACGACGAAACCTTTTCTCCGGTAGCCATGCTGAAATCCATTCGGATCCTTCTTGCCATTGCTGCCTTCCACGATTATGAGATCTGGCAAATGGACGTAAAGACAGCTTTTCTAAATGGAAATTTAGAGGAGTGTGTCTATATGGATCAGCCAGAGGGTTTCATTCAGAGTGGGAGCAGCGGAAAGGTGTGCAAGTTGCTTAAGTCCATCTATGGACTAAAGCATGCATCGCGGAGTTGGAACATCTGTTTTGATGAGACAGTCAAAGAATTTGGCTTTATCAAAAATCCAGATGAACCATGCATCTATAGTAGATTTGTAGCGAGAACTGTAGTATTCCTCGTTTTATACGTGGATGACATTCTCTTGATAGGAAATGACATTCCTATGCTACAATCTGTCAAGGGGTTCTTGTCACAAAGGTTCTCCATGAAAGACCTGGGTGATGCCTCATACATCCTGGGGATCCGGATCCATCGTGATAGATCCAAGAGGATATTGGGACTTTCTCAGTCCAGGTACATCGACACCATAGTGAAAAGATTCAGTATGGAAGATTCCAAGCGCGGTAACCTACCGGCTTGTCACGGGATCACCCTCTCTAAAGAGATGTCTCCCAAGACTGATTTGGAGAGGGATCGCATGTCTATTATACCCTACGCTTCTGCGGTAGGCTCTATAATGTATGCGATGTTGTGTACCAGACCGGATGTAGCTTATGCACTGAGTGTGGTAAGCCGGTATCAGTCTAACCCTGGGGAGAAACACTGGATAGCAGTAAAGAACATTCTCAAGTACCTGAGGAGGACTAAGGAGATGTTCTTGGTGTATGGCGGAAAAGACCTCCAGATCGAGGCCTTTGCTGACTCCAGCTTCCAGAGTGACAAGGATGATTCCAAGTCCATGTCGGGTTTTGTCTTCACCCTCAATGGAGGGGCGGTGTGTTGGAAGAGTTCCAAACAGGAAACCGTTGCAGACTCGACGATGGAAGCGGAATACATCGCTGCATCTGATGCCGCAAAAGAAGCTGTCTGGATGAGGAAGTTCTTGAAAGAACTTCAGGTGGTTCCGTCCATTGTTGACCCAATACCTCTGTATTGCGACAACAACGGGGCTATAGCTTTAGCGAAGGAACCCAGGTCCCATCAGAGATCCAGGCACATCTTGAGGCGGTATCACCTGATCAGGGAGATCGTGGATCGCAAGGAGATCGAGGTTCGGAGGGTTGCTTCAGAAGAGAACACTGCAGATCCATTCACCAAGGCCTTGCCCCAGACTCAGTTCGAGCGGCTGATCGAGATGATAGGTCTTCGATACGCCAGTACATGGCCTTAGTGCAAGTGGGAGATTGTTAGTGTATATGCCCTAGAGGCCATTACTGTATCATACTAGTTTGTATATTACTTAATGGATGCTTGGGATATTCACCTTGTATATACAATCTTGCTCAAAATAGTAGTATGCTACTTGGTTTGTTTCTACTTCAATGTGTACTTGTGTTTATTTCAGTATATCATTTATACGCATTAGTGGAGCCCTTAGGATCTTTGCTTGATTACCAGCGTTGTGATGGCAGTCACACTAGTGGGGGCTGGGTAATCTATAAGCACATCCTTATACAGGTCCCTAGTCGCAGGACTATCGAGACAGGGCATCGATACTCCGGAGTAGACTAGCGTATGCGCTTCTCATCCCAGTGTGGGAGATGGTCTGTCCCACAGCCATCAGTACGTCGTACTGGAGATAGTATACGGGTGCTCGTTGGGTTACGAGTACACTGGACAGGACTCGTCGGGAACTGACAGGTTGGTATTATACCTATCGTCAGTTATCAGTTCCCAGGTGACATGAGTACAGCTTAGTCCGCTGACTTGACACTGGCACTTCGCCTCAAGTGTGTTCCCACTGCACTTTGATCACTACCCTACCACGGCTCAAAGGAGTCGTGCAAACGGGTGGTGGTTGGGTGCAGTCCCGAAGCACTTGGAGGCAGTGACGGTTAGACAGGATTCGTCTCTCCCGGTATTGGGGGTTGACATCGCGCTGTGTCTAGGAGAGCCATTACACGAGTAGTCCCTGGCCAGGGCAAACGAGATATACTGGTAGGTTTCCAGTGTTATCTCAGGGTGTTTTGGGCTTCGCTCCGGCACGACTTGTACCGCTATTGGGGGACTGACGATTACCACCCCCTAGGCCCGCCATGCGATGTATCAGACGAACAGACCGGACTGTACGGAGACTGTCACATTCAGACTCAGTAGGAGTTCAGATGGGGTTTCACCTCGTCAGCCTTCTTGTCGGCATCTACCTGGGGACCGTTACGCACAGCTAGTGCCGCTTGCGGTCTGTGGTTAAACCCACTGCCAGCGTAGTGTCGAGTCTTTAGAGTCCCACACAGAGGGTATTCGCCTCTGGGCAAAACAGAGTAGAGGTCGCATGGTTTTGCGACAGGGTTCGTTCTCATCCGCGCACTTGTGCACGTTTGGAGTCCGGACGGATTATACTGGCAGGCTCTGGTTTGAGCCAGATACTGGTATATATATTTGGGGTTGCTTTTATATCTTGGTATTCTTGTTCCTCGGAACGAGAATGCAGGTGTGTATGCACAGTTGCTTGAGGCGGAGGATGAGGTATTTCATTAGGGTTTCGGAACGGGTGCGTATGCACAGTTGACAGTTATCTTTTTCCAAACCCTAATGGATTTATGGATTATCTATTTATAATAGTAATTAAATGAGAATTTTGTTATGGTTGATATTGTTGACTTGTTGACCATGGTTGACTTGTTGACCATGGTTGAAAGTTGACCACCATCATGCTTCAAAAGTCTTCCTTGATTTATGCTTACATTTTTAAATGAAGCATGGTTGTGGTCATTCCAAATTGCCATCAACTATTCTCATTTTCAATTATTATTATTAGATAATTCTTTTCTTTTGCATTATGGTTGCAAGAAAGAAAAAATATAGCTCATTCTATCATTCTCATTCTCTCTCCTCTCTTCATCTTCTTCTTCCTCTAGCAAAAGAGAAACCTTCTCATGTGTTGAGAATCCTTCTCTTTAAAACAAAAGCAACCCTTAGACACTCTCTCTACTCACTCTAGGATCAAGGGTTTAGCAAGCCGGCGATTCTAGTTCACTCCAAGTCCGAGAAAGAGCCCAAGGTCGAGCCTTCGAGGTGGATCCATCTTCGACGGAAGAAGGCGACAAAAGAGAACCATCAACCTCTACTAGATTTCAAGAAGAAGGAGTTCAAGTTTAGGTATAACCCTCATCTAAGTAGCTAACTCCTTTTAGCGTATTTGCTAGTTTAGTTTAGACACGATCCCGACCTTGTTTAGTCCATGTTGCCTCTTGCGATAAAAATTTGTTTTTTATACCGTTTCCGCCTCCCCGTAAGAACCGGGGGTCGCAATATGGACTTACATACCGCACTGCCAAAACCACCATCGACTGACCAACTCGAAACGGTATGAAATGAGCTGCCTTGGTCAGTCGATCAACAATCATCCAAACTGCGTTATTGCCCTTTGGACTCCGTGGTAAGGCTGTCACGAAATCCATTGTTATATATTCCTACTTCCATTGAGGAATCGGAAGTGGTTGCAACAAACCAACTACCCTTTGATATTCAGCCTTAACTTGCTAACACACCAAGCACTTCGATATGTAGAGAGCAATCTCTCTTTTCATGCCTTCCCACCAAAAGCGTTGTCATAAATCTTTATACATCTTCGTGCCTTCCAGATGTACTGAATATGCGGAACTATAAGCCTCCTTCATGACTTTTTTATGAACATCTCCCTTAGGAACACACAAACGACTTCCATATCTTAACGAGCCATCTTCATGAATCAACAAATTTGTTCAAAGTCCCGATTCCACTTGTCCTCGAAATTTCTTCAGTTTAGGGTCGTGCGACTGTGCCGCCTTAATGGTATCAATCAAGGATGATTGTACTTGAAACTGCATCAACTGTCTCGAAGAATCTGGTAGTACAATCTCCAACTCGAACCTCTGAAGATCATTTATAATTTCTTTCTGTGCAGTCAACATCTGTATCGCTGGAAACCGACTTAAA
This sequence comes from Agapanthus africanus, assembly GCA_030015575.1. Classification (NCBI taxonomy): domain Eukaryota; kingdom Viridiplantae; phylum Streptophyta; class Magnoliopsida; order Asparagales; family Amaryllidaceae; genus Agapanthus; species Agapanthus africanus. The sequence continues at coordinate 328,192,410 of JASDDO010000019.1, forward strand.
GTGTCCAGCACTACATTAACTTTCCCCGGATGATAGTTTAGATCAAGGTCATAGTCAACCGTCAGCTTTAACTATCTACGCTGCCTTATGTTGAGATCTTTCTGTGAGAACACATACTTTAGGCTCCAGTGATCAGTAAACATTTCAACTCTTTCGCCTAATAAGTAGTGTCTCTAAATCTTCAGCGCAAAAATAACTACTATTTGCTCAAAGTCATGAGTTGGGTAGTTCTTCTCATGATTCTTCAACGACCTCGACACATAAGCTACAACTTTTCCATGCTGCATCAAAAAACATCCCAAACCTTTCCCAGATGCGTCGCTGTGAATAACTAATCTCCTGGAACCATATGGTATTGTCAGAATAGGTGCGGTTGTCAATCTTTGCTTTAGCACTTCAAAAGCTAATGCACACTTCTTAGTCCACACGAACGGTACCTCCTTTCGTGTTAGCTTAGTCAATGGTTCTGCTATTTGAGCGAAGTTCTCCACAAACCTTCTATAGTATCCAGCAAGCCCAAGGAAACTTCTGATCTCCCCTACATTCTTTAGAGTTGGCCAATCATGAACAGCTGCAATCTTTTTGGGGTCAACTGCAATTCCATCTCCAGATACAACGTGATCCAAGAACTTCACTTCTTCTAGCCAAAACTCACACTTGCACATCTTAGCATATAACTTTTCTTGCCTCAACATCTGCAGTGCGATTCTCAAGTGTTCTTCATACTCTTTTTTGCTTCTCGAATAGACCAAAATATCGTCAATGAATATTATCACGAACTGATCTAGAAATGGTGAAAAGATTCGGTTCATCTAGTCTATAAATATCACCGATGCGTTAGTAACTCCAAAAGGCATCACTAAATACTTGTAATGCCCATATCGATTTTGGAACCCCGTCTTGTAAATGTCTTCATCTTTCACCCGAACTTGATGATACCCTGATTGCAGATCCAACTTTGAGAAAACTCTCGCACCACTGAGTTGATCTAATAATTCGCCTATGTGAGGGATTGGGTACTTATTCTTAATAGTCACCCGATTTAACTCTTGATAATCGATGCACATCCTCCGCTTTCTATCTTTCTTCTTGACTAGAAAAACTGGAGCTCCCCATGGCGAACTGCTGCTGCGAATCCAACCCTTCTATAGTAATTTGGTAATTTGTTTCTTTACCTCTTCCAGTTCCACCGGTGCCATCGGATAATAAGCTTTTAAAATAGGCGCTGCTCCAGGAATAGGATCAATCGCGAACTCCACAACTCGTTTTGTTGGTAAACCCGAGATATACTCAAACACGTCCATGAAGTCCCAAACTACTACTGGTGCTTCCTCCTTGATTACTTCCATTGACAAAAAGAGGCACTTGTCGGCCTAACCCTAAATTCGACTGGCTCGACCGATTTGCTACCTCCAAAGAATACGAACTCCTGATGTCCGAGAATCTGGAAAATTCTTTCTTCACCCTACAATCAATGTGAGCGTGGAAAATGCCAAGAAAATCCATCCCTAAGACAGCATCATAACTGCCAGTATCAATCACTAAGAAATTAGCGAATAACTCCCGTCCACAAATAACAATCGGGCAACCCTTGCACTCACTACTAGGTATAATTCTTCCATTCCCAGTGTGTATGTCCCAACAACTAGATAGGGCCGTGTGTAGGGTAGAGTATGCACTAATAAAATGGACGATATAAAGTAATGTGATGCACCAGAATCGAATAATACCAATGCGGGAAAATTATAAACAAGTAGGATACCTGAAACAATATCGTCTGAAGCCTTGGCTTCCTCGGCCGTCAAGATGAAGTCCCACCCCTAATTAGGCCTCTGAGTGATCTTCTTCTGCTGTGCTATCGGAGCATCACCCTTCAACTGGACTCTCGATGGACAAGTATTAATTCGATGATCAACAACTCCGCAAATCAAACACTGCCCAAGACTCATCCGGCACTCTCTCCGGAAATGGCCCAGTTGTTGGCAGTAATCACAAATCACATCATTCTTCTGCGTTGAAACAAAGGTCCTTTTCATAGGTATTGTCCCCTGTTTGTATACCAGAATGCCTCTACGTATAAGAGCTCTGGTTGGTGCATACGGAGTCTTTCGCATTGCAACTGCTTACTGTTGAGTACCCTTTACTCTTACTGATAAACTCTATTGTTCCCTAGCCGCCTTAAGACTTGGGAGAAGGTGGTCAATCCCAACAATATGATGTGTCTCTGAATCTCCACATCCAAGCTACGCATAAACTGCTTTGTCCTATCTGTCTCGTTGGCAACCAAGGGCCCTACAAAACAACTGAGTCGGGTCCATTCGGCCGCATGAGTATTAACGGATTCGCCATTTTGCTTCAAACTAATGAACTTCTTCTCCATTTCCTCCCTGGAAGATTGCAGAAAGAACTTCTCTAAGAAACATCGCGAAAAAGTCGCCAAGATGATCGACTTGGTCAGACGGGTCTCCTCAACAAGCCACCACTCGCGAGCATAATCAATCAATTGGATGCGTACTACATCCACCCTTTTCTCATCTGGAATCTGTGCGCCAATAAGAAGGTTCTCTGTATCTACTAGGCACTGCTCTGCTAGCAATGGCTCCTCCAGTCTCGTAAATGTGGATGGACCGAGCTTTCTGAAGTTTTCCATGGTGCCCTCACGTTGTGTTGGTCTGGGAGCTGATGCCCTCTCAGCTGTTATGATAGCAGTCTGTTGGGCGGTTCTCAGGCCTTCTTAGAAAGTCTCGGCCTGTCGTTAGTTCAGCTCAGTTTGACGCTTCTGGTTTTCCAACATACTACGTATGGCCCTAAGTAATACGGCGGCGTCTACACGCCTTTGGTATGCTTGCAAATCTCTATATGTGATGATTCTGAAGCCAAGAACACTGAAAATGATTAGCAACGATAAACATGATTCAAATAACAAAAAGTCGATAAACTATAGATTCAAGACTGGTAAGGTATTAATGTGGCAGAACACGTTCCTAATTCCGGGCTTTATGGTTAGTGTATTGGGCCCAATACCCAACTATAAAAGAACCAAACCCGACTAATCCTAAAACCTATGGCTTTGATACCAACTAAACCTTGTCACGCCCCACTTCCCAAAATACATAAATACGGTACGTGACAAAGCCAACTATGCTACCTATGACGAGGAAAAATCCTTTCATAGTCATATTACGGCTGTCAATGAGATATCAAGAACAGTAAATAAAATCTAAGCAACATATGTTCAACTGCCACGATGAAATTATAACAAGAAAATAGCAGAAAACGAATAAAGATCCAATCAAGAACAATATCCTAATCATGTCCTTTATGGGTTCACATCGTTAAAACTTGAACTTGGAAATAAAAATAAACTAAATATCTCTAAACTAATCGTCAAGCTCCCCACTAATCAGCTTGCCTGTCAAAATATTCTCGATCTTCCTGCGACAAGGTTAAAAGAACCGGGCCATACAAAACCTAGACGTCAGTGCGTCATAAATATCATAATAATAAACTGAGCAATGTACTATATAGGGTATTATGTGCGAAATGATACATAATTACAACAAAACAAGCACAAGTGTATAATTGCAGGCTATAGATATCTCACGTGTATCCTAAAATTTGTGTTTTTAGGTTATCTATCCTAAAGGATTTGTAACCAATTAATATAATTATCATCGTAACTCAACAATATATATCCCGTTCATTCTCCACGGGACCACGACACAATATATCCCGTTCATTCCCCACGGGACCACGGTACAAAAAACAATGGTTATTCTATTTACGTCCAGAATCACGGCAAACAATAATAATATTCTTTTGAGTTAAATTTTGGTTACATTCTTGATTTCCCCTTTCCCTAGGCGTTCGTGTTCAAGTCAGGTATTAATAGAATGTCTATCTAATACCAACACAGGAACAGTCGTGTATAAGTCTTGTCTAACAGAAAACAGATCAGGTCAATCAGGATAACTAATCAATATTGTCGGTATTAGTAATTATTCAGGTAAAAAGTGTAAATAATATAGTAATGGCAATATCAGGGAACATATCATGCACATGTCAGGTATTGTGTATTAAATAGTAGAAATATTCAATGTAATAACAGTAACCAGTTTATTTAATTTACTGTACAATTAACTAATGCATACTATCTAAATTGTAAGGTCTGATAAATTTATTTATAATATATATTAAACCTAATTATAATAAAAATTTTACGTTTGCTACTAGATATACTTTAATCTAGGTAAAAGATAATGGAACTACAGTGGAATTATATTGAAACTATAATGAACTAGCATGTAGTAAGATAATCTTGCAATCATTACCAAATACGGATTAATACTATAAAAATTGTATATGGCTAATAATTTGCTAAACAATAGATATGTGTATATATATCTTGGTGGATGTAACATAGTGTTCTCCGCTGAAAGACGAGACCGGGACGTTGGGACGTCCGGCCTGAATTTCGAGGGCATATGCTATTTGGTACTATCCGTCTACCTCTCCGAATATGCCAAGTTGATTTATGACACCATGTATCGAAGGTTTAGATGGATGCGGCCGATGTAGCAGACTTCGTCAGATTCCCCCTCGTTGAGGGGTTTTTGATTGTGGGGACGCTCTTCCCTGCAGGTGCAAGCCCCTACAGTTAATTACGCTACCGCATCGTAGTAACCACTTTCTCCTTCTCCAGATGGTCACTTCGTGTCGTGTATGTTTGTTTTGTTTTTGGTTGCCCGTGGATTGTATACGAAGACTAATTTATGTTGTCGCCCGTAGGGCGTGGATTAGTCTAAATCCGTATTTTCGTAGATTTGGGTTTTGGTTTGGGTTTAAGGACACGTTAGTCTCATTTGAGACTAAGATCAACTTAAACGTTTGTTAAGGATACGTTAGTCTAATTTTAGACTAAGATCAACTTAACCATTTGTTGAGAATACGTTAATCTAATTTTAGACTAAGATCTACTCAACAAGATCATTTAGATCCGACAAAAGAGCATTTGGGCTCTATTGTTTATGGACGTCATAGTCCGTGGAGTTTAAAGACATCATAGTCTAGTTTAGAGACATCATAGTCTGTAAAGTTTAAGGACATCATAGTCCAAGAGTTTAAGGACCCCACAGTCCGTAAAGTTTAAGGACATCATAGTCCGTGAGTTTAAGGACCCCACCGTCCATAGAATGTCTGGTTGTCGGGACCCGTCACCTCTCTGAAGACGTTGAAGGGTTACAACGATAAATATCAGAGGAGTGAAGAGATGTACCCTTGAACCAATATTGGTTGGGAGATCTGTAGTCCAATTTAGGACTATGATAAAAGATTGGTGAGCATATGGGCTCAATTGATCTGAAGTAGGGATCTGTGGCCAACATGGGCTCGGCCCATTCAGTTAAAATGCTGAGCATTGGCTTGGTTTCTGACAATTGTTTTTGTCTTTTATTGAGTGCTGAGCACTCATTATAGCTCTGGGGCCTTTTTTATAGAACAGTTTATGTTCTCTTAGTGCACACGTAAGGAGCACGTGGCGCGCTTGGCATTGAGCGCCAGCCAATGAGCGCAGGGCGCTTCTGTTTAAGTAGCGCACACGTGAGGAGCATGTGGCACGCTTGGCGCTGAGCGCCAGTCAATGAGTGTAGAGCGCTTCTTGTGATGTAGCGCACACGTGAGGGGCACGTGGCGCGCTTGGTGCAGTGCACCTGACAATGAACACAGAGCGCTTCTTGGAGCGCTAATGCTCTTTTTAGGCAACTCTGTTCTTTGAGAATTAAATTCTCTCTTATAAGAGACTTTGTCTCATGGATCTAAGAACAAAGTTCTTATTTAGTAGGAGATGTTTCAATCTCTTATGTTTTTGATGAAAGGCTTTGCCTTTATGGATTTATGATCCTAAGAGAATTGAATTATTCTCCCCCCTTTTTATGATGAGATGTTATAATCTCTTTTGTGAAAGACAGTTTGTCTTATAGATCTATGATCTAACATAAGAACTAAGTTTTTTTCTGATGAGATACTTTGATCTCTTCATTTTTACCTTGAAGAAGTTCTTCTTCTGCTAAGAGTTTATTCTTCTTTCTGAACTTTCTCAAAGTTTGGGGGGGGGGGGTTCCTCTCTATGTCAGTGTATATTTTTTTTGACTTGAAGTCTTGGTGCCTTTATATAGGGTAGGCTGATTTGTTGAATCGGTTGAAGTGATCTTTTCTCTAATTGATTTGGGGATTTCCCCACCGTTGGATCTTTGATGCTAGGGCTTCTGTTTTACAGAAGGAAATATTATTGTTTTTAACAAGATTGGGAAATCTTTTCCTATACAGAATTTATTCTATATTTTGGTGATTTTTAATCACCATTGGATCATTGATCCAACGACGCTCTGATTTTCAGAGCACAATCTTTCCTGTTTGGAAAAATTATGAGAAATGTTTCCTTAACAGAATTTTATTCTGTTCAATTGATGATTTTTAATCATGTTCGTTGGATCTTTGATCCAAGGGCCGAGAATATTTTGTTCTATCGCTAGCGCTCACGTGCTTTGCACGTGGTGCGCTGATCGGTGCTAAGGGCCTTAATTTAGAGCGAACAGAAAAACTTAGAGTGCAGCGCTCTTAGAGCTAGCACTCACGTGCTTTGCACGTGGTGCGCTGCTTAGAGTGCAGCGCTAGCGCTCACGTGCTTTGCACTTGGTGCACTGCTTAGAATGCAGCGCTCGCGTACTTTGCATGTGTAGCGCTGCTTAGAGTGCAGCGCTAGCGCTCACGTGCTTTGCACGTGGTGCGCTGCGCTGCTTAGTGTGCAACGCTCTTAGCGCTAGCGCTCTCGTGCCTTGCACGTGAGCGCTTCAACAGAGTCTTTGACTCTTAGCGCTGGCGCTATTATGAAGCGCTGCTTCATTTCAAATTTCAAAATTTTGAACAGAGCTTTGTTCTGATTGGCGAAACAAATGCCCCCGCACCGTTGCGCTCACGTGGCCTACACGTGAGTGCAACGGTGGCAGCATCTCTTCCATTGGATCAACTTAGAAGTTGAAACAGCTCTCATTGCCTATAAATAGGGCCTTTGGCCCTTGAGATGATCTCTGTTCATCTTCTTTCTTGTTTTCTGAGAATTAATTCTCCTTTAGAGCATTGCTCTCTCCCTTAAGAAATTTCTTAAGAGTCAAAACTCTGCCTAATTTAGGTAGGAATTGAACTTTTTTAACAGAGCTTTGCTCTCATTAGATCATAGATCTAAACATATATTTTTAGGGTTTTATTCATTAACAGAGCCATGCTCATCTTTAGATCATAGATCTAAAAAAAACTTTAGGGTTTTTAACCGGAACCATGCTCATCTTTTAGATTAGAGATCTTCAAGATATAATCTTTTTTTAGGGTGATTTTAACCTATGAACTGGAACATTGTTCATGAAGAACACTTAGAGTTCATAGATCTTGAAGATCTTGGAATTTTTTGATTCATTAAAAGTTTTATTTTAAGTTTTCTGATGGGTTATTCCATCATTTTTACAGAGCATGGCTCTTAGAATTTTTCTTGAGGAATTTTTATTCCTTTCATCATCAGAGCTGACAGATGTCACTCTGTTGAAGAGCACTGCTCTCAATGGGAGATTTACTCCTTGGCCGAAGGGGCACTCATTAAATGAGAATTTTTTGAGGATTTCCTCATTTAATGACAGTCTCATCAAACGATGTGACTGTTTTATTAATGATGAACTGTCATATAGATTATGTGGGTCCCCTTTGGTCACTTTTCACTACATTGTAGTGCGGTGCGAATTTAAAGTACCTAGTGATAGAACTTAAACTGTAGCATTGACGGCTGAAAATTTTGTTCTTTTTCGCACAGGTACTATGTCTTTCGACACTTCTTTCCCGTTCGTCCTTTTGGAAGGCGGATTCCCCGAAGCGCCCGTGGATAGGGAAGTGTTTGCAATGATCAAAGATCATGATCCAGACCAGAAGAACCTTCACTTACGGGGAACATGGTACAACCAAATCATCAAAGGTCGTCAGAGTTTTTCTTGCGCGACACCTTCGGAGCCTATATCGGTGATCCCTTATGCAGATGCACCCCCGATAAACTATGCTGTGGAGGAGGTCAATTGGACTTCAGAGGGTTTCCTTCGGCCTTCTATGGCTGCAATACCCATACAGCCGGCGGCGGCTTTGGATACCCTAGGACAACGTATATGCCAGGGTGTGTCGCGTCCTTGAGGACAGCCGTATAACATAGGCTTAACGCCCTGTCACCCAGCCGGATATCTGCAATGGGCCCGCTATATTTTGTCGGTTAAGAAGTCGCAACTGCTGAAACTTGGGTTGTATCCCGCGATTTACGCTTCTCTTTTTCAATATTCTACACCTCCTGCCTGGTGGGTCAAGTCTTTTCTGGAGCAATGGAACATTCCGACCCACACCTTCCTTCTGTTGGATCGAGAAGTTTCAATTTCTTTAGAGGAGTTTGCAGAGGTCTCTGGCTTACCTGTTAGAGGAGAGCACTACGAGGAGCTGCTTCCTTCGGATGAGTACATCTTTGCCACCAAGTCAGTGGTAATGGTTCTTACCCGGGAGAACGCTATTCAACACCAATTCCCGAGTTTGATAAATGTGTTGAATATCTATGAGAGCCTCTTTCTCGAATCCGGAGGCCGCGGGGTTAACTTCATAGATTTTATCGCCCATTTTCTCCGCTCAGAACTCCTGTCAAAGGAAGCCATGAAATTTGCCAAACTCGATGATCCTTTTGGTTTTGGTTTGGACAACTAGCCGGCAGCGGAGGCGGATCAGAGAAATTTCTTTCTCCCCAACACCTCGGTCGTCCCTTTCACAAAACTTGCAGCTCCTGGGATTGACGAAGAAGCGTTCTTTTTGGGGTTCCTCGGGATATGGCTAAGCTGGTTTGCGCTTCCAATGCACCCTCGCTATATGAGGCCGTCCGTTTTTTATCCAGCTCACCGAATGGTTGTTGGGATGCAAGTGGCCGTCGGAGTCGCTGGGTTACCTCATTTGCATCTCGACTTCAGCTTGGCGGCAGACACTACTGAACCAGGGGTGCAGCACATGAACTTCTTGATGCATTATTTTATGTCATGGGTCAAGCTACACGTACTTTGCGTTTTCGGTATCCACAAAAGGCCTTGCTTCTATGACAAGTGTAAGTTCTCTCGGATCATGCGGCTAGTTGACGCATCCATTATAAATCGGACACCGCAGTAAGCTAGGGGTTTGCTCCTTCGTCCGTGCATGGTTGGAGATGGCATGACCTTCACCGATAAGATTCTGACCGTCGGCCAGGAATCCGCAAAAACAGTACAGCCATTGCAGGACATCTTTAAAGACGGCGCCCCATCTTGAAAGCTTGGGAGATTCTTCATTTATACTCCATCAGGCCGGGATTTCTCGTGTTTAGGCAGAATGATTCGGCGTTGTTCATAAGATACAACCCACATCATTTCGCCCAGCAGTTAAGCTATAATCAGGGCGTCCCGCTTGAGGCCTTCATGGCAGAACCGGCTTCTACTGAAGAGGGTATCCGGAGCGCGTTGCATCATTTTATGCGGTTGAACACCGGCTCCAATTTCTTTATTAGTGAGCCGAGTTGCGTTCCAAATGCTCCGAACGTATATGTGGCGTGGTACCAGCATTCGATGGGCGCCGTTATTAGGGAGGAAAAGCGATTGCTGCTTGATCGCAAGGGCACCGCCCCGGCTGATAATCTTGCCGTTCCCTTGAAACGACGGACCATTGTCCGTCCTCTCTTGAAGGAAGCTGCTGCAGCTGTGGTACCACGTGTTATCCCTGAGCTACCCTTACTCCGCATGCCTGTAGAAGCGGTAGCTGTAGCGCCTCTCGAATCTGGCGTGGGTGCGGAGATTGGAACTCGTGGTCTAAAGTTGCCCACCAAGCGTAAGCTTGTGTTATCGGCCGCCGGCACTTGCTCGCAGAAGAAGAAGAAATCGATTCTTTCTTCAGACGTCGTATTCGGCCAGGAGCCCCATGCTCCTTATAGCGAAGGCTTAAGCGAATACGGGACCAACGAGGGTTTATTCATGGCGCCAGATGATACTGATCTGGAGGCTGCCATCTCAGCTTCCGAGCGACTAGCTAGCAACAAAGCAGGACTGATCATCCTCGCACAGTCAGGTATACTTCTGCCGTATCTTTGCGTGGTTACATCATACACATTTTTTATTATCATGCTTTGACTGACACTTTTTTTTAACAGACGTCTCCACCGAAGAGGCCCTCGCGGCTTCTTTCAAGACTTTTGAAGAGGAAGAGAGGCTTCGCGTTTCCTTGGGCCTCGGTATATTTCGGCTCATTGTGCCTTCTTTGCCTCCCATCTTTATGGGTAGACTAACCCTCCTTTTTCATCTTATTGCAGGGATTACTTCGACCGGAGTTATCCCGAGTGCAGTGCCGATTTCACAAGGTGGTGCGGAGACGCTTCTAAGGCCGGCTATCGAAGTCCCAGCTTCCCCAGTATTGCCAAAAGAGGCTTTGCTTAAGCAACCGATGACGGATGCTATAACGGCTCCAGAGGTAGCTCCTGTTATAGGGTTACTAGGCACTCTCACAAGGTTCTATAAGGCATCAACCATGCCCGATTTAAAAATTAGACGTGCCAAACAACCCTAACCAAGATCTTTGGCGAAACAAAGCATGTAAACAACTTTACATCTAAGAGAAAAGGATTACAACCTTTGTAGTCTGGTCCTTCACTTCAAAAAGCTCCGTGTTGAGGTCCCTTCCCTGCGATCATCGAGTTCCCAGACTCTAGAGAGGTTCCACGAAGAGAAAGATGCATGCTTGCTTCCGATCTTCGATAACAAAGATGATCTACCTTGAAGTTTCTTTAACACAAGCTCTCACTATCTAATGAAGTGAACACCCTAATCTAATTGGCTAGATTAGATGAGAATGATGAAGTAGGATTTATGCTTTCTTTTATTTTCTTAATCTCACTCATTTTCATCACTAAAATCAAAGCTAGAAAGCTTTGCAAGGAGGAAGAAGAAGATGAATTACTTTGTGATGAATAATGAATCCATGTGTGGTTAGAAATGCAACCATGGGTTAAGTATGATAACTTAACCCATGTAGAGAATTAATCATGGTTAAGGGTTGGGTTGGGTTAACAAATATCATAACAAAATATCTTCAGAAAATATCTTTGGAAAAACAAAACAAAAAGCTTCTAGAAGCTTCTAGAAAAATTAACCCAAATCAAACCTTAATCATATTTAATCTCCACTAATCATGTTGCATTAATAACCCTAACATGTTATAATATTATATATCACATATACAATATTTATTGTAACAAAATAAAATAATACATTTAAAATATATCGCATATATATCAATGTATTACCCGAGCGAGAAAAAGAATCTTTTAGTGAGCTTATATTAGTTAATGTAATTTAATATATCTAATATATAATTATACATTAAATTATCGAATCAACAATTGATCCGATAATCCGGCTATTTCATAATTAACCGACTAATATAATCTGTATCAGTTCATCGAATCAACACTTGATCCAATGACCCGGCTATATCACATATACCCGGCCGATATCTCATATCGCGAGAATCTAATACGGTATCACATACACGTATTGTTCTCAATCCCGCACATATAATATATGTGCTCCTACTCCGTTTTGCCTGGGCCAGGAAATCTCTGTGTAGGACTCTAAAGAATCGTCAATACGCCGGCAGTGGGTGATGATCATATCAAACACCCACAAGCTGCAAGCGGTCAGCAAAATGTAACAGCCAGCCAGGTATTGAGCGATCAGAAGATCAACAAGCAAGCTTGTATATTCTCCTGCGAATCCAACCAGTAACACTCCCGTACAGTCCGGTCTCTTTGTCTGATATGTCGTATATCTCGCCCAGGGGTGGTAAACGTCAGACCCCAGTAGCTTGATAAGTCATGTCGATATGAGGTCTATAACAGTTCGAGAAACTACTGATAACACTTACCAGTAAATCTCAGCAACCCTGGCTAGGGATTTCCAGTTATAGCCAATCGAACATAGCGCAACATCAACTCCCTGTACAGGGAGAGACAAAACCCCTCCTATCGCTCATTGCCTCCATGTGATTCGGGACTGTACCCAAAAGTCAACTTTTTGCACGCCCTCTTGGACGTGGTATGATGGAAATCATGCCCTCTTGGACGTGGTATGATGGAAATCAAAGCACAGTGGGAATCACTCAAGACACTATGACGATCTCGGGTTTACAGACTAACCTGTACCAGTGTCACCAGAGAACTGCCATCTGACGTGAGGTATAATACCATCTGGGAGTTCTCGGCGAGTCCGTCCAGTATACCCAGTCTCCACTGAGCACCCGTATACCTTCTCTGATGTCAAACACTAATGGATATGGAATCATCCATTGCCCATCATATGGGTCAAGAAGCGCATACGCTAGTCTAGTCTGAAGTATCGATGCCTTGTCTCGGTACTCCCACGACTAGGAACATTTGAAGGATGTACTTGGCGACTACACTGTCCCCACTAGTATGATCTGCCTCATAGTCCTGGTAGTCAAGTACTCATCCTAAGGGCTTTATCAACATGTGACATAGAGACAATCAGAGTACATGTTAAGATAAAGAGTAACCAGATAGCATACTATCATGTCGAGCAAGAAAGTCCTCCCTATATATGTCCAAGCATCCACTACAATATACATCGTATGTATAGTAATGGCCTCTAGGGCATACATATAACTAACAATCTCCTACTTGCACTAGGGCCATCTGTTGTGGTATCGCATACCCAACAATCAACTGGGGTTGACGTATCTCATACTCAACCATCCCAAAAAAAAGTCTTTACTGGGAAATAGGCCTTTGTGAGTGGATCCGCGCCGTTGTCCTCTGTGTCTACTCTCCTAACCTCAATTTCCCTGGAGATCAACTATCTCCATGATCCTGCGATACTGCCTAAGAATATGTCTGGATCTCTGATGGGATGGGGGTTCCTTGGTAAAAGCCAGAACTCCATTGTCACACAATGGTAGGAACGAAGTTCATCTCATGCACTTATATATATCCAGACTGCCTCTTTGGTAGCATCCTTGGTAACGATGTATCTTGCTTTTAATCGTCTAGTAAGTCACGGTATCTAGCTTGGAACTCTTCCAACATACCGTCCCTCCACTGAGGGTAAAGACAATGCCTGCGACTGACATTCAGTCGTCCTTATCACCCTGGAACCTTTTCCAGTGATTCTCTTTAGGATCGATTGATACCATCTCACTACAACTAGTGAGTATCCTAACATCCAATTAGTTTTATCTCATATATCCAAAACCCAGGATTTAGGAGGTATCACTTTGATCCTATATAGAGAATCCTTGTGATAAGCGGAGATTGACCGAGCGTAGCATAGGAAACTCCTTCCCTATCAAGAGTATGTCATCCACATACTCTACGAGGATCACCACCATACTCTCTACTACCTTTTTGTATATATAAGGTTCATCTACCATTTTGATGAAGTAAAACTTTTTGACTATTACATCAAAACAGACGTTCCAACTCCACGATGCCTGATTTATCACATAAAACATCTTGCTCACATTTCCGCTGCTCCCACTGTCTACGAAGCCCTCTGGCTGTGTACTTATAGACACTCTCTTTCAAATCATCATTTAGAGAAGCAGTCATGACACCCAACAGCCAGATATCGTACTTATGGTATGTAGCCGTGGCAAGTAGGATCTGGATGGACTTAAGCATAGCTTTGAAAGTCTCAACTTTTCCATGTACACCAAGTAATCTTCTCAAGATATACTTGCTCCTGATGGGGATTTAACCCTTCAGATAAAGCAACCAAAGTCCATATTTTGTTGGTGTATAAGGATTCCATCTTAGATCGCTAAGCATCTAGCCATTCTTACAGAGTCCCACTCCTGATGGCCTGCTCGAAACTAGTTGGGTCATCATCTCATGATGCAATTCTCGCTCCTACTGTCATAGAGAAATCGAAGTATCTCTCAGGTGGATGAGGAACCCTACTAAATCGGCGGAGAGGCTGAGGTTCGTTGGAAACTATTGAATCCTCCGGGTTTACCAAATCATCAGCAGCAGTTTGTATAGCTGGATCTCTTTCCAGTTCTACCTTATGACCACTAATTTCTTTATAAGAAATTCCCTTTCACAAAGGTGGCATGCTGAGAAACAAAACATCTTTTGTTCTTCGGTTTGGTAGAAGATATTCCCTTATGAATGCTTGGGAAATCCAACAAACTTCCACAGAACTGACTTTGCCTCGAGCTTGTCTGGATTTTGCTTTTAGACATAGGCCGGACAACCCCAAATCTTAACTTACTTAAGATATGGGCTCTTCCCATTCCATATCACATATGAAGTGGTAGGCAACTGATTTGATTGGAACCCTATTCAATAGTTATGCAGCTTCATAAGTGCATAACTACCAAAAGGAAATAGGAAACTCATTAGTACTCATCATAGAGCGCACCATATCACATAGGGTGTGATTGCTCCGCCCCGATACACCGACGTGCTGTGGTGTATACGGAGGAGTAATGCTGAGAGAGAATCTCATTCTCCTTTAGAATAGTCCAGGAATCCCGTGCTCGAGTATTCTCCTCCTTGATTTCATCAAAGGACATAATACTTATACCCGTTTTTGGTTCTCTACTTCTAACTTATATTCATTGAATTTCTCAAAAGTTCCAGACTTGTGTTTCAACAGGAACATATGTCCGGATCTTGAGAGATAATCAGTGAATGTAATGAAGTACAAAGAACCGGTCCTGGCATATGTAGACAGGGGACCTTCATACATCAGCATGTATCAATCCCAAGAGTTCACTAACTCTTTCTCTGTTTCCAATAAACAGAGCTGTGGTCATCTTATCTCTGTGGCATAACCGGCAAGTTTCACAAGATGTAAATTCAAACTAATTTAAATATGCATCTAAATGTAACTTCAGCTAGTCGGGTCATATTGATATGACCTAGTCTACAATACCTCAAGAAGGATTCGTTCATTTCTGAACTCTTCCTCTTGTGTGTGTTCTGTACGTTAAGAACTGTGGTTTGATTTAGAACGTCTATGCTTTTAGATAACGTGCCTGAACCGGTCAACTCTTGATATAGGAAATGTTCAAAACATTATCCAACAATACAAAATTATATCCTTCTTTACTAATAAAGAGACTGATATGATGTTGTATATCAGGTTCGGTATCTAATAACATTCGTTCAGAATCAATGTATTTGTTAATACAGGGTGATAACTACCAACAGACTTGGCTGCAACACTTGCACCGTTTCTATCTCATGAAACTTATCACCCGTTCTCAGTTCTCTACCTATCTGTAGCCCATGTAACAAATTACATATGTGGGATCCTGATCCGGTATCTCATATCCAGGACATAAAGGATACTGAGAAACAGTTCTCGGTAATGAACACACCCGAAGAAGATGCATCAACATGCACTTTCTTCGTTAGGGCGGCACGGGAATTCTAGTAATCCCCTATTTCCTGCTCTGTCTTATAACAATTATAAGTTGGAGCGGGTCCAACGTTCCCTAGCATAGTATAACAAGCGGGTTCAGTCAATACATCTATATTATTATCTTGATTAAGGCGTGACATGGTCGCTACCTGGAGAGAGATAGAAGAAAACACTCAGCGTATGCTCTTACAAAATTAGATTGGTTATTAATATATCTAATCAGGATGTCTCTTACTGTTTTAGTCAAATCTTTTTTCAAACCCTAAAAGGAAAGACTAGCCGGGATTAATTACACTCTACAAGTTCGCCAATCTTTCAGTCAGGCCGGTGCCGGTACTTTGAGGGAGGTTCCCCGCTCTTTCGCATGGACCTAATTAAAATAAACCTCATTTTCCCAGGGGCATAACCCCGTTGACACCTTTCTAGACACCTACTTGATCGGCTAATTGTAATGTGTAAAACTTTCCCAGGAGTAACTCTTACTCGCAGTGGGTATCGGGATCCAACTATCTCATAGAAGGTATGCAATCTCATTGCAAATTTCAACCCTTGAAATTCCCAATAATATTTTACCCCTAGCGTCCCATGACTTTGACGCAGACCAACAAACCATAGTCCGCTAGTCAAGTTCAACCCGTCATTTCCCGATTGAATTAAACCTACCCGCACGACCCTTGACGCAGGCCAACAAAGTCGCACGACTACCCTAACTCAATCGCATCATATGCTTTTGCAGATAAGCATAAATAGCTACCGCACACTACGCCTTGACGCAGTCCAACAAACGCAGCACGAATACTATGAAGTACTTATCTGTAATGGCGAAAGGCTACAGCAGGTTTTTAAGAAAACCTTTTGCGTAATGAACTTGATATCATTGTAGAATCGAGTGATTTTAGAATGGAGTATTTTTTAGGCCTTTTCTAGTTTTGCTAAAGAGGTCACTCCCGGTGAAGGGATCGTCGGCTCTTTCCTCATCGAATAAGGTGCATGATATTTCACAAATATCACTATGCAAAGCAAAAACTATAGAAACAATCAAAAGACAAACCTAGTTTGTAGCATCTGCTAGTTTTGCTAAAAAGGTCACTCCCGGTGAAGGGATCTCGGCTCTTTCCTTATCGAATAAGGTGCTGGATGTGTAAGTCCATGCTACCTCTCCCGGTACTTTCGGGCATGCGGAATTTGGTGAAAAACAATTTTCTAGAGGTGGTAACATGGACTCAAAACCGGATCTTTGTTAAACATCTAACTAACAACCTAACTAGGAGTTGTTAACTACTCGGTTAGGGGGTTATACCTTTCTTTCTTGATCTCCTTCGTCTTCAAGCCTCGATGGTTGTCCGGATCGGCTTCACTCCGTCGTCTCCTTGCGCCGAAGATAGATCCACCTCGAAAGCTTCTACCTTTGGCTTCTTCTTCGGTCTTTGAAGAAACTAGTTCACTTGGTTTGCTAAACCTTATGAACTAGAATGAGTAGAGAAGAGTGTGTTGGGATTTTCTCTATGGTTCTTGGTTCTCAACACATGAGACAAGTGAACCATAGACTAAGAGAGGGAGAGCAAGAGGAAGAAGATGAGAGCTCAAGAACAAGAGAGAGAATGAGAATGATAGAATGATAGAAGACTTTTCTCTCTTGGCTCTCATAATCCAAAACCATCATCACAAAAATAATAATCAAGTATTGTGTAAAATGGTTCAAGTCAAAATGGCTAAATCATTTCATGCACTCATTTCTCATAAGAGAAACAAGCAAGTAAAAAGTCTTTGCCATGAAATGATAGCCATTGTCATCATGATGGCCAACTAGTCCAACCTAGTCAACCGGTCAACAAAGTCAACAAGTCAACAAAGTCAACCCCTCAACAACCATGTCACCACAATACTTAATTAATATTATTGTTAATCATATATCATATTCTCATTAGGGTTGACCAAAAAGTCAATAGTCAACAGTCAACGGTCAACAACCCTAATGAGAATCCTCTGCCGCTGTCTCTCTCCGCCAACTGTGCATACACACCCGCATCCGCGTTCCGAGGAACACGAATATAAACTGGATAAAACCAATCCCAATACGTACACTAGGATCTGGCTTAAACCAAAGCCCTCTAGTGTAAACTATCCGAACACTGTACGTGCATAAGTGCACGGATGTGACCGAACCCTGCCGCAAAACCATGCGACCTGTCGCAAAACTATGCGACCTCTACTCTTTTGCCTAAAGGCGAATAGCTTTCTGTGTGGGACTCTAAAGACTCGACACTACGCTGGCAGTGGGTTTAACCACAGACCGCAAGCGGCACTAGCTGTGCGTAACGGTCCCCAGGTAGATGCCGACAAGAAGACTGACGAGGTGAAACCCATCTGAACTCCTACTGAGCCTGAATGTGACAATCTCCGTACAGTCCGGTCTGTTCGTCTGATACATCGCATGGCGGGCCTAGGGGGCGGTAAACGTCAGTCCCCTAATAGCGGTACAAGTCGTGTCGGAGTGAAGCCAAATACACCCTGAGATAACACTGGAAGCCTACCAGTATATCCCGCTTGCCTTGGCCAGGGACTACTCGTATAATGGCTCTCCTAGACACAGCGCGATGTCAACCCCCAATACCGGGAGAGACGAATCCTGTCTAACCGTCACTGCCTCCAAGTGCTTCGGGACTGCACCCAACTACTACTTGTTTGCACGACTCCTTTGAGCCGTGGTAGGGTAGTAATCAAATAACAGTGGGAACACACTCGAGGCGAAGTGATAGTGTCAAGTCAGCGGACTAAGCTGTACTCATGTCACCTGGGAACTGATAACTGACGATAGGTATAATACCAACCGGTCAGTTCCCGGCGAGTCCTGTCCAGTGTACTCGTAACCCAACGAGCACCCGCATACTATCTCCAGTACGACGTACTGATGGCTGTGGGACAGACCATCTCCCACTCTGGGATGAGAAGCGCATGCGCTAGTCTACTCCGGAGTATCGATGCCCTGTCTCGATAGTCCTGCGACTAGGGACCTGCATAAGGATGTGCTCATAGATTACCCAGCCCCCACTAGTGTGACTGCCATCACAACGCTGGTAATCAAGCAAAGATCCTAAGGGCTCCACTAATGTGTATAGACGATATACTAAAATAAACACATGTACACATTGAAGTAGAAACAAACCAAGTAGCATACTACTATTTTGAGCAAGATTGTATATACAAGGTGAATATCCCAAGCTTCCATTACGTAATATACAAACTAGTATGATACAGTAATGGCCTCTAGGGCATATACACTAACAGGATGTTCTACAAGGAACACCGCTATGCAAAGCAAGAACTAGAGCTACCAGTTTTTAAACAAGTTTCTACAACATCTTTAGGTTTCTTTTATTTCATTAATCTCATTAATGAAGTCCCATTTTAATATGCTTCACAAGTATCACATTTGAAACGAAATCTGCAATATAACATATATCTCATATATATAATATAAACATTCGTCTCAGGCAGTAATATGATCTCATCACAGAACATTGCAGCAGAAGATAAAATATGAAATATTGGATATACTAGGAGGTCCGTGTTTTAATACGAGCCTGTATAAAACACGGATTCCACGGTCGTGATGAATAGCCAAACCCACATCCCTACACCCCTACGAGAGCGGCAAGCAACTCTGCCAATTCTGGGGTTAGGAGACCCGGTCTCGACTCTTCGAGATGGTCTCCCACTGGACCCAAGAACCCTGTTACTTGTGCTCCCCGCCTTGGGTCTACCTAATGCGGAAAAGTAAATAATATACAATGGTGACATCATCCTCAGCCCGGAAGTGCCCTAATAAAAGAATATTACATACAATGAATTTTACATGAATGAAAATAAAAACCCTCAGCTCACATAAAACCCCGGCTATTCAGAACACGTCGGTCCAATATAACATATCACATCAACACATAATATCTCATATCATCAACGTAAGCAGGTATACGTATCCCGATTGTCGTTGATGTATAGCAACGAAGCCGGCGATACACCACATACTACGCTTACGGTCATAGAAAAGAAAGTGTAAAACTACAACAGTTGGAATCCGCAACCTCTTTAGACATCGCATGCCTAACCAAATGAATTCCTTAGACATCACATGCCTAACAATTATAAACCCCGCATTTCAGTCTCATTTATCGAAAACTCTTTTCAATATCTAGTCGGGCAATTCAACAAGATTCTCGATATCCTGATCGAATGCTCGTCGAAAACTTTAGTAGACGGCCGCACCCCTGATGCTGTCGACGAAGTACACTAAGACGAAACACTGCTGCCGTGAGCACCCGAACGGATGCTTTTAGCAACGGGGTTCTCCTACAGTCACTTAGTCGGGGCTATAGGGCGTGGCAGTCTATTAAGTTTACCCGGCGAGTATCCGCGTACGCTACGTGATTGCGACGGACTTTTGATTGCATCAAAATCCCGTGGCAACCGATCAAATGAGACTAAACTGCTAGATTTATAACATTCAAATTAGTTATCTCATAACTACTTGTGGATTCCAAATATTGTATCACATTCCAAATAAATAGACAATGTTAAACTTTCCGATCGAATAATCAAACACCCAAGATTTCCCAAATAGTTCTCAACAATTGAAATTAGTTTAAAAACATCCATCACATGGCACAGTACCAAGGGTCCAGCCGTAGAAGGGTCAAGCCAACGCCTCACATGTGGCAACGCCGTACTGTCATAAACCCTAAAGTTTAGAGGCGGTTCAGACAGTCACATAATCGAGTTAAGGTTTGTTGTCTTCTAGAGGGTCCACCGCGTTACTTGCATGACTTAGAACGTTCTTAAACTACGGAAAAATCCAACACTTGGAAATTTTCCGGCAGGGGAAAAAGTGAGTTATTGATATCCGTTCGAACTTTTTAACACGTTCTAAAATTACCCGGGAAAAATTAAACGAAGTTAAACTTTCCGATCGAGTCAACGAGTTCCTAATACAACCCAGAAAACGCAACACTTGAGTATAATTAAAAATTCCCAGAACAATCAGGAAATCTGTACGGATATAACTGTGCAAAAAGAAAACAATAACTCCACTGTACGGCCGTGGAACCGCCGCGCATGGCATGTCATTGCCGCAGTTCCGCGGCTCTTTAATTGTATTAATTGCTCGTTTTTCACAGTATTCCTTATAATTCCCTGCTGAATTTTCTGAGCATTTTTCAGATGAAAAATGTCAACTTCTGAAAACATTTCCAGAAACTAGGATTTTACGGGTATTCGGAGTTCGATCGGACATTAAACTTCGCCTAGACTTCGCCTAAAGCTCTAGCTTGGCTCTGATACCATTGTAGGGTTACTATGCACTCTCACAAGGTTCTATAAGGCATCAACCATGCCCGATTTAAAAATTAGACGTGCCGAACAACCCTAATCAAGATCTTTAAACTAGAGATTAGGCGAAACAAAGCATTTAAACAACTTTACATCTAAGAGAAAAGGATTACAACCTTTGTAGTCCGGTCCTTCATTTCAAAAAGCTCCGTGTTGAGGTCCCTTCGCTGCGATCATCGAGTTCCCGGACTCTAGAGAGGTTCCACGAAAAGAAAGATGCATGCTTGCTTCCGATCTTTGATAACAAAGATGATCTACCTTGAAGTTTTTTTAACACAAGCTCTCACTATCTAATGAAGTGAACACCCTAATCTAATTGGCTAGATTAGATGAGGATGATGAAGTAGGATTTATGCTCTCTTTTATTTTCTTAATCTCACTCATTTTCATCACTAAAATCAAAGCTAGAAATCTTTGCAAGGAGGAAGAAGAAGATGAATTACTTTGAGTTGAATAATGAATCCATGTGTAGTTAGAAATGCAACCATGGGTTAAGTATGATAACTTAACCCTTGTAGAGAATGAACCATGTTGAAGGGTTGGGTTGGGTTAACAAATATCATAACAAAATATCTTTAGAAAATATCTTTGCAAAAACAAAATAAAAGGCTTCTAGAAGCTTATAGAAAATAACCCAAATCAAACCTTAATCATGTTTAATCTCCACTAATCATGTTGCATTAATAACCCTAACATGTTACAATATTATATATCACATATACAATATTTATTGTAATAAAATAAAATAATACATTTAACATATATCGCATATATATCGATGTATTACCCGAGTGAGAAAAAGAATCTTTTAGTGAGCTTATATTAGTTAATGTAATTTAATATATCTAATATATAATTATACATTAAATTATCGAATCAACACTTGATCCGATAATCCGGCTATTTCACAATTAACCGACTAATATAATCTGTATCAGTTCATCGAATCAACACTTGATCCGATGACCCGGTTATATCACATATACTCGGCCGATATCTCATATCGCGAGAATCTAATACGGTATCACATACACGTATTGTTCTCAGTCCTGCACATATCATATATGTGCTCCTACTCTGTTTTGCCTGAGCCAGGAAACCTCTGTGTAGGACTCTAAAGAATTGTCAATACGCCGGCAGTAGGTGATGATCATATCAAACACCCACAAGTTGCAAGCGGTCAGCTAAACGTAACAGCTACCCAGGTATTGAGCGATCAGAAAATCAACAAGCAAGCTTGTACATTCTCCTGCGAATCCAACCAGTAACACTCCCGTACAGTCCGGTCTCTTTGTCTGATATGTCGCATATCTCGCCTAGGGGTGGTAAACGTAAGACCCTAGTAGCTTGATAAGTCGTCTCGATAAGAGGTCTATAACAGTTCGAGAAACTACTGATAACACTTACCAGTAAATCTCAGCAACCCTGGCTAGGGATTTCCAGTTATAGCCAATCGAACACAGCGCAACATCAACTCCGTTTACCGAGAGAGACGAAACCCCTCCTATCGCTCATTGCCTCCATGCGATTCGGGACTGTACCCAAAAGCCATCTTTTTGCACGCTCTCTTGGACGTGGTATGATGGAAATCAAAGAACAGTGGGAATCACAAAAGACTCTATGACAATCTCGGGTCTACAGACTAACCTGTACCAGTGTCACCAGAGAACTGCCATCTGACGTGAGGTATAATACCATCTGGGAGTTCTCGGCGAGTCCGTCCAGTATACCCAGTCTTCACTGAGCACCCGTATACTTTCTCTGATGTCAAACACCAATGGATATGGGATCATCCGTCGCCCATCATATGGGTCAAGAAGCGCATACGCTAGTCTACTCTGGAGTATCGATGCCCTTTCTCGGTACTCCCACGACTAGGAACATTTGAAGGATGTACTTAGCGAGTACACTGTCCCCACTAGTATGGTCTGCATCATAGTCCTGGTAGTCAAGTACTCATCCTACTGGCTTTATCAAGATGTGACATAGAGACAATCAGAGTACATGTTAAGATAAAGAGTAACCAGATAGCATACTATCATGTCGAGCAAGAAAGTCCTCCCTATATATGTCCAAGCATCCACTACAATATACATCGTATGTACAATAATGGCCTCTAGGTAATACATATAACTAACACCTGGCTCGGACGATGACGTCTCCTTGGCGGAGGTCTTAATAAGATCAGCTCTTACGGCCCAGGTAGAAAGGAAGCGCAGGAGGCGTGCAGCAAGAGAACGCAATGCCGCCTTGCTGTAGGTGCAGGCTCGAGCACTACTTCCCCTGTCCCTGTTTCTTCAGAGGGTGCTCCGGCCGCCCTGTCTACTGCTCATAGACAGGCGGTACACGCGGCTCGGGAGGCAATTGAAAGGCCGTCCCAAGGTAACATAACACTGGGTCCTTTTATTAGAGTTTGACCTTCAGATTCTAATATATCATACCCTGCAGGGCCAAGTCCTGATGTGGAGGTGGTGGATGAAATGACGGCAACCACCGAGCCCGAAGCGGCTACTCTTTTTTAGGAGTCCGGGACTGTCCCAATTACTACTCTTTCCCCTTGCGGTTCCCTGCCATCGCCAGGCATTGCAAGTGTCACGACGGCTCTCGTAGAATCGGGGGACGAAGCCACTGGTGCCGAAACCCTTCCAATGGAGGAGAGCGAAGGAGTCGCTGCGCCTAATGATGCTCTTGTCGCAGTTTCGATTGGCGACTCATCAGGTAGATTTTGAGTCGTTGTTTTCCTTTATTCCGCCATCCCTTTCAATCCCCTCTGAAGGCGTTTTTTTTTATTTCTAATGCAGGTGTGGTGAACATTGAGGTCGTGCCACCCGAAGAAGCGTCGCCGGTTGCTGCTCTGGCGGTCGACGACCCTTCGCCTTCTCTCGCGTCCTCTCATATGCTGGAAGGTATGGGTTTGCGATTTGTCTAAATTAAATTGTAGATGTCATCTCCCTTATACTGACCTTACATCGTCGCAACCTTATAGGAGTTCTCTTCGATCATCTGTATCAAGTGTTGAACCCACACTTCTCCTTCCAGTCGGAAGTTAGTCTGCCTGTTGGTGCCGGTGAGTATCTTTTCCAACCGACGTCTTTTCTTTTCTTTAGTGGGTGACCCTGCCGTTGTTAACTTTAGATTGATTACAGCGCTACAAATTGAAGGAAGGGACAAGAGAATCGTCGCGCCACCAGTACTCCCAACTCTGCCCCTTGTCGTAGCCGGTATGGTAGACTCTATTGTTCGTGCATTTTCTTTATCTCTTGACCTGAAATTTGATCATAGTTTGTTTTGCAGCAATTGCATTGGTTCCTGCTTCGTTCGAGTCTCGCATCATAATGCCGGCAGGGCCTTTTTCTAGACGTCCATCTTCCAAAGGCACTGCGACCAGCCTGCGTATGTTAAGCGAATACGTCGAGGAGCTTGACGCGGAGGCCCCTACATTCGCTGCAGATTTTTCTGCCGAGGTTAATCCAATGCTGGCGATGCTTGTGAACTTCTATAGCGAAGGCGTCGTTGAGTCTTGGGTTAATCACTGTAGGAAGATTGAGGCCTGCCTGTATGAGCTTGAGCTTAGGCGTCCTGCTCTGGAGGTGTTGGCTTTGAAATCCCAGCGAGCTGCATAGGTTGAGCAGAGCGTCTTGTTCCTTCGCCATTTCGAACGAGAGGCGACCCTTAAGCGAAAGGAACGTGAGGCGACTTCCGCTGAGTCTGTCCAATTGCGTGCCCAGGTCGAAGCGAATGCTGCGCAGCTGAACTCTATCTTTGAAAACCTTCAACGATGTATTTCTGACGGGCTGATGCTGAGGAAGAAGCTTGATCTTAGTGAGCAGGTTGCGCAGAGTCAGGAGGCTGCTCAGCAGGAAATTGATGAGAAACTTTCATCCTATCTGCAGCAATGGGCCCAAGTCGAAGCAGAGCTGGCAGCGGTGGCTGATCACGAAAATGAGCTGAGAGGAGTGCACAAGCAACTGGCTGATTTATTGATGTTAGTAATATGTATGCCCTAGAGGCCAATTACTGTACATGCGATGTATATTGTAGTGGATGCTTGGACATATATAGGGAGGACTTTCTTGCTCGACATGATAGTATGCTATCTAGTTGAACTTTATCTTAACATGTACACTTATTGTCTCTCTATTACATGTTGTTAAAGCCCTTAGGATGAGTACTTTACTATCAGGATTATGATGCAGATCATACTAATGGGGACAGGGTAGTCGATAAGTACATCATTCAAATGTTCCTAGCCGTGGGTGTATCGAGACAGGGCATTGATACTCCAGAGTAGACTAGCGTATGCGCTTCTTGACCCATATGATGGGCGATGGATGATCCCATATGCATTGGTGTTTGACATCAGAAAAGGTATGCGGATGCTTAGTGGAGACTGGGTACACTGGACGGACTCGCCGAGAACTCCTTGATTGTATTATACCTATCGTCGGATTGCAGTTCTCTGATGACACTGGTACAAGTTAGTTTGTAGACCCGAGATCGTCATAGAGTCTTATGTGATTCCCACGGTGCTTTGATTTCCACCTTACTACGGTCAAGAGATCGTGCAAAACGGCGTCTTTTAGGTACAGTCCTGAGTCACATGGAGGCAATGAGCGATAGGAGGGGTTTTATCTCTCCCGGTATTGGGAGTTGATGTTGCGCTATGCTCGATTGGCCATAACAGAAAATCCCTGGCCAGGGTTGCTAAGATTTACTGGTAAATGTTACCAGTAGTTTTTCGAACCGTTATGGACCTTGCATCAGCATGACTTATCAGGCAATTGGGGTCTGACATTATACCACCCCAGGCTGTGATATGCGACATATCAGACGAAGAGACTGGACTGTACGGTAGTGTTACTGATTGGATTCGCAGGTGTTATAGCAGGCATGCTTGTTGATCTTCTGATCGCTCAATACCCGGGTGGCCGTTACGTTTAGCAGACCGCTTACGGCTTGTGGGTGTTTGATTTGATCATCACCTACTTCCGGCGTATTGACGAGTCTTTAGAGTCCTACATAGAGGTTTCCTGGTTCATGCGAAACAGAGTAGGAACACATATGTGATATATGCGGGACCGAGATTAATACGAGTATGTGATACCGTATTCTATTCTCGTGATATGTGATATCGGTCGGGTATATGTGATATAGCCAGGTTATCGGATCAAGTGTTGATTCATTTGAAATTAGTCGGTTATATGTACTATAACCGGATTATTAAATCAAGAGTTGATTTAATAGTTTGATGTATAATTATATATTTGATATATTAAATTATATTAACTAATATTAGCTCACTTAAGATTTTTTCCTCACTTTTTGATACATTGATATATATGTGATATATATTAATAGTATTCTTTTTGCACAAAATATATATGTGATATATATTGTTGTGTCATGCTAGGTTATGTTGGATATATGTATGCCCTAGAGGCCATTATATGATAGTGGATGTATCTGTACATGTATATATGTATTCAGTGTACATTCTTGCTCGACATGATAGTATGCTATCTGGTTTTTCTTTATCTGACATGTTGATTTGATCATGCTTTTATTCATTCACACATGTTGATAAAGCCTTGAGGATATTGGCTTGACTACTGTGATTATGATAGAGATCATACTAGTGGGACATCTGTAGTTTATAAGCATATCCTGAAATGTCCCTAGTCGTAGGTATATCGAGACGGGGCATCGATATACCAGAGTAGACTAGCGTATATGATACTACACCCATATGATGGGCGATGAATGTTCCCACATTCATCGATGTTTGACATCGAGATCGTATACGGGTGCTCAGTGGTGACTGGGTACACTGGACGGACTCACTGAGAACTCCTATATGGAATTATATCTATCGTCAGATAGCAGTTCTCAGGTGACACTGGTGCAGGTTAGTCTGTAGACCCGAGATCGTCATAGAGTCTTGTGTACTCCCCCACTGTACTTTGATTACCACCTTATCACGGGTCTACTGAGTCGTGCATACAGGTGGCCGTTGGGTACAGTCCCGAGACACACGAAGGCGATGAGCGATAGGAGGGGTTTCGTCTCTCCCGGTATTGGGAGTTGATGCTGTGCTGTGCTCGACAGGTTATATCAGTAAGTCCCTGGCCAGGGCTGCTGAGATTTACTGATAAGTGTTATCAGTAGTTTCTCGATCTGTTATATACCAATCACCGGCACGACTTATTGAGTTATTGGGGTCGACGTGACCATCCCTAGGCTCGATATGCAGCATATCTGATGAAGAGACCGGACTGTACGGTAGTGTTGCCGGTTGGCTCGACGGGAGTTGTGGCAGGTTCGCTTATTTTCTTCTGATCGCTCAATACCCGGGTGGCCCCTACGTTTAGCTGACCGCTTGTGGCTTTGGGGTGCTTGATATGATCATCACCTACTGCCGCCGTATTGACGAGTCTTAAAGTCCCACAAAGGAGTTACCTAGTCCAGGCGAAACGTTGTGGTGCGCGTATGCGATAGGCGCATGGACCCGGTTAAAATGCGCGTATAAGATACCGTATATTAATCGGGCGGCTTGCTTTAGGTCAGGTCGTATGTGATATGACCGGATTGCTAAATCAAGTGTTGATTTATCATTTGACCATTATTTTCTCACTAGAAATCCTTTCTTGTATTTTTGGATGTATGCATGCATGTATGCATTCATTCTTGTTCATGCACATATGGATGTGCATGCACACATACATACATACATCATCCTTTATGGTTGTATATACATAGAAGATGGTGGCAATATAAGACTCACACCTTGTGTTAATATATGCATTATTATTTGTATTTGTGTTAAAAACAAAAGAAAAAGAAAAAGGGTAATTCATGATTTAGTTTCTACACTCTTCTTCGAACTAACCATGTTCACCTACTTATTAACCATGGATTAAATTTCCCTTTGTGTTTTAACTCAAATACAATAATATCTTTATTATTTAACCATGGTTTGAGATGAAGAGTGGAAAATATATATGCTTATATTTTCTATTTTTCAAAAGAAATTATCTTTTCTCTTGTTCTTAAAAAGCCATCATCTTCTTCCTCCTTGCTCCTTTGCTCTCTAGATTTCTATAGTGAGCAAAACACTCACCAAGTTAGGATTTTGAAGTGATAAAACCAACCACAACACCATTCTACACTAGTCTTGCCCACTTGTGAAGAGTGTTAGCTTCATTTTCTTCTCTTGATCAAGTGAAGTTACAAGCTTGGACAAAGGAGCTTCGGGTGGATCGTCGTGGATATTAGAAGACCTCAAGCGAACCCTTTTCCAACCCTCAAGTGGCCAAGGAGTCTAGCGTAGGGAGCTACAAAGGTTGTACTCTCAAAACCCTAGCCTTTGTTACTTGTGATGTTGTTTTAGTTATGAAACCCTAATTTTCTAGGAATGATTCTTTGAATGTTCACTTAGCACCTTAAAAAATTTAATTTTGAGACATGTGATGCTTCCAAACCCTTCATAAGGTGCTAGGTAAACCTAACAGGTTATACATGCAACATGTATTTATGAGACTTACACTATGCTAGGGTTAATGTTAGGGTTAATATTTATTCTTAAGTAATTACAATTAGTGGAGATATTTTGATGGTTGGAAGCTTGGAGAAGTTTCAAGATAACCATTGACTTAGTCCACTCTTTTGTTTTCCTTAAGATATTTATCAACCCAACCATTAACCATACACGATAGTTAACTCTCTACAAAGGTTAGATATATGATATACTCACCCATGGTTGCAATTTTAATCTTAATGATTCATTCATTCATCACTTGAGCTTCATCTTCTTCTTCCTCATTCAAGCTTTCTAGATTTTGACAAAGTGATGATTCCTTGTGAGAAAAATTAATCTAAAGTGAGCCCACTTCCTATTTCATCATCCTATATTATTAGCCATTTAGTTTAGCGTGTTTGCTTCACTAATCGACACAATTAGTGAAGAGATAGTATGAGCTAGTGTCCCCTCGACGTAGATCATCATCGGCCTCGAAGACTTCGAAGCAAGCTTGTTCGTTTCTTCATGGGAGCCTTTCTAGAGTCCGGGGGATCATGATCGCAGTGAAGGGACTACTACACGGAGCTATTGAAGTGAATGACCGGTCTACAAAGGTTGTAATCCTTGTTCACTTAGATGTAAGGAGTTTACATATCATGTTTAACCCTAAGTCTCTAGTTAAGATCTTGGTTAGGGTTTGTTTAGCACCCCAAAATTTTAAAGTAGCATGATTGATACTTGCCAAAACCTTCACAAGGTGCTAAGCTAACCCTACAATTGAAAACGCCTCCTTCTCAGTAGCTGTCTTTGTATCGATTGTACATTCGTAACATACGAATAACATGTATTCATTCATTTTGATTCTTTTATATAATCTATCTTGTACTCAATTGAATTTATGAATAAAAGATACACATTTTTTTAATCTCCCACTGTTGCTTTCTTCTCTTTGCCTTGTTGTCGCCATGTGATTTTAGCAAGTGTGGCATGTAGATAGTAGGTAGCTGTCCATCTTGGACTCTTTGCAGGGTAGCGATGGCTTAGGAAACAGATTCAGATCTGCTGCCTAAGACTTTTAAATTTTATGAGACATGAGGGTCTCATAAAGATTTTTCTCCCTACAAGTCGAGAAGAGCTTGTAGGTGTATTTTCTCTTTAGGAATCATGAGAATTCCTAAGTGTGTTTTCTCTTGAGAGTCGTAGGGATCTCATAAGTGAATTTTCCCGCTTACAAGTCGAGAGGACTCATAAGTGGTTGTTTCCCTCCTTGTCGAGATTCAACTTTGAAGAGTGTGGCCCGTGAATAGTATGCAAGAGTCCATCTTGGACCGACTTGCAGGGCGCCAGTGCTTAGGAAACATGTCCTTATCCCTATTGTCTAAGGCTTTTCCTTACGAGTCGAAACGAATCAAGGAGTTCTTGCAAAGACACTAATTTGCTCATGGGTCGAGACGAATCAAGAAGTTCTCACAAGGGTTTCCTAACGTCACAGTTAATTCCTGCTAAGAGAAGTCCGTTAGGGTCTGTGGTACTAGGGTTTTCTACTCGTCGCACCGTCGCGTTGGCTGGTGTATTCCTCGATGCACAATCTTGCTGTTCGAGTATCCCCACGACTGTCGTGTCTCTGATCCCTTCGGGGGCTGGACAAGAAGTCTTCAAGCAATCTTCCAGGTGGTATTACCATCGAAAGAGCAAGCGTTAGGGATGTTCCATGTCTCTTTTTACTTGAGGTTAGGCTCAGTTTGGGAGCCCCGATGAGTCATGACCACTCTGCGCTGGTGTGGGATGATCTCCGATAGTCTTTTCAGGTCTCATTTGAGTTGCCTTCAAGACCCTGATGTGAGGGATTTTCCTTGGCTTTGTTTGCTGGCATTGCTTCTGCTGTATCGAGACGAATGTCGCGATTGTCTCTAGGTTGTTGGTGAACCGTCGAAGCTTGGAACTAGGGACTTTGCCATGGCTCCGTTGTTGGTGTCGCGTCTGCATCTTGTTGGAAGAAGAACGCTGGGATGACATCGCATCTGCTGTATCGAGATGAACGTCGAGGTGGCCTCTAGGTTGTTGGTGAACCGTCAGGACCTG
Source organism: Agapanthus africanus (assembly GCA_030015575.1). Taxonomy (NCBI): domain Eukaryota; kingdom Viridiplantae; phylum Streptophyta; class Magnoliopsida; order Asparagales; family Amaryllidaceae; genus Agapanthus; species Agapanthus africanus. Next base: position 328,222,917 of record JASDDO010000019.1, read on the forward strand.
GAGCTAGGGACTTTGCCGTGGCTCCGTTTGTTGACGTCGTATATTCCTTCAAAGACATTGATTTCTCTGCGGGTCGACATGAATCGAGATGCTCTCGTCAAGGACGTTGATTTCCATGAATAGAGGTTTTTGCCAAGGACACTGATTTCTTCGGAGTTGAGACGAGTCGATAGATTCCTGCAAAGACACTGATTTCCTTGCGGGTCGACGCGAATCAAGATGCTATCGTCGAGGACGCTGATTTCCCTGAATCGAGGTTTTGGCCAAGGACACCGATTTCCCTGGGGTCGGTTGACTTGTTTCCGAGACGGAGCGTTGATCCGGCGGGGAGGTCATTGATTGACTCTAGGTTGTCTGTGGACCGTAGAGTCTTGGAACTAGGACTTTGCCGTGGCTTCGCTTTGTTGACGTTGCGTCCAAACCCTTCATAAGGTGCTATGTAAACCTAACATTGGTATCAGAGCCGACTAGAACTTTAGGCAACATTTTAACGAAGTTACAACTCCGATCGAACCGAAAAATACGGTTTTTTAGCACTCTCTGGACATTTTTTCAAAACTGTTATTTTTCAGAATTAAAAATATGTAAAAATTTCAGCTGGGTATTCTAAGAAACCCTGTAAAAAACGAAGCCCTAATTCCAAACTCCCACCGCGGAACCGCGGCCAAAGCTTGCTTAGGCCGCGGCTCCGCGGCCGTAAGGATGAATTAAGCCCTCGTTTTTGTACAGTGTTCTTACTTCCTGCTTATATATGTTTTTAGGTATTTTTAATCTGGTTTCAGTGATAGATGTTCTGGAGATTGTTTTGGATTCTTTGATTTGATCGGAATTTCCATTTCGTTTCTTTTTTTTTCGGGTAACTTAGAAAGTATTAAAAAGTTCGAACGGGTATCATTAACTCACTTTTTCATGGGGTTTAAATCTTTCGGAAATACGTGCAAGTTTTGTGGTGGACCCTCTAGAAGACAACAAACCTTAACTCGATTATGTGACCGTCTTGAACTGCCTTTTGAACCTTAGGGTTTGAGGTAGTACGGCGTGCCACATGTGAGGCGTTGGCTTGACCCTTCTACGGCTGGACCGCTACTACCGTGTCACATTCCGGGTTTTTTGAACTCCGCTCAAGTGTTGAGCTTTAGGAAATTTTGGGTATTTGATTATTCGATCGAAATGTTTAATACTGTCTATTTATCTGGAATGTGATACAATATGTGGAATTCATATAGTAAGGCATGAAATGCGAGGTATGTGATATCTCTGATTTACGATGTCCAAAGTGAATGTGGATTCCAAATATTGAAGTTTTACACTTTCTTTTCTGTGACCGTAAGTGTAGTATGTCGATATCACCGGTTTCGTTGCTATACATCAACGACAATCGGGGTACGCATACTTACTTACGTTGATGATATATGATATTATGTGTTGCTGAGATATGATGTGTAAGATTGTCGCAATTGAATAGCCCGGAGGTTTTATGTGAGATGAGAGTTTTATTTTTCATTCATGTAAAATTCAAATGTAATGTAATATTCTTTTATTTGGGGCACTTCCGGGTTGAGGTTGATGCCACCGGTGTTGTATATTATTTACTTTTCCGCATTAGGATAAACCCAAGGAGGGGAGCACAAGTGACCGGGTTCTGGGGTTCAGTGGGAGGCCATCTCGAGTAGTCAAGACCGGGTCTTCTAAACTCCAGGATTGGTAGGGTCGCTTGCCGCTCTCGTAGGGGTCTAGGGGTGTGGGCTTGGCTATTCATCGCGACTGTGGAATCCGTATTTTTTATTATTGGCTAAATACTAAATACGGACGTCCTAGTATATCCCACATTATATATATGTTTCTGCTGCCTGTGTTCTGTATTGAGATATCTGAGACGAATGATATATTATATATATGATATATAGTAGACATTGCTTATGTTTTATACCCGCGCTAGTCCCGTTCCGGTATGCCGTTAGTTAAGTAACCTAACGGTGCATAACGGAACATTGCGGCGAATGCGGATGGCATAAGCGTACGTGTTATTTTCGTTTCTTTTCTGTGATTGGCTTAAGGACTTAAATGATGGGATTACATTAATATGATTAATGTAAAGAAAATAAACCTAAAAAGATGTTGTAGAATCGGATTTTTAAAACCACTCGGCTTTTTATGAAAAAGCTACATTTCAAAACTGCGGAGCTTAATCCACTTCTTTTAAAAAACCATTTGATTCTACAACGATATCAAGTTCAAAGCGTTAAAGATTTTCTTAAAAATCATCCGTAACCCTCCGTCATTTTAGGAAGTAGAGTACTTAGTATTCGTGCTACGTTTGTTGACCTTAGCCAAGGCGTAGTGTACGGTAGCTAAGTGATGTCTTCCAACAATGCATATGATGCAGATTAATTAGGACGTGCATATGACTTTGTTGACCTTAGCCAAGGGTCATGTAAACGGGTCTGATTAATCAAGAAATGACGGGCTGAACTTGACTAGTACTTGTGATTTGTTGACCATAGCCAAGGTCATAGGTACTAGAGGTAAAAATCATATCGGGAATTTCAAGTGTTGAGATTTGCAATGAGATTGCATACCTTCCATATGATGGTTGGATCCCAATCCCACTGTGGGCAATAGTTGCTCCTAGGAGAGTTTTGCAGTTTACAATTAGCTAACTCATTAGATGTCTAGAAAGGTGTTAACGGGGCTACGCCTCTGGGAAAATGAGGTTTACTTTAATTAGGTCCGTGCGAAAGCACGGGGAACCTCCCTCAAGTAGCGACACTAGCCTGGCTGAACGGTTAGCGAAGTTGTAGACTGTAATTAATCCTGGCTAGTTTTCTTTTTAAGGTTTGAAAGAAAAACTTGATTAAAGCAGTGGGAGACATCGATTAGATAAGATAATAACCAATCTGATCTTTGCAGGAGATTTCGCTGAGTGTATTCTTTTCTCTCTCTTAATGGCAGATACCAATGACTGGACTCAAGCTTCTACTAGATAAAAACAAACTGAATGGGACCAATTATAAAGACTGGCTGAGGAATTTGAAAATTGCCTTGACTTATGATAAAGTATCATATGTCCTCACGGCCTCAGCCCTGCCCGTCCCAGGCCCAAAATCCTCAGTTGCGGATATTGAAGTCCGCAAGACATGGGACGCTGACTGTGCCACGGCCAAGTGCCTCGCGCTTGCATCGATGGATAACACACATCAAAACCAGCACGAGAATATGGACATTCATGCCATATTGCTCCATACAAAGGAGTTGTATGGAGAGCAATCCCGTGTATTACGATACGAAGCATCAAAGAAATTGTTTCAGATGCGAATGACCCCTGGCACACCAGTAGGAGACCATGTTCTGAAGATGATAGCTCTTATAGAAGAGCTTGAGGACCTTGTATGGACGATGGACAATGAACAATATACCGATATTATTCTGCTGTCCCTCCCTTCCACCTTTGCTCAATTTATAGTGAACTTCAACATGCACAACATGGAGAAGGAACTCCCTGAACTCCTTAATATGTTAAGGAGTGCAGAGAGCACTATGAAATCAGTAAAAACTCCCGTTATGACTGTTGGACAGTCTTCCTCTTCTCGCCTAAAGGCTAAGGCCAAGGGAAAGAAAAAGAAGAAGCCCACCAATCCTAAGGGTGGAGTTAAAAAGGTGAAGGGAAAGGAAAAGTCCAAAGTTGGAGACTCGGGGAAAGGGGAATGTTTTCATTGCCGCAAGACAGGACATTGGAAACGTAACTGCACGGAGTACTTAAATCTCAAGAAGAAGCATGGGGATGCTTCCGCTTCCGGTGCGTTTGTAACAGAAAACTGTTTTTCAATAAACTCTGCTTCCTGGGTATTAGATACCGGTTCAGGTTCTCACATTTGCAATTCTATGCAGGGGCTGAGAAATAGCAAGGTTTTGAAGACAGGTGACCATACTCTCCGTGTTGGAAATGGTTCCAATGTACATACAGTCGCAGTGGGAGAGTATCACTTGGGGTTGCCATCTGGATGTATATTGGTTTTGAACCCATGTTATTTTGTACCAAGTATGCTTTGTAATATAATATCTGTTTCTTTGTTAGACAATGAAGCATATAATTTTTTATTGCAGAACAATGTTATGAACATTCACCTGAATCAAATGTTGGTTGGGTATGGTACACTTAATAACGGGATATACGTTCTAAATCAACACACAGTTTTCAGTATACAACACACTAATAAAAGAAAACTTTCAGAAATAAATGAAGCTTTTCTTTGGCACTGTAGACTTGGTCATATTAACGAAACAAGACTAAACAAGTTACACAAAGATGGATATTTAAACTCTTTTGAATATAAATCTTATGCAACTTGCCAGTCTTGTATCAAGGGTAAAATGATCAAAACTCCATTTACCGGACACGGAGAAAGAGCTACCGAGCTCCTAGGCCTCATACATAGTGATGTATGTGGGCCAATGTCTACACAGGCTAGAGGCGGTTTTTCATACATCATTACGTTCACCGACGATTTCTCAAGATTCGGTAATGTATTTTTATTAAAGCACAAGTCCGAAGCTTTCGAGATATTCATTGAATATAAACAAGAAGTAGAAAAACAAACCGGCTTGAGTATCAAGATGCTTAGATCAGATCGAGGTGGAGAGTATCTCAGTACAGAATTTGCAAACTTCCTAAAAGAGAATGGGATTCTCTCTCAGCTCACTCCTCCTTACACACCACAGCACAACGGTGTGTCAGAACGACGGAATCGGATCCTATTAGATATGGTCCGTTCCATGATGAGTGATGCTGAGTTACCTGTCTCATTTTGGGGGCATGCATTGGAGACTGCAGCGTTCCTACTGAACAGGGTTCCAACCAAAACCGTGTCTACCATACCATATGAGATATGGCATGGGAAGAGACCATCTCTTAAGAGAATTAAGATTTGGGGTTGCCCGGCCTATGTTAAAAAGCAGAATCGGGACAAACTCGAGACACGGTCGGTCATGTGTAATTTTTTGGGGTATCTAAAGAATTCCTATGGATATATTTTCTACCATGAACAAAAGGTGTTTGTTTCTCAGCATGCCACATTTTTGGAAAAAGAGTTTTTCGCAGATAAAGCTGATGGCAATGTGGTAGATCTAGAAGAGGTTCTAAAGACACAAACCACAAATGACGACTTGGTTGAACCAGCTGTTGCAATAGAACTGAGGAACCTCGGCCACTCCGTAGGTCTGGTAGGACTTCTCACCCACCGGAGAGGTACTACGGTTTCCTCATTGATGGTGACGGAGAAGACTGCATCATGGATGATGATAATCCTACCAGCTTTCTGCAAGCTATCACAAGTGGAGACTCTGTGAAGTGGCTGGATGCCATGAGATCCGAAATGGAGTCTATATACACCAACAAAGTATGGACTTTGGACGTTGTACCCCCTGGGGTAAAACCTGTTGGGGTGCAAATGGATCTTTAAAAGAAAGATTGGTGTAGATGGGCAGGTGGAGACCTATAAGGCAAGACTTGTGGCGAAGGGTTTTCGTCAAAGACCAGGTTTGGACTATGACGAGACTTTTTCTCCCGTAGCCATACTTAAATCCATTCGGATCCTACTTGCTATTGCTGCTCACTACGACTATGAAATCTGGCAGATGGACGTTAAAACAACATTTCTAAATGGAAATTTAGAAGAATGCGTTTATATGGATCAGCCAGAGGGCTTCATTGACAGTGGGAGCAGCGGGAAAGCATGTAAATTGCTTAAATCCATATATGGGTTAAAGCAGGCATCATGGAGTTGGAACATCTGTTTCGATGATGTCATCAAAGAGTTTGATTTCATCAAAAATCCAGATGAACCTTGTGTTTATAAGAAGGCTGTACAGAGAGCTGTCACATTCCTCGTATTGTACGTGGACGACATTCTTCTGATAGGAAATGATATTCCTATGCTACAGTCGGTCAAATCTTTCTTATCACTAAGGTTCTCCATGAAGGACCTGGGTGATGCCACATACATTCTGGGCATAAGGATCTATAGGGATAGATCCAAAAGGTTATTGGGATTGTCCCAAACCAGGTACATCAACACCATCCTAAAAAGGTCTAATATGGAAGACTCCAAGCGGGGTGCCTTACCCGCTTGCTATGGGGTCACTCTCTCTAAGGATTCTTGTCCAAAGACCGATGAAGAGAGAGCTCGCATGAGTGTTATACCCTATGCTTCGGTAGTAGGATCTATAATGTATGCGATATTATGTACACGTCCAGATGTAGCTTATGCACTTAGTGTTGTAAGCAGGTATCAATCCAACCCAGGGAAGAATCACTGGACAGCTGTGAAGAACATTCTTAAGTATTTACGAAGGACTAAAGAATTGTTCTTGGTGTATGGTAATGGAGATCTCCAAATGGAGGCCTATACCGATTCGAGCTTCCAGAGCGATAAGGACGACAACAAATCTATCTCTGGGTTTGTATTTACCCTCAATGGAGGGGCGGTAAGTTGGAAGAGTTCCAAACAGGATACCGTTGCAGACTCTACAATGGAGGCTGAGTACATTGCTGCAAATGATGCCGCCAAAGAAGCCGTCTGGATGAAGAAGTTCGTCTCGGAACTAGGAGTAGTTCCAACCATTATTGATCCAATACCATTGTATTGCGATAATAATGGGGCCATGGCATTAGCCAAGGAGCCCAGGTCCCATCAGCGGTCCAGACACATCCTGAGGCGCTTTCATTTGATCCGGGAGATTGTAGATCGCCACGAGATCGAGATTAGGAGAGTAGACACAAAGAATAACGCCGCGGATCCATTCACCAAGGCCCTCCCTCAGCCGCAGTATGAGCAACTTTTTAAGATGTTGGGTATGAGATACGCCAATAAATGGCCTTAGTGCAAGTGGGAGATTGTTGGATATATGTATGCCCTAGAGGCCATTATATGATAGTGGATGTATCTGTACATGTATATATATATATTCAGTGTACATTCTTGCTCGACATGATAGTATGCTATCTGGTTTTTCTTTATCTGACATGTTGATTTGATCATGCTTTTATTCATTCACACATGTTGATAAAGCCTTGAGGATATTGGCTTGACTACTGTGATTATGATAGAGATCATACTAGTGGGACATCTGTAGTTTATAAGCATATCCTGAAATGTCCCTAGTCGTAGGTATATCGAGACGGGGCATCGATATACCAGAGTAGACTAGCGTATATGATACTACACCCATATGATGGGCGATGAATGTTCCCACATTCATCGATGTTTGACATCGAGATCGTATACGGGTGCTCAGTGGTGACTGGGTACACTGGACGGACTCATTGAGAACTCCTATATGGAATTATATCTATCGTCGGATAGCAGTTCTCAGGTGACACTGGTGCAGGTTAGTCTGTAGACCCGAGATCGTCATAAAGTTTTGTGTGCTCTCCCACTGTACTTTGATTACCACCCTACCACGGCTCTACTAAGTCGTGCGAATAGGTGGCCGTTGGGTACAGTCCCGAGACACACGAAGGCGATGAGCGATAGGAGGGGTTTCGTCTCTCCCGGTATTTGGAGTTGATGCTGTGCTGTGCTCGACTGGTTATATCAGTAAGTCCCTGGCCAGGGTTGCTGAGATTTACTGATAAGTGTTATCAGTAGTTTCTCGATCTGTTATAGACTATTCACCGGCACGACTTATTGAGTTATTGGGGTCGACGTGACCATCCCTAGGCTCGATATGCAGCATATCTGACGAAGAGACCGGACTGTACGGTAGTGTTGCCGGTTGGCTCGACGGGAGTTGTAGCAGGTTCGCTTGTTTTCTTCTGATCGCTCAATATCCGGGTGGCCGCTACGTTTAGCCGATCGCTTATGGCTTTGGGGTGCTTGATATGATCATCACCCACTGCCGACGTATTGACGAGTCTTAGAGTCCCACAAAGGAGTTACTTAGTCCAGGCGAAACGTTGTGGTGCGCGTATGCGATATGCGCATGGACCCGGTTAAAATGCGTGTATAAGATGCCGTATATTAATCGGGCGGCTAGCTTTTGGTCAGGTCGTATGTGATATGACCGGATTGCTAAATCAAGTGTTGATTTATCATTTGACCATTATTTTCTCACTAGAAATCCTTTCTTGTATTTTTGGATGTATGCATGCATGTATGCATTCATTCTTGTTCATGCACATATGGATGTGCATGCACACATACATACATACATCATCCTTTATGGTTGTATATACATAGAAGATGGTGGCAATATAAGACTCACACCTTGTGTTAATATATGGATTATTATTTGTATTTGTGTTAAAAACAAAAGTAAAAGAAAAAGGGTAATTCATGGTTTAGTTTCTACACTCTTCTTTGAACTAACCATGTTCACCTACTTATTAACCATGGATTAACTTTCCTTTTGTGTTTTAACTAAAATACAATAATATCTTTATTATTTAACCATGGTTTGAGATGAAGAGTGGAAAATATATATGCTTATATTTTCTATTTTTCAAAAGAAATTATCTTTTCTGTTGTTCTTAAAAAGCCATCATTTTCTTCCTCCTTGCTCTTTTGCTCTCTAGATTTCTATAGTGAGCAAAACACTCACCAAGTTAGGATTTTGAAGTGAGAAAAGCAACCACAACACCATTCTACACTAGTCTTTCCCACTTGTGAAAAGTGTTAGCTTCATTTTCTTCTCTTGATCAAGTGAAGTTACAAGCTTGGACAAAGGAGCTTCGGGTGGATCGTCGTGGATATTAGAAGACCTCAAGCGAACCCTTTTCCAACCCTCAAGTGGCTAAGGAGTCTAGCGTAGGGAGCTACAAAGGTTGTACTCTCAAAACCCTAGCCTTTGTTACTTGTGATGTTGTTTTAGTTATGAAACCCTAATTTTCTAGGAATGATTCTTTGAATGTTCACTTAGCACCTTAAAAAATTTAATTTTGAGACATGTGATGCTTCCAAACCCTTCATAAGGTGCTAGGTAAACCTAACAGGTTATACATGAAACATGTATGTATGAGACTTACACTATGCTAGGGTTAATGTTAGAGTTAATATTTATTCTTAAGTAATTACAATTAGTGGAGATATTTTGATGGTTGGAAGCTTGGAGAAGTTTCAAGATAACCATTGACTTAGTCCACTCTTTTGTTTTCCTTAAGATATTTATCAACCCAACCATTAACCATACACAATAGTTAACTCACTACAATGGTTAGATATATGATATACTCACCCATGGTTGCAATTTTAACCTTAATGATTCATTCACTCATCACTTGAGATTCATCTTCTTCTTCCTCATTCAAGCTTTCTAAATTTTGACAAAGTGATGATTCCTTGTGAGAAAAATTAATCTAAAGTGAGCCCACTTCCTATTTCATCATCCTATACTATTAGCCATTTAGTTTAGGGTGTTTGCTTCACTAATCTACACAATTAGTGAAGAGACAGTATGAGCTAGTGTCCCCTCGACGTAGATCATCATCGGCCTCGAAGACTTCGAAGCAAGCTTGTTCGTTTCTTCATGGAAGCCATTCTAGAGTCCGGGGGATCATGATCGCAGCGAAGGGACTACTACACGGAGCTATTGAAGTGAATGACCGGTCTACAAAGGTTGTAATTCTTGTTCACTTAGATGTAAGGAGTTTACATATCATGTTTAACCCTAAGTCTCTAGTTAAGATCTTGGTTAGGGTTTGTTTAGCACCCCAAAATTTTAAAGTAGCATGATTGATACTTGCCAAAACCTTCACAAGGTGCTAAGCTAACCCTACAATTGAAAACGCCTCCTTCTCAGTAGCTGTCTTTGTATCGATTGTACATTCGTCACATACGAATAACATGTATTCATTCATTTTGATTCTTTTATATAATGTATCTTGTACTCAATTGAATTTATGAATAAAAGATACACATTTTTTTTATCTCCCACTGTTGCTTTCTTCTCTTTGCCGTGTTGTCGCCATGTGATTTTAGCAAGTGTGGCCTGTAGATAGTAGGTAGCTGTCCATCTTGGACTCTTTGCAGGGTAGCGATGGCTTAAGAAACAGGTTCTGATCTGCTGCCTAAGACTTTTAAATTTTATGAGACATGAGGGTCTCATAAAGATTTTTCTCCCTACAAGTCGAGAAGATCTTGTAGGTGTATTTTCTCTTTAGGAATCATGAGGATTCCTAAGTGTGTTTTCTCTTGAGAGTTGTAGGGATCTCACAAGAGAATTTTCCCGCTTACCAGTCGAGAGGACTCGTAAGTGGTTGTTTCCCTCCTTGTCGAGATTCGACTTTGAAGAGTGTGGCCTGTGAATAGTATGCAAGAGTCCATCTTGGACCGACTTGCAGGGCGCCAGTGCTTAGGAAACATGTCCTTATCCCCATTGCCTAAGGATTTTCCTTACGAGTCAAAACGAATCAAGAAGTTCTTTCAAGCACACTAATTTCCTCACGGGTTGAGACGAATCAAGAAGTTCTCGCAAGGGTTTCCTAGCGTCACAGTTAACTCCTGCTAAGAGAAGTCCGTTATGGTTATGGTACCAGGGTTTTCTACCCGTCGCACCGTCGCGTTGGCTTGTGTATTCCTCGATGCACAATCTTGCTGTTCGAGTATCCCCACGACTGTCGTGTCTCTGATCCCTTCGGGGGCTGGACAAGACGTCTTCATGCAATCTTCCAGGTGGTATTACCATCGAAAGAGCAAGCGTTAGGGATGTTGCATGTCTCTTTTTACTTGAGGTTAAGCTCGGTTTGGGAGCCCCGATGAGTCATGACTACTCTGCGCTGGTGTGGGATGATCTCCGATAGTCTTTTCAGGTCTCATTTGAGTTGCCGTCAAGACCCTGATGTGATGGATTTTCCTTGGCTTTGTTTGCTGGCATTGCTTCTGCTGTATCGAGAGGAATGTCGCGGTTGTCTCTAGCTTGTTGGTGAACCGTCGAAGCTTGGAACTAGGGACTTTGCCATGGCTCCGTTGTTGGTGTCGCGTATGCATCTTGTTGGAAGAAGAACGCTGGGGTGACATCGTATCTGCTGTATCGAGACGAACGTCGAGGTGGCCTCTAGGTTGTTGGTGAACCGTCCGGACCTGGAGCTAGGGACTTTGCCGTGGCTCCGTTTGTTGACGTCGTATATTCCTGCAATGACACTGATTTCTCTGCGGGTCGACGTGAATCGAGATGCTCTCGTCAAGGATGCCGATTTCCCTGAATAGAGGTTTTTGCCAAGGACACTGATTTCTTCGGAGTTGAGACGAGTCGAGAGATTCCTGCAAAGACACTGATTTCCTTGCGGGTTGACGCGAATCGAGATGCTATCGTCGAGGACGCTGATTTCCCTGAATCGAGGTTTTGGCCAAGGACACTGATTTCCCTGGGGTTGGTTGACTTGTTTCCGAGACAGAGCGTTGATCCGGCGAGGAGGTCATTGATTGACTCTAGGCTGTCTGTGGACCATAGAGTCTTGGAACTAGGACTTTGCCGTGGCTTCGCTTTGTTGACGTTGCGTCCGAATCCTGCTGGAATGAGGAGGAACGCCGTTGTAGTTCCTCTAGGATGCAGATGTTGTCGTCAAGATCTGACTCTCCTTTTGACAAGGTCTGGTGGGGAAATCTGGTCCCCTTTTCATTTATGCCAATGGATTGTGTACAGGGGTCAGTATGGACTCGCCCGTGGGGCAAAAGTTTCATTCTTTCATTTTTTATTTCTTTCCGCGATGCTCTGTCATTTCAGCTTTTTATATCGCGAAAGTCGCGATTGCCCAATCATTTCGGCTAGTTTTCATGGTGCCCAATCATTTCGGCTATTTCTGTTTTTTTTACTCGCTGCTTTTTATTGCGAGTTGCCCAATCATTTCGGCTATTCTTGTATGCATATATATTTTTACTTGCTAATTTTGTTGCAAGTTGCCCCATCATTTCGGATATTTCATATGCATTTTTGGTTCGCTGATTTTTATCGTGAGTATGGAACTTGGAATCTTGTGCTAATCTTAGCATCAGCATCGCTGCGACAGGAATATCGCCAGGAGCGAATCATCATTTGCCGTGAAAGGACTTGGGATTTGATACCGATTCAGGTATCAGCATCGCTACTACTGGGACATTGCCAGGAGCGAATCATCATTTGCCTTTGTCGGTTCGAACAAAGGTGGCTTAGCAAACAGGGTTAAGATCCTGCCAACTAAGGCTTTTGACTTCATGAACCGTAAGGGTCTCATAAAGATATTTCTCCCTACGAGTCGTGAGGATCTCGTAGGTGCGTTTTCTCCTTAAGGATCGTGAGGAGTCTTAAGTGTATGGTCTCTTATAAGTCGTAAGGATCTTACAAGAGTGTTTTCTTCTTATAAGTCGAGAGGACTTACAAAGGTCGTTCACCGTGTGAGCATATTCCTAGTCGCGGGTAGGACTTTGTTAGGGAAATGTTTATTCGTGCTTGTGGATTGTATACAAGGATCAGTATTGAACCGCTTGTAGGGCAAAAGCTGGGTGTATGACGGCTTAAGAACAGGTCCAGATCCCTGTAACTTAAGGCTTTTGAATCCTATGAGCTGTGAGGGTCTCATAGGGGAATTCTCTTTACGAGTCGTAAGGATCTCGTAAGTGTGTTTTCTCCTTAGGAATCGTGGGGATTCCTAAGTGTGTTTGACTCCCTTGTGAGTCGTAAGGATCTCACACAGGTGTTTTCTCCTTACAGGGTCGAGAGGACCTTGCAAGTGTCCTTTAACGAGGTTGCGCCCTTTCGGGTTTTCACAAACTTGCCGGTAGTCCTGCTATTTTTACTTACGGAGACCTTTTAGGTTTTCATCCGTGCCCATTTTGCTTGTGGACGTACCGTTTTTTGTAACGTGTCAGCCCTAAGATGCTGCGATGTTTCGGTCAGTTGTCCGTAGGTTCGGGATCTTTTTTGGGCAACGTACGATTATGCAGCTAGATGTCTTCGCAAGTCTTCGCATCTCTTTATGTCGGAGGTGGATTCCTCGAAGAGAGGGCTGAGGGCGATTTCTTCGTTAGAGTCGCTTCCAAAGATGATAACTTGCGATCCCTTGGTGTCAACTATGTGACAGTTGCCGACAGTTCTTTTGCGCTCATTTGTCATGCTTCTCTATTCCCGACGAGCCTTGCACTTCACTCGTTGAACGTGTTGTCGGTGGGCAACATATCCCTGCCACCAGTTTTTAAAGGCTATGCACTTTTCGGTAGGGTGTGCAATCCTCCGATGGTACAAGCAGTAGTTCGGATGTGCATCCGCTTCATCAAGATGTATACCGCCAGGAGAATTTCCTTTGAAACAGGGCAACTTCATTCCTATTGACAGGTCCTTAGCGAATCGTTTTCTTGCTTTAAGCTTTCTTTTGCTGGCGATCGAGATGTTTCGATCCGGTTGGGGTATTCTATGGCTTCCCATCACCGGAGCTTCTTTAACTTGACGCCGACGTCTGGCCCTTTCGTATATGGCCGTTTCCCGCTCTTTGTCGGCTTTGCTTTTCTGAAGTGCTTCGTTTAGGAATACGTCAATCATCTCGTCTGATGGTTCTAGGAGTTCCGGTTCGGGATCTGCCCCTAGTTTCTCTGCATCAGGAGCTTCTTTATCATCTATTAACGAGTGAGAGATCATGTGACAACCAGCCACATAATCTTTGGGTTATTTTGACGCGTCGTCTTCCTCGTCATTGTCATTGCCTATGTTCTCAAGGATATGGTTAGGAAATTCCTGGAGTGTGACTGGGGTCCGCGCCTTTTGGTTATATTTCTCCAGCGCGTCAATATGCTTTCGCAGATCCGTGCGCTTGTCATCAAATTGCGTGGGCCTTTTGGTCTTCTTCCTTTCCTTCGAAGACTTTGACGGCTGGGCTTGGGTGTTTTGTCCATCGCTATTAACTCTCGGCGTTGGGAACGGTTTCAGCATTCCCTCAATGACCTCAGATTCCAGCGGACTTTTCCACCTAATTGCCGGCATGTTTGGAGATCTTTTAGAATTCTTTTAGTTTTTGCCGAAAGAACAATTTCCCATGGAGCTTCCCCTATAAAAGAGCATGATGCCCCTGGTGTGTCCATCTTTTTCTGAGCATGTGGTTGTGGCGGGTTCACCTTCCAGTTGTCAGACAACGTGAATTTGCCCAGCTGGTATTGGTCCTCAATCCAGCCTTTGAAGACGCAGCAATCTTCGAGTGGGTGACCCATTACTATGTGGTAGGGACAATAGTTAGGATGGTTAACGTCATCTAGTTGCGACGGATATCTGGGATCTGGCAGAGTGATGAGCCCGTTGCGCACTGTCAGTTCGAACAGTCTCCTTGCTTTATCTATGAGAAATGAGTAAGGACATTTCAACTTCTCATCGAGGGATCGCGGCTTGTTGCTTTGACGAACAAATGGTCTCCGGTTACTCGGCTGTTGCTGAGCGTTGGCGACAAAGGTCGGTTTCCCTTTGCCCTTTTCATTCCGAAAATCTACTTTTGAAGGGAAAGGCTTATAGCCTATTTGGTCCATTTGGGCCAGCTTATCAATCAAGGCCTGGAAGGTGGTCGGCTTGAAGAACATTATGAATTGGGAGATAGTCAACAGAGGGTCAAGGGTCCACATGAACATGCCTACGGCAGGAGCTTCTTCTATGCGTTGTTCGCATCTCGACCATAGGTTCTGCCACCGGATTGCATACTGCACCCATGTCTCTCCCGGCTTCACTCTGGCATTGATCAATGCCGTGATCAGGGTGCGTTCGCTGGCGCTTGCGAACCGCCGAGTGAATAGCAACTCCATCTCTGTGAACGTTTTGACGGAGTCGTCGGGAAGCTCCGAGAACCATTCAAAAGTTGTCTCCGCTAAGCTGCCGACGAACTGGCGAAGTAGAAGTTTATCATCACCTCCAGTATTGCCACAAAGAGCTCTGAATTGAGCAACATGCTGGTGTGGATTCCCCGTCCCCTTATACACATGGAATTTAGGGATAGTATTTCTCGGCAGGTACTTTATTTGGTCATACCAACCTGGATAGGGTCGTCCAGTCTTAACAATTTGGCCGGCCGCTTCGTTCGCCTCATTAGCTCATATCTGTTGAGCTATATAGTCATCCAGGGAGGCTTTGGAGATCGTCTCCTCTTTGGCCGTTGATAGAGCCAGAAGAGGGTTCGATGTCTTCCCTCTGTCGTCCTCAAGGACAATCGGAGGGTCTTCAGCTGGAGGATCCGGCTGTATCATCATGCCGACCATGTCTTGGAATAATAGCGCCATTTGTTTTATGTTACCCGCTTGTCCGCGGCCTCTTTGTATTTCCTGTCGAGCATTCTTCGGAAGAATTCGAAATCAGTTTCCTGTTCCTGACGCTGCTCCGACGATGTTTCCGGGCTTTCTTTTGGCCCAGTGAGCGCGGTCATCTTCGTTAGCATTTCCTGGAGCTTTTGCTGTTTCTCCTGGGCTTTTGTCACAGATCGAGTGAGTGGTCGATGATCCATAGAGATACGGCTATCCTCTTTCCCGGATTTCATATAAACAGTGTGCCCTACCATACCCTCAGACTTGGGGCGTTTTGATTTAGTATTCTTAAGATTCGTCGCGAACACGGGGACTTTCTCCGGCCTCCTTCTTTTATGGGCGGTCGAAGTTGAGGGAGCCGTTGCAGTAGGCACCCAAATAGACGACACCTTCTGTGGTACAACAGGGTAGTCCTTCTCTCGCCGAACTTTCATCTTCTTCGATCGGCGGAAGTAGTCTTGGTTGATCACCGAGTTTTGGACTTGTTGCCAGACTTTATGAATTTTAGAGGGCAGCTGCTGAGGGGCTGCTCTGGTTTCACCTTTGTAGCGTTCTCCATAGGTGGAGGAGATCTTTTCAGCACGGCAGTCGGAGAGTTCTTAAGGACCCTCCTGAGTGGTTCAAAACTGTTCCCAGTTGGAACAGCAGCATCAATTTCCACCATCGGAGCTGGCAGAGTCAGTTTAGAAGGAGAGCTGCCCCCAGCCTTCCTCACTCGGCGCCAGTGACGGCGTCGAGCATGGCGAGCGGTCGGGACCACCTCCATTGTTGAATCAACTTTGCCATGCCCCCTGTTCTGATGAGAGTCTGTTGTTGGCGCAAGCCTGTTAAAGAGAGACGTCCGCTGAGAGGGAATGGTCAACTTGTCAAAAGCCGACCTTCAAGTAGGGAGAGCAGCTTGGACGACCTCAACTGTAGCAGGAGTTGGAGTGTCCTTCTCTGGTATTGCAAGCCTCTTTGCGGGCCCACTTGAGCTTTGACCCAGCCTGTCGAAGACTGAGGCGTTGGAGCTGGATGACCCGCTAAAAGGGCCATGGAGGTTGCAAGCCGATCAAAGTCCGACTTCTTCGCAGCTTCTTGTGACGGCATTTGAATGCTGAAGCTCGTTGGTGGGATCATGGTCCCGAAGAATAGCCCAGTGGTGGCCTGGGTCACATGTTCCACCGGCATTGTGAAAATGGAGGCCGCTTGGGGCCCGTAGGTCACTCCTCCAGATGAGGAGGAACAGGAGTTGTTGCAATTAGTGTAGTTTGAAGCCATTGACCTACACGAGAGCAAGATACCAAATCTTAGTACTTCACATCCAAAGGCAACCATGTCAAACCGCGACTTGTTCGCGAAACACGACACACGAAGTGTGGAGTGGAAAGAGGAAAAGGTCCCACCGGGCATGCCAGAATCTGTTCTCCGCCGAAAGACGCGACCGGGACGTTGGGACGTCCGGCCTAAATTTCGAGGGCAGATGCTATTTGGCACTATCCGTCCATCTCTCCGAAGATGCCAAGTTGATTTATGACACCATGTATTGGAGGTTTAGACAGATGCGGCCGATGTAGTAGACTTCGTCAGATTCCCCCTCGTTGAGGGGTTTTTGATTGTGGGGACGCTCTTCCCTGCAGACGCAACCCCCTGCAGTTAATTATGCTACTGCATCGCGGTAGCCACTTTCTCCTTCTCCAGATGGTCACTTCATGTCATTTGTGTTTGTTTTATTTTTGGTTGCTCGTGGATTGTATACGAAGACTAATTTATGTTGTCGCCTGTAGGGATTTGGGTTTTGGTTTGGGTTTAAGGACACGTTAGTCTGATTTGAGACTAAGATCAAGTTAAAGTTTATTAAGGATACGTTAGTCTAATTTTAGACTAAGTTCAACTTAACCATTTATTGAGAATACCTTAATATAATTTTAGACTAAGATCTACTCAACAGGATCATTCAGATCCGGCAAAAGAGCATTTGAGCTCTATTGTTTAAGGACGTCATAGTCCATGGAGTTTAAAGACATCATAGTCTAGTTTAGAGAAATCATAGTCTGTAAAGTTTAAGGACATCATAGTCTATGAGTTTAAGGACCCCACAGTCCGTAAAGTTTAAGGACATCATAGTCCGTGAGTTTAAGGACCCCACCGTCTATGGAATGTCTGGTTGTCGGGACCCGTCACCTCTCTGAAGACGTTGAAGAATTACAATGACAAATATCAGAGGAGTGAAGAGTTGTACCCTTGAACTAATATTGGTTGGGAGATCTGTAGTCCAATTTGGGACTAAGATCAAAGATTGTTGAGCATATGGGCTCAATTGATCTGAAGTAAGGATCTGTGGCCAACATGGGCTCGGCCCATTCAGTTAAAA
Source organism: Agapanthus africanus (assembly GCA_030015575.1). Taxonomy (NCBI): domain Eukaryota; kingdom Viridiplantae; phylum Streptophyta; class Magnoliopsida; order Asparagales; family Amaryllidaceae; genus Agapanthus; species Agapanthus africanus. The sequence continues at coordinate 328,240,509 of JASDDO010000019.1, forward strand.
TGCCGAGCATTGGCTTGGTTTCTGACAATTGTTTTTGTCTTTTATTGGGTGCTGAGCACTCATTATAGCTCTGGGGCTTTTTTATTGAACAATTTATGTTCTCTTAGCGCACACGTGAGGAGCACGTGGCACGCTTGGCATTGAGTGCCAGCCAATGAGCGCAGAGCGCTTCTGTATAAGTAGCGCACACGTGAGGAGCACGTGGCGCGCTTGGCGCTGAGCGCCAGTCAATGAGCATAGAGCGCTTCTTGTGATGTAGCGCACACGTGAGAAGCACGTGGTGCGCTTGGCACAGTGCGCCAGACAATGAACGCAGAGCGCTTCTTGGAGTGCTAAAGCTAGGCAACTCTGTTCTCTGAGAATTAAATTCTCTCTTATAAGAGACTTTGTCTGATGGATCTAAGAACAAAGTTCTTATTTTATAGGAGATATTTCAATCTCTTATGTTTTTGATTAAAGTCTTTCCTTTTATGGATCTGTGATCCTAAGAGAATTGAATTATTCTCCCCCCTTTTTATGATGAGTTGTTATGATCTTTTTTGTGAAAGACAGTTTGTCTTATAGATCTATGATCTAACATAGGAACTAAGTTCTTTTTCTGATGAGATAGTTTGATCTATTCATTTTTACCTTGAAGAAGTTCTTCTTCTGCTAAGAGTTTACTCTTCTTTCTGAACTTTCTCAAAGTTTGGGGGGGGAGGGTTCCTCTCTATGTCAGTGTATATTTTTTTGACTTGAAGTCTTGGTGCCTTTATATAGGGTAGGCCGATTTGTTGAATCGGTTGAAGAGATCTTTTCTCTAATTGATTTGGGGATTTTCCCACCGTTTGATCTTTGATCCTAAGCCTTCTATTTTACATAAGGAAATCTTACTGTTTTTAACAAGATTGGGAAATCATTTCCTATACAGAATTTATTCTTTATTTCGGTGATTTTTAATCAACATTGGATCATTGATCCAACGATGCTCTGATTTTCAAAGCACAATCTTTCCTGTTTGGAAAGATTCTGAGGAATGTTTTCTTAACAGAATTTTATTCTGGTCAATTGATGATTTTTAATCATGTTCGTTGGATCTTTGATCCAAGGTCTGAGAACATTTTGTTCTATCGCTAGCGCTCACGTGCTTTGCACGTGGTGTGCTGCTAAGAGTGCAGTGCTAGCGCTCAAGTGCTTTGCACGTGGTGCGCTGTTTTGAGTGCAACGCTCTTAGCGCTAGCGCTCACGTGCTTTGCACGTGGTGCGCTGCTTAGAGTGCAGCGCTAGCGCTCACGTGCTTTGCACATGGTGCGTTCTTAGAATGCAATGCTCTTAGCGCTAGCGCTCACGTGCAGTGCTCTTAACGCTAGCGCTCACGTACTTTGCATGTGGTGTGCTGTTTAGAGTGCAGCGCTAGCGCTCACGTGCTTTGCACGTGGTGCGCTGCTTAGAATGCAGCGCTCTTAGCGCTAGCGCTCACGTGCTTTGCACGTGGTGCGCTGCTTAGAATGCAGCGCTCTTAGCGCTAGTGGTCACGTGCCTTGCACTTGAGCGCTGCAACAGAGTCTTTGACTCTTAGCGCTGGCACTATTATATAGCGCTGCTTCATTTAAAATTTCAAAATTTTGAACAGAGCTTTGCTCTGATTGGGGAAACACATAGCATGTTGCAAATTTAGAAACTTGCCTCGATCAATAAAATCATGACAAAACACGGATATACGCACGACGACAATGTTCGAAAACACGACGTACTCACTGCCTTGGCTAAAAGCGACTGTGTACTGCTTTGGAATAGCCTGCTCGTGCTTGCTGGTGCTCTGTATAAGTCATAGGTGCCGGTGTTTGAGTCGAAGGTGACGGTGACGGGTCGGGATGGCGACGTAGAGGCCGGGGGTGAAGAATTGGTGAGGGAAAGAAGAAGAAAGAGAGAAGTGATGAGGTCTGATCTTTGAGGAGGTGGTGACTAGGGATGGCCTGGGTTGTGGTCTTCGGCGAAGGGAGTAGGTGGTCACGGCGGTCGGCTCCGACGAGAGAAGGAAAAGAGAAGAAGGAGAAGATACGATGATGCCGGGGGTGATGATGGTGGCTTGTGTTTTGGGCCACGATCGAAGGCAAGGAGGAGAGGTGGTTGGGTCGGCGACGAGGGGATGGGAGAGGCAAGGTTGACGGCGAGGTCGGGAAGAAAATGCGGTGATGGGTTAGATTGGTGGGTTGAGAGAAAAGGAGAAGAAAGAAGAAGAAGATGCCGGCGGTGCTGTAAGGGGTGCTGGCGAAGACGAGTGAGAGGAGTTGATGAGGGTGATGGTGGTAGGTGGTCAGGTTCTGGAAAGGTCGACGAGGAAGAGGAGGAGGGAGGTCCTCGGTGATGGAGGTCGGGGACTCGGGGTGAGGTCTCAGGGTTGAAGAGGGAGATAACGATGAGACTGGTGAGGTTAAGGTGGTGAGGATGACGACGAAGAGGAGGGAGGCGGTCGGAGTTGCGTGGGTTAAGGATTCGGGGATGAGGCGACGAAGGGAGAGAGAGAGAAAGAATAAAGAAAAGGGAGAGATTGAGACGAGGGGAGAGAGAGAGAGAGTTAAATAAAAATAAATAAATAGAATATAAAATTGTGTGTGTATATATATATACATACATACATACATACATATATATATATATATATATATATATATATATATAGTTTAGAGATAATATCAAATTGCTACCAAACTTTACCAGAATCTTGTCAAGAATATATTTTAGAGACTAACACATATATGTAAAGATTGAAGTCATAATACAAGAGTAGAATTTTAAATACATATACGCCCCTAAAATATTTAGAATAAGCCTTAAATAAATATATTAAAATTTAATAAATATTTGGTTATTAGATATCTCAAGATTTAATCGTAATAGATAAAAGCAAATTTAGATATGGGGTGATTAGCCATGCAATGTCAGTTAGTAAATTATAATTTATCCATACCTTGTGGCTATAAATAGATATCTGATGATTTAAATATATATTGTACTTGATTCTCATAGATATACTTTACCGATAAATAACAGACACAATGAAGCACCATACTATGTTCCACACATGCGTATCCGGTTCGATAACCACCACTACTTATTCGCATCACTGACAAACCATATGAATAAAATAAAAAAATTATAAGGCAAGTCTTAAAATACCCATTAATATTGTATAAATTTACTAGGGTGTTACAAGTACAATCATCGTTGATTGATAGAATTAAGGCTGCGCAATTGCACGATTCTAGATTGTAGAATTTTCAAGGACAAGTAGAGGCAGGACTTCGAACGAATTTATTGATTCATGAAGATGGTTGTTTGAGGTATGGAAGTCGTTTGTGTGTGCCTAAAGGAGAAGTTCGTGAAGAAGTCATGAAGCAGGCTCATAGTTCCGCATATTCGGTACATCCGGAAGGTATAATGATATATAGAGATTTGACAATACTTTTGGTGGGAAGGCATGAAAAGAGAGATTGCTCGTTACGTGTCGAGGTGCTTGGTTTGTCAGTAAGTCAAGGTTGAGCATCAAAGGGTAGCTAGTTTTTTACAACCACTACTGATTTCCCGATGGAAGTGGGAACATATAACCATGGATTTCGTGACAGCATTACCATGGAGTCCAAAGCGCAATAACGCAGTATGGGTGATTTTTGATCAACTGACCAACGCAGCTGATTTTATACCATTTCGAGTCAGTCGGTCAATGAAGGCTTTAGCAGAGAGGTAAATGCAAGAGATTATGAGATTTTATGGAGTACCAGTGAGTATTGTTTCTGATCATGACACGCGATTCCTATATCATATCTGGAGGAGTCTACAAAAAAGTTTGGAAACTCGCTTGAAGTTTAGTACGGCCTATCACCCTCAGACAGATGGGCAGTCCGAGAGAACGATCCAAACTCTTAAAGATATGTTGAGAGCTTATATGATAGATTTCAAATGTTCGTGGGAGGATCATTTACATTTAGTAGAGTTCTCGTACAAAAACAGTTTTCAGACGACTATACAGATGGCTCCATTAGAAGTATTGTATGGTCGTAAGTGTTGCTCGCCAGTATGTTGGGACGATGTGGGAGAAAGAAAATTGTTGGGACTGGAACTGATTGTGTAAACTGTGGAGAAAGTTAAACTGATTCGTGATCATATGAAGGTGGCACAAGATCAACAGAAAAGTTGAGCTGATACTAGAAGAATACCATTAGAGTTTGCTGTTGGTGATCATATGTTCTTGAAGATATCACCGACTAGGGGAGTAATACGGTTTGGTAGTCGAGGCAAGCTTAGTTCTCGATTGATGGGGCCTTTTGATGTAATTGAGCGTATTGGACAAGTGGTTTATCGATTGGCTTTACCACCGTCCTTTGCCGGTGTGCATGACGTGTTTCATGAATCTCAACTTCGCAAGTATGTTCGAGATAAGTCGCACGTCATAGACCACTCGGAATTGACAGCGAGGGATGATTTGACTTATGAAGAGCAACCGATGGCTATTGTGGATCAACGAGAAAAGGTTCTCAAGAATAGTGTGATCCCTCTAGTGCTTATTTCATGAGAAAATCGTTCGCATGAAGAATCTACTTGGGAACGTGCAGATGAAGTTCGAAAAAAGTTTCCACGCCTTTTTCCTTAGCTCCGTATTTTTCCTTGTTCTTGTCTTTTCCCTTTTTCTATGAATTTTGAAGACGAAATTCTTTTGTAGTTGGGTATAATGTAACACCCTAGTACGATTGTACATTATTTAACGATATTATTTAGTACTTCGAATTTCTTTTAATTATTATTGTTTGGGTTGTGATTGATGTTTGGATAGAATGTGTGTTTATTGGACCCGACCCGCTTACGTGAAATCAGTTATGGGTTGATAGTTAGATAAAGTATATTTTATTGATATTTATCTATAGACTAAATCTATATGAATCTCAAATAATAGATATACAATATTTAAACTATATATATATATATATATATATATATATATATATATTTATTGGTAACCATACGTTATGGGTATTTCATATCAAACCTTTAATTGTTAATATGCTTTTATCCTATTTTAATATCGCAAGATATTTTATTGACGGTTATCTATTACACATAAATCCTAAACGTCCTAAGATACTGCGTATAATATATTAGATTCGAATATATTTTTCTAACCATTATATTTATGGTTTAAGTGGACTACCTACATGTACATAACTTCTGATAATTTTGAGATTTAGAGACGGATCAGGGATCTTAATATCTTTATATTAATATTATTTAGTTATTTAGTTATATACAAATATATATATATATAGTAAATATATATATTCCTTTATTAAAAACTCTCTCTCTCCCTCTCTCTCATCTGCCTCATCTCTCTCTCTTCCTCTCTTTTCTCTCGTCACCAACCAGACACCCTCACCTCGTCTCCTCTCCTGTCTCCACCTCCGACCAGCACCATCTCCCACATCATCATCTTCCTCCAGTTTTCCTCGTTCGAACCGATCGCCTCACCTCGCTTTCGACGACTCTAGCTACCATCACCCCCCATCACCGAGCTTCAACCCTCGACCCCAACTCCGTCTCCTCACCATCGACTAAGCCTCAACCACCGTCACCATTGCCGTCTACTTTTTCACCGACCTCAACTAAACCACATCTCCCAACACCATCGTCTTTATATTCAACCCAACACCGACGACTCTGCAAATCCACCGAGTCCACCACCATCTTTTTCCCAGCCTCCATCACCGGCAAACCACCATCAACCGAGAGGACCTATCTTGGCCGCTACCGCATCACCAATGACCAATCCACCACCTTCACCGTCGCGATCTCCCACTTCATCAACCAAAACCCTACTGCCGCCATCATCGTCATCTTCATCGACTCCCATCGCAATTACCAACTCCCTACACTTCGTCTTCATCGTCAAGCACCTTGTAGCCGAGCATCTAAGCCAACTCCAGCCATCTCCAGCATCGACATCATCTTCTTCTTGTACTCGATCATCGACATCATTCATTTCCTTACAACCGAGACCCTTTGCTGTGCCTGAACAGAGAACCCATCTAGGCTGTACCTTATCGTCGATCATTTCGAGAGCTCGCCATCGATCAACTCTTGTCGACGCCATTTCATCCAAGTTTTCCCCATCAACCGAGATCTCAGAGCCGAGCAAGCTTGGAGTTTGCTTGGTGGTTCCATTGTTCCGTGTTCATATTGCTCCGTTCAAGTTCGTATCCGCATTCGTCGAGACCGAGGTAAGTTTCTAACTTGCTACATGCTATAGTGTACACAATATACATATATATTGTCGTATTATTATTATTATACAACTATATCTATATAATTCGCATACTATAGATATTTAACATTAATCAGTTTTACAATTTATTGTTTTATGCAAGTATATCTAAATAATAATACCTAGTAATTATAACAAACTACTCTAGTATGGTCAAGTTGATAAATTGAACTATAGGAATTGATATGGTTATTTTCTTTACATCATAACTTGTGTACGTGATATTATTGCGAGATAACACTTCATATAATTAATACACTATCCCTGATATGTTTGTAACTTGCTATTTTTTTATCGTGTTAATACCTTTTGCCTGTAATACTTACCGATACCAACAATCCTGACTTGTTGTCCCGAAGGACGTGACTTGTTGTCTTGATAGACATAATGTCAAACTCCGCTTCCCAATAAACGAAAACGGTGACGTAGCAAGCCCGCAACGCATTTACTGAGAGGAGATCATTTTCCTTAATAAACACATTAAGCATATGTAAGAAATATAACAATTTGCAAGAATAACAAGAGTAATAAAATTAAACAGTAACTTTATTTACATTCAAATTTCAAATACTACTGTCGGAAATAAAAAGATACAATGATTTAAACAAATGCCTAAACATTGGCATACAGAAAGTAAATGCAGAAAGGAGTTACTAGTCAGGCCGGGTAGCGAACTGGTCTAAGTTCTCCTGGCTCGGCTCGATCTCCTTAGAGTCCGGTCCTCTTGACGAATATTCTAAGGAAAAGAAACAGAGAAGAATGTCGTCAGTGAACTAGCGCTAGATAAGTCCCTAAAAAGAAGTAAATATAGACGACTGAAAGGTGTATAAAGTGAATAGAAACCAAGTAAAAGTGAACATGTAAGTTGTATATGAGAGTATCTAAGCATGATCCTTTATAGGCATGATCCTTTACAGGTATAACAATGTGCAAGAATAATAAGAGTAATAAAATTAAACAACAACTTTATTTACATTCAAATTTCAAATACAACCGTCGGAAATAAAAAGATACAATGATTTAAACAAATGCCTAAACATTGGCATACAGAAAGTAAATGCAGAAATGAGCTAGTAGTCAGGCTGGGTAGCGAGCTGGTCCAAGTCCTTCTAGTTCGGCTCGATCTCCTCAGAGTCTGGTCCTCCTGACGAACATTCCAAGGAAAAGAAACAGAGAAGAATGTCTTCAGCAAACTAGCGCTAGATAAGTCCCTAAAAAAAGTAAATACAGATGACTGAAAGGTGTATAAAGTGAATAGAAGCCAAGTAAAAGTGAACATGTAAGTTTATATGAGAGTATCTAAGCATGATCCTTTACAGGTATAAGATAGCTATTTTAACATGGTTGTTTGTAGTTTGATAAAGAAGGTATTCATGTATATGTGAGGAGTCCAACTTATCCCGTAGACTATGGTAAACATGTTGTATAAGGTCCCGTCATAATCCACGGGACAACGACACGTGAATTCATGTAGGTATCTTTTAAAGTGACCTCTCGTACCACGATACATGTTCCGTACCAATCTACCCCCTATCCCCGGGTATTGCAGTGCATAGTTCAAGTTTACAAGTCTTGGACAAATTCATGAATATAAAGAGTACAAGTTCATGTCCAAATTGTAATCTTGTATTCAAGTATTCATATCAAGTTCATGTCAAGTTAAATTCATGGTTCAATCAAGTCAAGTTCAAGTTTGGGTATTCAAGTTCAAGTGTTCCAGTTCAAAATCAGGTGTTCAAGTTCAAGATCAAGTGTTCAAATTCAACATCAAGTGGTCAAATTTTGGTTTGAGTTGGATTCGAGTGGAGTTTGTATTCAAGTTATAGTCAATATCATATGAATGGATTTAACTTTTGAAATTCGTAAGTTCGGAAATGATCGGACAACCGCTGACATGGACAGCACAATTTGTTTCTTTTTCCAAGACGATTGACATTGATAAATTCTGTTAATTTACAGGGTTGTCTAATCTGAATAGGCAAGTGCTCACTTTCTCCGGCTCCCTGGAGCTCAAGAGAATTGATACCTCTTAAACCTATATTAATCTAGGATTCTTAATGATTTATTCTCGTTGTTTACATTGTATTTACATTGTTTGCATTTCTCGAGGGGATTTTATGCAAAATGTTATAATATAGTTTTAAAAATAAATCTCGAGGGTGATTTATAATATTAAGAGTTTTTATAAAAATGTATTTTAGTTTTAGTGGTATTTTAGTGATGAAACCTAACTTTTAAAAGTTTATGATATTTTTATGAAAACTATACTTTTGAAAACTTGGTGGTATTTTTGTGTATGTTTAATTTTTCATTTTAAATATATATATATATATATATATATTATTCAAATTAGTTTTCATAGAAAAATACGGATTTAGGATTTATGCAAATTTTCAAATGCTTTAATTTGTAAAAAAAATCGTATTCTTTAAAATCATATTTTTATTTCGTTTCGAGATCGAATTCTCCGTGAGAAGTTCTGTATCCCGCTCTACTATCCCAAAGACGTGCGATAACCCGCGTCATCCATAAATGGGTTGCCCTAAAAGGGTTGTAGATGCGTAATTGTAAAGGATTTAAAAATATCAATTAAAAGGATTTTTGTAAAGTAATGGTATTTTAATGAAAATTGTTTCCCTTCAAATTAAACATGTATCTAAAATATCGTAATATGAAACCATTGTGTATATGATGGGGTAGGTCATTACCCTATGAATTTTCTAGGGTTATAGTTCATGATAATGTAAAAAGGTACAGCAAAGTTCATGGTATTTTGGTGCAATTTTGTATGATTTATTTAGCCTAAAATTTTTAAACAATTCAAAAGTAATTTAGATGAATAATATTTAAAGTGATGTTAGACGGATTAAGGTGGAATTTTTAACATAGCAAGAGTGACAAAACTTATTAAAAGAAGTTTTACTTAACCTAACTCCACTTTAGTCGAATAGTTTTAGAAAAGCGGTTTGAGATGACACGAAAAAGAAAGAAAGGAACTTACGGGTTTTGGAGCATTGAGAAGAGAGTAAAAAGGGAGGGGGGGTGTTTCGTGAATCTTGTAGCATCGAGGAAGGCTCCAGTCTTCACAAATGAACTTAGCTCAAGCTAACTCCACTCGATTAGACTTAACCCTTTCTTGAACTTAGGAATTTTAGAGAATTTTGCTAGATTTTCAGAATAGGGGAGAGCTAGGGAATGGGGTGGTATTTATAAGGTAAAAATGAGAGTGTCTGAATTAAAAAGAGATTAAATGGTGTTAATGGAGGAATTGAAAGGTTGTGAGCTCTTTGGTTGAAATTAGAGAAAACTAACAATAAAATAGAGTTGAGGGGAATCAAAGGGTTGTACGGGGCGAGCACGGAGACGATTGGATCAAATCCAACCGCCGGTGGCGGTTTTTGGGCTATTTTCGACTGTCGAATTTTTGCCATGTGTCTCAAGACTCGTGTCATATGCTTTATACCGTGTTAACTCCCCATTTATCCTATTTAACTTCTTTGAAACTTTTCGATTCTTTGTGTATTACACGTGCAACTCTTGGGCTTCCAAAAAGTTTAAAAATAAAATTAGAAAAATAATTAGGACTGATGGGATTCGAACACGCAGATGTTCATATCAGAATTTTGCATTATTATATCGCCCATTCTTAATCACATTACAAATAAATAGGTGCTTTTGATCCATGTCTACTAAATAGTTGCAGGTTACAGGTTCTCAGATCATTACAGTGAAATTCATGAAAAGACGCTACAAATGTGAGACTACGACCAACAATAGATGAATCCGTATGATGCCACCTACCAGTTCAAGGAACAAATGAAAATCAGTAGACAGTTCAAATGCATAAGGCACAAGGGTAGCACAAGATTCAAGACTTTAAAGCGAAGCTCACGGTAAAAGTCCATATAATTCTACACTGTTGGAAATCTGGAAGAAAGTAGAAAAGATTCTGAGGAACCGAGTGAAGAAAAAAGAAGGAAAAAGCAACATGAAGCATCACCGAAGAATTAAGCCCAAGAACCCACCAAACGGCAGCGGAACCGCGGCCAACAGGGCTTTCTGCCGCGGTTCCGCGGCCGTGCAGTGCACGTGTCGGTGCACGTGTCGGTGGATATCGGTGCTTTGACCCGTCTTTCTTAGGGTAGTCCTGTAAATTCAAATATGGATCAGATGTAAAACCTAGGGTTTCTCCTATCTATAAATAGGAAAGCCAGAAGCCTAATTAGGCATGCCTCTTTTTATTTTCTAGATTTAAAATTTTATCTCTTTGCAATCGTTGAAGTGGTCATCAATAAAGTAAGGTTTTTTTTCTAGCATTTTTTATTAGAATTTAATTCCTGTATTTTTTTATCTGTCTTTTATTATCTGTAAGTTAGATAGTCTTTTTAAATACAAATTATAAAAAATGAATTTTATTGTAACTTCCCTAATGAGTGAGTAATTCCTCACTTGCAAGGGTTAGGATTGGGAAGATTTGAGAGATGGAAATCTCTCTCATTCCTTTATTTTCCCCATATAATATTTAAAATAGGATTCTATTTAATTTAACCACACACCGCTCACTACGGCACCCTATCCTAAAAGATAGCGGTGATTCCCTAGTTAGACCAGTTGTGGTTGAATTAACTAGAGGTTAGAGCTAAGAGCCAAGAAAGGACGGACAAGGACCAAAAGGATGAAACTAAGTTTCATCCTAGTCGTTCTAATCCCCTTTGTTAACTTTTACCCTAACACTTATATTCTTAACTAGGGCATTAAAAGCAGTGAGTAGAATTCCTATTCTAAACTAATCCAATCCTAACCCTAGCAAGAATTTAAATCGATTTAATCTCATTCTTAGATCTAAAAACAAAACCATTAACTTTTTGGGCTTAACTCGTTAGAACTTAAAGAAAGAACACGTTTTCCCTGTGGACCGACCCGTAAAATCTCTGCGGGCCCTCCGATACATCCAAGACCCCTTCAAAACACGATAATGCACATTGAGTTCGCATGACCAGTTTAACCCGTTAATCGGAGGTTCTCTCGCCCCAAAAGCGAGGAGTAATTAACGGTAGCTTAGTCCGCGGCTGCTAGATATTCGGATCCCCACAATCAATAAACCCTAGCCTACCCTGAGCAGGGGGAATCTGTAATGCGCCTGACAAGCGTGCGCGTATTCCCATCTCAATGGGGTGACGAAAAACACCCTACAGTGCTTACCTGGCCACAATTGGCGGTAAAGAGGCGATTTGAGGGATATCTCACAACTTGTCGCTTTCGACCAGTTAGGAGCAGTCTAGTTGACTTAGGAGACCCTAGCTTTAGGCTTGATTGTGCATGCTTAAATTGTGACTGTTTGAAAGTGTGTCGTAGCCCGTACAAATTTTCTTTTGCAAAACTCATTATAAAAAAAAACACAAAACAAAATTTCTACAAAAACTTGCCATTTGTCGCTAGAATTCCATTGCACCCAACTTTCACCCACATTTTCCCCACTGACATTCTCTTACCATCGCATTCTACGTTTGACTACATTACAACTGGTATAGTGTATGTCCGGTTGGACTAGGGACACTAGCGCCCGATTAGTCCATGTCTCGTTAGTCGCTACTGACGACGCTTTCGACTCCGAAGTCGAAATTCCCTCCACTTCTTTTGGTTCATCTTCACATTCATCATCTTCTAAAGAGATGTCAGGATTCAATTTTAACAACCCTTTACCTACTTCGGGACTGATTCCACCTCAACTGGATGCGAATAACCCACAACACCCTCCTGTTGAAGCGCCCCCAGCGAATCGCGCTCCAGTATCTTTTCTACCCCACCCGCACCGCACTTCCTACTTGTCTTTCACTTCCGCCGGCAAATGGGGACAATTTCGAAATTAAGCCCCACTTCATCAATATGTTGCCCAAATTTCACGGGTTGGAATCCGAAGATGCATATATCTTCATTAACAAATTCCAGAATATTTGTGTAATGATGAAGACTACCCAACTTTCCGATGATGCTATAAAGCTACGAGTCATTCCCTTGACTTTATGTGACCTAGCTGAAAAGTGGCTATATAGTACTGCATCGCATTCTATAAATAGTTGGGAAGAGTTTCGTAAGGCATTTCTTAAAAAGTTTTACCCACATCATAAGACCGCGAGAATTCGCAATGAAATTAACCAATTTTCCTAGCTTCCTTCCGAACCTTTTTGGAAGTGTTTCGAACGATTTAAGGACCTTCTTGTTCAGTACCCTCATCACGGTATTTGTTCAGTACCCTCATCACGGTATCGATAGATGGCAACTCTACCAAACTTTATACGAAGGACTGAACCCAGCAACTAAGCAGTTGCTAGAAACCATTTGTCAAGGTCACTTTCTTACAAAATCTGACGAGGAAGCTTGGCAATTTCTTGATGATCTTGCTGAACAAACGCTTTAGTGGGAAAGCACTAGACAGACCACTTCGTCCACTTCATCTACTTCATCCGGTCCGTCTAGGGAAGGTGTTCGTCAACTTGACATGTCAATTGCAATGAAATCCGAAATGCAGCAATTACACGAAAATTAGAAGCAATTGAGAGCAAATTCTCATCGCCTCCTCCTGCCCCCACTTTACCCCCTCGCACTATATGCGCTTGTTGTACGGATCCATTCCATTTGACCGAAGAGTGTCCTTACAACCCACCTGCTCAAGGACAGGATCAAGTCAATGCTTCCTTTCAGCAGAGACAAAGAAATGATCCATACTCTTCAACTTACAATCCTGGTTGGAGGAACCACCCCAATTTTGCTTGGAATCAAAATCAACAACAATTCCAAGGCAACAACAACTTCCAGAGGGCTCCTCCACAACAACAAGCTGCTCAACAAACTCAATATCAGCAATCTTTCCAGCCCCAACCTTACCAAAATCAAATGAATAATTTTGCACCAAACAACTCTTTTTCTCAAAACAATTTTGTTCAGCCAAATAACGATAAGGTTTTCTCGCTAGAACGAAGTCTGGATGCATTTTTAAAACAATCTACTCAATCCTCAGCAAACATCCAGTCTTCCATTCAGTTTTTAGTGCAACACACCGCATCACATGGGCAAAGTATCAAAACCATTGAAGCCCAAATTGCACAACTGAATGCTGCTTTAAGCGAGCGAGAGAAGGGGAAGTTTCCATCTCAACCACTGCCAAATCTTGGTCGCCCACAAAATGCATATGTTGCTCATGAACAACAAAACCATAATGTGAGTGCTATGACTATGTTGAAATCTGGAAGGATGTTGCACAATAATGTTGGCACTTCTGATGACACCCCGGCCGCCGCTTCTTCTTCTTCTTCTTCTTCTTCTTCTTCATCTTCATCTTCTTCATCTTCAGAGCCTGTTCTCCATTCTTCACAAGGCTCTAACTCTTCCACTACTCCGAACGGACCCACATCTTACTCCACGAAAACACCAACATTGGGATCCGTTCGAACTCCGCAATCTCCTCCACAAACATTGGACTCAATTTTTTTTCAAAATGTTCCATTTCCAGACAGGTTGAGATCCAATAAACAAACTCCACAAATGGAGAAGATTGTGGAGTTATTTAAACAGGTTAGCAGTAATATTTCCCTATTGGATGCAATCCAACAAGTCCCTTCTTACGCTAAAATCTTGAAGGACTTATGCACCAAGAAGAGGAAATCACAGGTACCCAAGAAAGTTTTCTTGGCTAGTGCAGTAAGTGATGCTCTTACCCAACCTTTACCTCAAAAAGCGAAAGGACCCTGGCTGTCCTACAATTTCAATAACTATTGGAGATAAGAACATCAACCGTGCACTTCTAGATCTTGGTGCCAGTGTTAACCTGCTTCCTTATTCAGTAATCAGCAATTAGGCGTTGGAGAGCTGAAACCCATACATTATACTCTCCAAATAGCTGACCGATCCATCACCCATCGTAGGGGTGAGTTAGAGGATGTGTTGATTAAAGTAGGGGACTTCATATTCCCCGTTGATTTCATTGTTATGGACACACGGTCTGTAGCTAACCCCCGGAGTCAAATTCCAGTGATTCTCGGTCGACCATTCCTTGCAACTTCTAATGCGGTGATCAATTGTCGAAATGGTTCGATGAACCTATCTTTTGGAAACATGACAATTGATCTCAACATTTTTAAGTTGGGGAATCAGCCCTCCGAACCTAATGCAAATATAATTGATATTTGCTCGATCCAAGAGATCACCCAGGAGGACAGTGAGCTCAAAAAATTTCTGTTCGATCACAGCAATTTTGACGGCACTAGTGCGTTCCTCTTCGAATCAGATACTGCTTTCACGCCCGATAATGATTACGAGTGTTTTACTTTCTCGAACTATTTTGAAGAATCACCATCCGAGTTTGAATCCTTTGAATTTTCGGATGAGTTAACTGAACCATCTGACTCGGTTACTTACACTCGCTTTGAACCTCTGTTGGAATCCTTCGAGTTTGAGACAATTTTACCTTCAATTGTTTCGCCTCCAACACTCGAACTCAAGCTATTGCCGTCTCACCTTAAATACGCTTACTTAGGTGAGAATGAGACCCTTCCTGTTATCATCTCAGCTTCTCTAGCCCCCGAGCAAGAGAAAGCCCTTTTAACGGTCTTACAAAGCAATCAGCAAGCTTTTGGCTGGACTATGGCGGACATCAAGAGGATTAGTCCCCTGATTGTTGAACACCATATCTATATGATGGATGATGCCAAGCCAGCAAGAGATCCACAGAGACGACTCAACCCAATCATGAAGGTGGCTGTTAAAAAGGAGATCGTAAAATGTCTTGATAGTGGTATCATTTACCCTATCTCTGATAGCCAGTGGGTTAGCCCAATTCACGTTGTCCCAAAGAAATCGGGCATAACGGTCATAACTAATGAAGCGAATGAGTTAATACCTACTCGCACCCAAACTGTATAGTGAGTATGTATCGATTATAGAAAACTCAACGCCGCGACACGGAAAGACCACTTTCCATTACCTTTTATTGACCAAATGCTAGAACGATTAGCTGGGCATGAATTTTATTGCTTTTTGGATGGCTACTCCGGCTATATCAAATTCCCATCGCCAAAAAGGATCAAGACAAGACCACATTCACTTGTCCTTTCGGTACGTTTGCTTACCGTCGCATGCCCTTTGGGTTATGCAATGCACCCGCCACTTTCCAGCAGTGTATGATGGGTATTTTTTCAGATATGGTGGAAAAATTCTTCGATATTTTCATGGATGATTTCTCCATTTTCGGCGACTCCTTTGATGAGTGTTTGCTACATCTCGACGCAGTCCTTACCCGATGTAAGGATAAGAACCTTACTTTAAATTGGAAAAAGTTCCAGTTTATAGTACGAGAAGGTATTGTCTTAGGACATATCATCTCGCAAAATGGCATTGAGGTAGATAAAGCTAAGATTGAAGTCATATGAAATCTTCCTCCTTCCAAATGCGTCCGAGACATTCGAGCCTTCCTTGGCCATGCCGGTTTCTATAGACGGATCATCAAGGATTTCAGCAAGATAGCTAGACCCTTGACTCTTTTGTTGGCCAAGAACACCACATTTTATTTTGACTCAAGCTGTATGAAGGCGTTCGAGTCATCAAAAAACTCACTTACTTCCGCTCCCATTCTTTCGTCTCCTGACTGGACGCATCCATTCAAAATTATGTGTAATGCATCTGATTTTGCCATTGGTGCTGTCCTTGATCAGCACATCAATAAGATGGCGCATGTAATTTATTACGCTAGCCGAACATTGAATGAGACCCAATTAAATTACACAACAACTGAGAAGGAATTCTTAGCTGTTGTGTTTGCATTAGAAAAGTTCAGGCCCTATTTAATCGGCTCTCCAGTCACCGTTTACACTGACCATTCAGCTCTTCGCCATCTTTTTGCGAAGAAGGATGTTAAATCTCGGCTGATACGTTGGATCCTCTTACTACAAGAGTTTGACCTTGTCATCAGAGACAAGAGAGGATGCGAAAACGTAGTCGCCGACCATCTTTCACGCCTCCCTTTTTTGCCGACGCTTCAATTTCCTATAAAAGACGTTTTTCTAGATGAGCAGCTCTTGACTGTGTCATGCGAACCTTGGTTCGCAGATATTATAAATTATTTGGCAACCGGACTTATACCAAATGAATGGTCGAATTAGGACAGACTCCGATTTCTATCCCAGGAAAAACATTTTTATTGGGATGAACCATATCTATTCAAATACTGTCCCGACCAAATTATTTGTCGGCGTGTCCCCGACAATGAGTTTAAGGGCGTGCTGTCATTTTGACACGATCAAGCATGTGGCGGGCATTTTGGCCTTAAAAAGACAGCAGAAAAGATATTGCAGTGTGGCTTCTACTGGCCACAACGTTTTAATGACGCACATGATTACTGCAAGACATGCTCCCGGTGCCAACACTTGGGCCGGATATCTAGGAGAAATGAAATGCCGCTCCAACCAATATTGGTTATAGAAATTTTTGATGTTTGGGGGATAGATTTTATGGGACCATTTCCCAATTCTTTTGGGAACGTGTGTATTCTCCTCGCTGTTGACTATGTTTCTAAGTGGGTCGAGGCTGTGCCTAGCCGGACTAATGACAACAAGGTTGTCGTTAGATTCCTCAAAGAAAACATTTTCTCTCGGTTTAGGCACCCCCGCGTAATCATCAGCGATAATGGATCTCATTTCTGTAATAGGACTTTCGAGTCCTTAATGCGGAAATATTCCATTAATCACAAGCTATCAACGTCCTATCATCCCCAAACTTGTGGGCAAGCCGAGATTTCAAATCGGCAAATTAAACAGATATTGGAGAAAACGGTTTCCAAAAACCATAAAGATTGGTCGTCAAAACTTATTGATGCCCTTTGGGCATTTCGAGCTGCCTAGAAGACCGATCTTGGCATGTCTCCGTATAGGCTTGTTTATGGAAATGCTTGCCACCTTCTAGTTTAAATTAAGCATCGAGCATTTTGGGCAATAAAAGAGTTGAATCTATCTCTAGGAGATACGGGCAGCAATAGAAAGCTGCAATTAAATGAATTGAGCGAGCTTCAGGATGAAGCTTACGAGAACGCGGTTGTCGTCAAAAACTGAACGAAGGTGTTTCACGATAAACATCTTATGCGCAAAACTTTCAAACCTGATCAACAGGTTTTATTTTACGACACCCGGCTACATTTCCATCCCGGCAAGCTTAGATCTCGATGGAAAGGACCATTTTTAGTACGCACTGTATATCCACACGGTGCGGTTGGTTTAGAAAATCCTGAGAACGGTTCACTATTCAAGATGAACGGACATAGACTTAAACCATTCCTTACTGCGGACCCTTTGGAGAAACTCCTGCTGTTGTAGGAGCCGATTTACATTGACTGATCTTCCTCCATCTACCCCTAAATTTCGGTTATCCAGCCATAAACAGTGGAAACACTGTTTCAAATAAGTTTGGGGGCATGTACCACTTGTAATTATATAAAAACAAAAAAAAAATAATTTTTTTTTCCAATTTTTAGGGTTAGTTTTGTAAATTTTCAGTTTTAATAAAAAAAATTATAAAAAAAATAATAATAAAAATTAAAAAAAATTATTTGCAAATAATTTTCTCTTTTTAAGAGGGCCTTTTGGCAAATAACCAAAACACCCCCTATAAATACAACCCGACCCCTCCTCTGACTTTTCATAACCCTAATCTCTCATTTCCTCAAAACCCTAGCCGCCGCTTCATTTCTGCAGAGAGATCGCCCCATCGTGCCACGCAACCGCCGCCGAACCCTGCTCTGTGCCGCGCATCCGCCGCCATCTGGTATCGTCGCCCTCTGAAAACTTCAAAGGAGGTTTGCATTCTCTGGTTCTCTCTGTTAAATTTTTTAGAAATATTCTTCACTTTTCTGATGGCACCCACTTTGCAATTTGAGAGGGACTTTTCCCAAATCTTTGCACACACGATCTACGGTAGCTATTTCGGTGAAGAGATCCGAAGGCGAGGGTGGAATTTCTTACTTTTTAACCATCCAAACTCTTTCGCGCTTCCAGATCTCGTCACACGATTTTACGAGTGCATGGAGGATGGTTGTCTCTCACAACACGGTTATATTAGGCTAATTTGGGGGATAAGGAAATCATAATCGATAGGGACTTCATCCATGAAGTCACCTTAATACCTAGACTACCTACTCATGACCAACCCCTCCAATTCGAAGATTACTTACCCTTGATGGGTAATGATTGTTCGAGGGAGCCACGTAAGGGCATTCAGGCTAGAACCCTCTTTGCAAATGTACTAACTGTGTGCCATTGGACACAAAATAACATTTTTGGTAGTTCGCATAATACGACATTTTTCACACCATCCCTTCATATCGTGTACACCTTGATGACTAGGAACCTAAGCTATGATATGTGCACGGTTTTACTTCATTCGATTGGTGCGGGAAACAGGGCTGCCAATTACCCATGCCCTATGTTGGTAACACAACTTTGTTGCTATTTCCTCTCTGTGGAGGAATTTGAGTTTTATATGAATGGAGGGATCCCTATTAGACCTCTTCTCGAGGGCGTATCCATATCCTACACACGCTTAAATAATGTATGGTCACGCACTGAGCTGGCAAAGAATGTACCCCCCAAGACACCCAGCTCCTGCTCGACCGCGAGCGAGGAAGAGCTTACCCCTGCAGCACATGCACGTTTACTTAGGAAAGCCACTAGGGGGATAGACAGATTAATAGGGATGGTGACCAACCTGGATCACCGTGTGACAGAAATAGAGCACGACATGACTACCCTGCTGGCGAGAGAGGAATGTTCCCGTTCACGTTCAAGGGGACGGCGATGCCATGAGCAGTGAGGGCACTGCTTTTGATAAGTTTGGGGGTGGAGGTGGTTTGTAAATAGTTATCATTACATTGCATATTTTAATTTTTTGTACATATTTCTTTTCTTTCTTTGCATGTTTAATTCTGCATTGCACCTTTATAAAAAAAATATATAAAAATTAAATTTTAAAAAAAAAATAACATAAAAATAAAATCAAATAAAAATTTTAAAAATTTTTAAGAAAAAAAATTATAAAAATTTAAAAATTCAATTTTGGCCATATTTGATTTAAGTTCAACATGACGGTTGAATATCAGGGAAAAACTAGATTCTAAACTTAGTGAATTAAAAACCATAAAAATAACCTTTCTTACAGTTTAACGGTAGAAAATATATATCCTTGTAGTTTATTTAGAAAAAGGCAAATTTTCAGTTCAGTTCTTGGGCTAAGTTAAAATAAGGGAAGAGTATTGAATTTTTATTTGAAGTATAAGTCTGAAAAATAATTCTGAACCTTAAGTCTAAATTCTTAGAATATATACCCTACAACTAGCACATACACGCACCTTGAAACTTGGAATAGTAGAGAATACTTTGAAATGCTCTTGTCTAAAATCCTTAGTATGAAGGAAAAGAAAATAAAAAGTACAAGTGTGAATAAAAAATGAACACTGGTTTTGTAATTATTTAAGGCTGCATAAAATAAAAAATTATAGCGAGGGTGCTTTATCACCTAGTGCCTTAGACCAACTGGTTTGGGAGTCACTGCTAAAGCCTTAGGTATTACAAAACGAGGAATTACGCCTAAATGCGTGAACACATGTTGTAATCGGTCGTTAGTACCTCAAGAAGTACTAACGGTCGCATGAAGGATGTGTGAGCAATTTCATCTAAAATTCACCAACTAAAAGTAGTTTGGACAATGGACAAGAGTATGATAGTTTGAATTGAATTTCCAAGTGTAGGGGTGATAATCACACACATGTAGGGGTATATGATTGGGGTTTGGATGAGAGATAGGAATAAAAGATAGGGTTTATACCTTCAGTAGAAATGATAAAAATTCCTAAGTGGAGATGGAACCTTAGAAGGAAAATTCAAAAGATGCCGAAAGCTTAATAAATTTGCAGAACATATACGATCTTAAGTTAAATGATAAGTGAGTGTGAAAAATACGGGTTGATAATTTCTAAGATGAAGATAATTGAATTTCTTGCTAGAATACCGAATTGAAGAATGAAAGTCAACAGGCCAAATTGATTGGATTTTGTGGGTAGTATCCGCTGAAAACCCTCAGGAGACAACACTCCTCCTACTAGGGACACCTAGAGGTTTAACGGCTTGTTGCACGAGCTCAGTGCTGTTGAGGTAAAAATTTACATCTCGGTTGACCAAGTCAAAATAAAAGTCAACCTCAAGCCAAGTGGGCCCAAGCCCAATCCAGTGGGCCCATGCCCGGGTCGAGCCCGAACATGAAGCGGCCGGCCTCCCCCCATGCCAAGATAAAAATTTTGTAATAAACATTTTTGTTGTATTTCTTTTATTTTTATTTTATGGACAAATATAAGAAAAACAGGCATAAAGCCAAATTTTTGTAAAGCCCATGGCTTATGTGCAAAAAGAAATGGCACATGAGCCATGGGATAGGCAAAATGCCATTTGGTGAAGCCCAAGGGGCTATGTGTAAAATGTATGGCCTATAAAGGCAAAGATAATGAAAATATCCAACAACTTTTTCTCTCTCTAAAAAAGTTTCCAGATCTGAGATCTATTCTTCTTCTTCAAGGTTCCAAAACCTTCTTCTTTCTCTTGAATTAAATCAAGAGTTTTACTCTTCTTTTTATAAAACAAATTAGTTTTTCACCACAAAACCCACAAAGGGGAACTTGGATCTGTCATCAGATCTTAAAAAGAAGAGATTTTGAGATTTCACATCTCTTGATCTTCAAGATCCAGCAAGCAACAGGAGGAAGAAGAAGAACCACTTCCATTAAACCCAGAACACATTCAGGAGCCCGACTCCTCTTTGATTTCTCTTTGAGAAATCTTTTTTTCAGGCTAAAAGCTTCTTGTCCTCTCCAGCGCGCAGCGCACGTGCGTAAAGCGCCCGCGTGCCGACACGTGGCGCGCGCGCTTGCGCAAGTGCGCAAAGCGCCCGCGTGCCGACACGTGGCGCGCGCGCGCTCGCTTGCGCACCTGCGCGCTTGCGCAAGTGCGCAAAGCGCCCGCGTGCCGACACGCGCGCCCCTGCGCGCTTGCGCAAGTGCGCAAAGCGCCCGCGTGCCGACACGTGGCGCGCGCTCGCTCGCTTGCGCACCTGCGCGCTTGCGCAAGTGCGCAAAGCGCCCGCGTGCCGACACGTGGCGCGCGCGCTTGCGCACCTGCGCGCTTGCGCAAGTGCGCAAAGCGCCCGCGTGCCGACACGTGGCGCGCTCGCTTGCTTGCGCACCTGGCAAAGCGCCCGCTTGCTTGCAAAGCGCCCGCGTGCCGACACGTGGCTTTGCTCGGGATGAGCAAAAGATACGTTTGGGGGTATTTGTTCATATCAGAATTTTGCATTATTATATCGTCCATTCATAATCACATTACAAATAAATATGTGCTTTTGATCCATGTCTGCTAAATAGTTGTAGGTTACAGGTTCTCAGATCATTATAGTGAAATTCATGAAAAGACGCTACAAATGTGAGACTACGGCCAACAATAGATGAATCCGTATGATGCCGCCTACCAGTTCAAGGAACAAATGAAAATCAATAGACTGTTCAAATGCACAAGGCACAAGGGTAGCACAAGATTCAAGACTTCAAAGCGAAGCTCACGGTAAAAGTCCACATAATTCTACACTGTTGGAAATCAGGAAGAAAGTAGAAAAGATTCTGAGGAACCAAGAGAAGAAAAAAGAAGGAAAAAACAACATGAAGCATCACTGAAGAATTGAGCCCAAGAGCCCAACAAATGGCCGGGAACCGCGGCCAAACAGGGCTTTCTGCCGCGATTCCGCAGCCGTGCAGTGCACGTGTCGGTGCACGTGTCGGTGGGTGTTGGTGCTTTGACCCGGCTTTCTTAGGGTAGTTCTGTAAATTCAAATATGGATCAGATGTAAAACCAAGGGTTTCTAAAATTTTATTTCCTTGTAATCGTTGAAGAGGTCATCAATAAAGTAAGGTTTGTTTTTTTTCTATCGTGCATTTTTTTATCAGAATTTAATTCCTGAATTTTTTTATCTGTCTTTTATTATCTAAAATTTAGATAGCCTTTTAAAATACAAATTATAAAAATGAATTTTATTGTAACTTCCCTAATGAGTGAGTAATTCCTCCCTTGCTATGGTTAGGATTGGGAAGGTTTGAGAGATGGAAATCTCTCTCATTCCTTTCTTTGCCCCATATAAAATTTAAAATCGGACTCTATTTAATTTAACCATACACCGCTCACTACGGCACCCTATCCTAAAAGATAGCGGTGATACTCTAGTTAGACCGGTTGTGGTTGAATTAACTAGAGGTTAGGGCTAAGAGCCAAGAAAGGACGGATAAGGACCAAAAGGATGAAACTAAGTTTCTTCATAGTCGTTCTAATCCTCTTTGTTGACTATTACCCTAACACCTATATTCTTAACTAGGGCATTAAAAGCAGTGAGTAGAATTCCTATTCTAAACTAATCCAATCCTAACCCTTGCAAGACTTTAAATCGATTTAATCTCATTCTTAGATCTAAAAACAAAACTACCAACTTTTTAGGCTTAACTCGTTAGAACTTAAAGAAAGAACACATTTTCCCTGTGGATCGACCCGTACTCAACCGGCTAGCTACTAAGCGATACCGTCTTGATTGCGGTATTCTTAACTTTAAAATGCACACGCAAAACAGCTATCAATCAGTAGGCTATGGTATAGAAGTAGAGAGTACCAACCGGTGAGTTACAATTTTTTCTTGCTTTTATTGAATAATATTAACTTATAAATCCTAATCAGACTGAAATAATATTTCTATACATTGAGCAAGTTACATTTGTACAGAGATTTTAGAGTCGTTACATTCTATCCTCCCTATAAAAATCTTGTCCTCGAAATTTACATAAAGACTAATTTTCAAAAAGGTGGGTGTATCGTGCATGCATATCGTCTTATCGCTCCCAGGTTGATTCTCCTGGCGAATCATTTCTCCACATCACTCGGACCAAGTTCACCTCCTTGTTCTGTAAAGTCTTCACCTTTCGATCCAAGATCTTGACTGGTTGCTGTTCGGAAGTCAGATCAGTCTGCACAGTGAGCTCTGAGTGATCAGGTGTTTGGCTAGGGTTGCTCACATATCATCATAGTTAGGATATGTGGAACACATTTTGCACTCCTTCCAATGAGGGTGGTAGTGCCAAGCGGTATGCCACTTCTCCAACTCGTTCAAGTATGTCGAACGGTCCGATATATCTTGGAGTAAGTTTACTCTACTTACCAAAACGTATCACTTCTTTTTTCGGAGAGATCTTCAGAAACACATGCTCTCCGGGTTGGAACTCCAGGTGTCGACACTTTGCATCTGCCCAATACTTCTGTCGGTCCTGAGCTATGCGCATCTTCTCTCTAATCGTGCGAACTACATCCAAAGTTGTCATGATCATTTCTGGCCCAAGGAGTTCACGATCTCTAACATCGTCCCAGCTCAGTAAGGAACGACACTTGCGTCTGTATAATGCTGCGAAAGGTGCCATCCCATTGCTTTCCTGGTAGCTGTTGTTATATGAAAACTGCACAAGGTGTAGGTAATCTTCCCACGAACCTCCGAAGTCTAGAATACACGCTCTCAGCATATCTTCTAGGATCTGAAGTGTTCGTTCGGACTGTCCAGCTGTTTAGGGATGATACGCCGTGCTGAAGTTCAGACTTGTTCCTAGACTAGCTTGAAAACTCTGCCATAATTAGGATCGAAATTTAGTATCTCGGTCAGAGACGATGCAAACAGGTACCCCATGCAATCTCACGATCTCCTACATAAGTTTATGGGTATCAAGACAAATATGGTACACCTTGAAGGTTTAAATCTTACTTGATTTTTACTCACCTCCATGTACTTCTTTGCCAACGTCTCGGTTGATTGGCTAACTCTGAATGGAATAAAGTGAGCCGACTTGGTGAGTTGGTCCACAATAACCCAAACTACGTCGTTACACTTCGTGCTGCGAAGGAGTGCATTTACGAAGTCCATGGTAATGTGCTGCCATTTCCAATCTGGGATAGGCAACGGCTGAAGTAGACCAGCGGTTCTGTGATGTTTAGCCTTCACTTGCTGACATACTAAACACTTTGCTACTCTCCTTGCTACTTCTCGCTTCATTCCATGCCACCAATAATATTGCCGCAGATCCTTATACATCTTCGTGCCGCCGGGGTGTACAGAATACGGAGAGCTGTGAGCTTCTTTCATCAACTCTTCTCGAACAGGGCCGACCGGCATGCATAAACAGCTTCCATACTGCAAGGATATATATCTTCGTGGATGATGAAATCAGTTCGAAGACCACTTTCTACTTGTTCTCGAATCTCTTGTAACCTGGTATCATTTGCTTGAGCTACCTTGATCTGATTGACAAGAGTGGACTGGACTTGTAAGTTCATCAAAGATGATGTGTTACCTGGCATAACTAATTCAATCTCTAATCCCTACGGTTCTTGCTTTAGTCTCCATTGAGCGGTGAGGTTCATTGCTAACGGCTGGCGACTAAGAGCATCGGGAACTACGTTCACCTTTCCAGGATGATATAGTAAGTTGATATCGAAGTCTGCTATGAGCTCTAGCCATCTTCTTTGCTAAATGTTGAGTTCCTTTTAAGTAAATACATATTTCAGACTCTTGTGGTCGGTGTATATATATCCACTCGCTCTCCCAAAAGATAGTGGCACCAAATCTTGAGTGTAAAGATGACGGCTGCCAATTCCAAAGTGTTGGATAGTTGCGCTCATGAACTTTTAACTGCCTTAATGCAAAAGCCATAACCTTTCCATGCTGTTACAGAACATATCCTAATCCTTTATCGGATGCATTACAATGTACATCGAATCCACCAGATTGATCAGGTATTACGAGAATAGGTGCAAAAGTTAACCTCGACTTGAGTTCTATGAAAGCCTTCTGGCATGCTTCTGACCACACGAATGCTTCGTATTTACATGTAAGCTTGGTCAGGGGTGCTGCGATCTTTTAGAATCCTTCGATGAAGCATATGCAGTATCCTGCTAAGCCCAGAAAACTTCTTATATCTTTGATGGACTTCACTGTAGGCCACTCGCTGACGGCCGACACCTTAGCTGGATCTACAGAGATTCCATCGCCTGAAACGATATGTTCGAGATATCCGATATGGTCTAGCCAAAATTCACACTTGCCGTACTTGGCGTCGAGTTTATTCTGTCGTAGTGTCTCCAGGACAATGCGTAAGTGCTCAGCGTGCTCCTTCCGATTCTTTGAATACACCAGGATGCCATCGATGAAGATAACAACAAACCCGTTTAAGTACTCTCGGAAAACTTGGTTCATCAAGTTCATGAAAATGTCTGGTGTATTGGTCACTCCAAATGGCCTTACAAGATATTCATAATGGCCATAATGAGTCCTAAACGCCGTCTTCGGAATGTCGGACTCCTTAACCTTCACATGATAATAGCCTGAACGAATATCTAATTTTGAGAAGACACAAGATCCACTTGGCTGATTGAAAAAGTCATCGATGTGAGGTAGCAGATACTTGTTCTTAATTGTTACTTCATTCATTGCTCGATAATCCACGCGCATCTGGTAGGTACTTTCCTTCTTCTTCATTAGTAACACCGGTGATCCCCATCTTGAGGTAATCGGTCTGATCCAACCTTTCTTCAGGAGCTCATCTAACTAGATACGAATTTCTTTCAATCCTTCCGGACTTAGGTTTTGCACTGGGTTGTAAATCAATGCTGAATTTAAGAGCTCGATCGGGAGGCAAATTTGATATGTCTTCAGAGAAAACATCCGAAAATCTCGAATTGCTTCGGGCTTTTCTCCTTCAGCTTATAGAGAGGACACTTCTGTGGTCTTTGGCTTGGCATGGTAGCTTCCTGGTTCCAAAATTCTGTCTTTACTTTTAAAATAAAAGACTGGGTGATCTGGTATCTCAAAGACTACCCTCCTTTGACGGCAATCAATGGTATCATAAAATATTCCCAGCCAATCCATTCCCAACACAACATCGAAATTTGGTATGTCCAGCACTTTGAAATTTGCTTAGAATTCTTGGCCGCAAACTACAACCGGGTATTGATCATACCCCAAAGTTGCCTTCAAAACTCCATTCTCGAAGCTGACGTTCCAGCTTGAAATGAGTGGCTTAATGGGAATCGCGAGCATTCTCACGAACCATTGTAATATGAAGCAATGTGAAACTCCAATGTCGAAAAGTGTGAGTGCAGGAAGGGTGGCTACAAGTATAGTACCTAAAATGTGTGAGGATGTGTTTAGGTATATGAAAAGATAACTGTGTACTAATATTGAAAGGTTGAAATGATGGGAAGAATTTACCGGTGATGAGCTGTCCTGTGGCTTCGGCCTTTTCGACCATCATTGCAAAAGCCCGACGTCTCAACACATTCCTCCTCTCATGAGGCACATTCATCTGTTCTTGAGGCATGTTTCTCTGTGCCTGATGGAACTAACGCTAAGGCTGTGCTGGCGGTCCGTGTTGAGCTAGTGCAAGAAGAGCTAGGCGGGGTGCAGGTGCCTGAATAGCTGGTCTCTGCAGAGATGACATTGTAGGTCTAGGTGCCGGTGATGTGTTACCTCGATATGGGCATGCTAGTATAGCTTGAGTCGGTGTTCCACAAATCAAACACAGGACATTTGCATGCCTGCAGTCCTTCGTCAAGTGTTCGGTTCTCTTGCAGTAGAAACAGAAATCTGGACCGGATCGGTTAAACTATCCTTCTGGCCTTTTTGGTGCAAAAGTTGGCCTGGAAGAGACTCCTCCGGTTATCTGGGTAGCAGGGCATTTGATTCCAGTTCTTTGCGGCTTACCATTCTTATTGAACACTGCTTCATAACGGCGGGCTGCCTTAAGAGCGAGTTCATGAGTCGGATAGTCACCTGTTCCTAACCGCTTGAATCTTCGGGTCTAAGCCCTGTTGGAATCGTTTAGCCCGAATCTCATCGATAGGGATCAGGTGTGCCGTGAACCTGATATGATGTTGATGTCAGGATAGTTACGTGTTTTTACAGAACAGAATTTGAGACGAATTCTTTACCTGTTGAGCATGATAAATTTGATATCATATTCATCCACTGATTTTACCCATATAGAACTCTAATGCGGGTGGACGAACTGTTGTTCTATATCAAAATGGGTAGTCTCGAGGAAAAAATTTGCATCGAATAGATCACGGAACGTCTTCCACTTTATTGGTTATGAAAGACAGCTCTTTTCGGCTTACCACCAGACTCTTGTGTTGTCCGTGAGCTAGAGTTTTGCCACACGAACACAAGCTATGTCTGGTACCTATGCTGCTGCAAGGTCGTCCTCGATACGTTGGGCCCACTCTTCAGTCTCAAGAGGACTCTCTTTCCCTGAGATGTTCTTTGGACGTAACTGTTGGGGTCAAAAATTACACCCCGGTTGACCAAGTCAAAATCAAAGTCAACCCCAAGCCAAGTGTGCCCAAGCCCTGGTCAAGCCGAGCATGGAAGGGATCGGCCCCATGACAAAAAAAATGAAGCCATAAATAAGTTTAATATAATTTTTTTAGAAATAAATGTATGGAATATGGGCAAAAAGCCAGAATTTTGTAAACCCCATGGCGTATGTGTTAGTGATATATGCCCTAGAGGCCATTATTGTATAGTACTGGATTGTATATTATATTTTGGAAGCTTGGGATATACACAGATATAATAACAGTCTTGCTCAACATGATAGTATGCTATCTGGTTTGATTCTATCTTAACATGTGTATATGTTTCTTTTAACATATTGCTAATACATGTCGATAGAGCCCTTAGGATCTTTACTTGATTCCCAGCGTTGTGATGGCAGTCACACTAGTAGGGGCTGGGTAGTCTATAAGTATATCCTTATACTTGTCCCTAGTCGTAGGATTATCGAGACAGGGCATCGATACTCCAGAGTATACTAGTGTATATGCGTCTTATCCCAGTCAGGGAAGGTGGCCTATCCCGCAGCCATTAGTATACGGTACCAGAGATAGTATACTGGTTAGTCTAAAATATTGCACATTTGTATGAACATTTTCCTTACTATTATTAACTGCTAAAAGGTGTTTATTATAAATATAGAACATATGTGGGTTTATTTGTAAAACGTTTATTATCATATGTTTCTATATTTATAATTAATATAATAAGGGAAAATATATGCATATAATATTTAAATGAAATAATAAAAATATCCATATCATATCAAATATTCCTAATCAATATTCTTAAGATATTATATCATATAAATGATTAGGATAATATCTCAAAAATATAAAATGCTACTAAACACTTTGATTTGAGATATTGTGCAGATATTAACTCAGGTCTGGAATCCAAGTAAGAGATCCAAGTCAAATCGGGATATCGGAACCGAATCTGCCAAATTTTAGAAGCAAATCGAGTAATCTAGCAACGGCAGAGACTCAGAGCAATATTTTCAGAATCTATTCATCAAAAGGATCTCCAAATATCAACACAAAAATCCAGAAGAAATCTCAAAACCTAGTTCCACCATGAAGCGGTGAATCCGTGGCCAAACGTAGCACAATGCGGCGGAACTGCAGCGCTTTGATAGCCGTTCGATGTAGGATTTTGTGGATCCAATCTTAACAGTATCTATTCACATATGAAATCTAGGGTTTCTGGTTTCAGGGACTATATAAAGGACCGAGAGCTGTGCATTCAAAATTATCCAAGTGATCACGTGTTGGATATGTATGCCCTAAAGGCCATTATTGTACATGTATACATGTGGATGCTAGGGATATGAATGTACAGGACATTCTTGCTCAGTTATATAGTATATTATTTCAGTTGTCTTTATCAGGATATATGTATTTGTTTTTATTAATGCTTTATTCAGCTTGCACATATTGATAAAGAATTGATACAGTAGTATACTATTGTGGTTTGACTTTATCTTAACATGGCATATGTTATACATGTTATTACATATTGCGTTTACATGTTGATAAAGCCCGTAGGATCTTGCTTGACTGCCTGCGTTGTGATGGCGATCATACTTGTGGGAGTAGGGTAGTCCATAAGCACATCCTTAATTGGTCCCTAGTCGCGTGAGTATCAAGACTGGGCATTGATACTCCAGAATAGAATAGTGCATACATTTCTAGACCCCGACGAGGGGCAATGGTTGGTCCCGCGGCCATTGGTTTGATGCACCTAAGATCGTATACAGGTGCTCACTGGGTGTGAATACACTGGACGGACTCGCGGAGAACTTCCAGATGGTACTATACCTATCGTCAGATAGAAGTTCTCAGGTGACATGTGTACAGGTTAGTCTTCGGACCTGAGATCGTCATTTGTCTCGTGTAAGTTCCCACAGTGCTTTGATCACTACCCTACCACGGCTCTACTGAGTCGTGCAAACAGGTTTTGGTTGGGTACAGTCCCGAGCCACATGGAGGCAATGAGCAATTGTTGGAGATTCATCTCTACCGGTATTGGGAGTCGATATCGCACAGTGTTCGATTGGTCAGGACCATAAGACCTTGGCCAAGGCAGTTGGGATTTACTGAAAGGTTGATCAGTAGTTTTCCGGATTGGTCCTGAACCTCATCAGCACGAATTATTGGGTTATTAGGGTCTGACGTTTACTACCCCCTAGACCCAGTATGCAATACTCTTAGATGAAGAGACCGGACTGTACGGAGATTTTCACGAATTGGCTCAGTTGGGATCCGGATGAGTTTGCTCTTCGGCTTTCCTTTTCGACAGGTACCCGGGTTGACGTTACGTACAGCTAGTGCCGCTGACATGCTTGTGGTTATAGATTTATCCAGTAACGCTACTGTCGAGTCTTTAGAGTCCCACACAGTGGGTTTCTCTTGTTAGTTATATGTATGCCCTAGAGGCCATTACTATACATACGATGCATATTGTAGTGGATGCTTGGACATATATATGGAGGACTTTCTTGCTCGACATGATAGTATGCTATCTGGTTGCACTTTATCTTAACATGTACTCTGATTGTCTCTATGTTACATGTTGATAAATCTCTTAGGATGAGTACTTGACTACCAGGACTATGATGTAGATCATACTAGTGGGGACAGAGTAGTCTCTAAGTACATCCTTCAAATGTCCCTAGTTGTAAGTGTATCGGGACAGGGCATTGATATACCAGAGTAGACTAGCGTATAGCTTCTCGACCCATGTAGATGGGCGGTGGATGATCCCATATCCATTTGTGTTTGACATCAGAGACAGTATATGGGTGCTCAGTGGAGACTGGATACACTGGACGGACTCCCCGAGAACTCCCAGATGGTATTATACCTCACGTCAGATGGCAGTTCTCTGGTGACACTGGTACAGGTTAGTCTGTAGACCCGAGATCGTCATAGAGTCTTGTGTAATTCCCACTGTGCTTTGATTTCTATCATACCACGTCCAAGAGAGCGTGCAAAACGGTGGCTTTTGGGTATAATCCCGAATCACATGGAGGCAATGGGCGATAGGAGGGGTTTCGTCTCTCCCGGTATTGGGAGTTGATGTTGCGCTGTGTTCAATTGGCTATAACAGGAAGTCCTTGGCCAAGGCAGCTTCATAGATAGACTGGTAAGTGTTATCAGTAGTTTCTCGACCCATTATGAGCCTCATATCGACACGACTTATCGAGTTACTGGGGTCTGACGTTTACCATCCCTAGACGAGATATGCGACATATCAGATGAAGAGACCGGACTGTACGGTAGTGTTATTGATTGGATTCGCAAGAGTGTGAGCAGGCTTGCTTGTTGATCTTCTGATCGCTCAATATCCGGGTGGCCGTTATGTTTAGCTGACCGCTTGCGGCTTGTGGGTGTTTGATATGATCATTACCTACTGCCGGCATATTGACGAGTCTTTAGAGGCCTACACAGGGGTTTCCTAGCTCAAGCGAAATGGTGTAGGAGCACATATGTGATATGTGTGGGACCGAGATTGATATGATATGAGATACCGTATTCTATTCTCGCAATTTGTAACATTGATCGGTTGTATGCGATATAGCCGGGTTATCGGATCAAGTGTTGATTCGATAAGTTGTTACACATGATATTAGTCGGTTATAGCCGGATTACTAAATCAAGAGTTGATTTAATAATTTAATGTACATTTATATATTTGATATATTACATTACATTAACTAGTATTAGCTCACTTATGATTTGTTTGCTCACTTTTTGTGCACATTGTACATATATGATATGTATGTTTGTGTACATGCATTGTGTCATGGTAGATGATACATTCAAGATGGGTGTATGAGACTTATACCATGATTAGGTTAAATTAGGATTTTGTTTTTATCTTAAGAATTTAACAAAAGAGATAAACTTAGTCAAAGTTGTCAAGCTTGTAAGAAGCTTATAGAAAATTTGACACAGTCCACTCTTTTGTCATTTGCTTAGATATTACTTAACCCAACCTTTAACCTCACAGCTTGGTTAATTCTCTACATGAGTTAAGCATGAGGGCTTAAATCAACCATGGGTGAATAATTGATTTGGATAAGTTTTCATTTGGATGAATAATTCACAAGAGTTCTTCTTCTTCATCTTCTTCCTCCTCAAAAGCTTACAAGCTCTAATGGTGGAATGAGGAAAAATGTGAGAAAATCAATTCTAAAGTGAGCCCACTTCCTATTTCATCATCCTCTACTACTTGCCATGTAGTATAGGGTGTTCTCTTCACAAAGTTCATGACCTAGTGAAGGAATAGCTTGGGTTAGTGTCTCCCCGACGTAGATCATCTTCGGCCTCGAAGTCTTTGAAGCAAGCACGTTCGTTTCTTCTACGGAGCCTCTCTAGAGTCCGGAGCTTGAGATCGCAGCGGAGAGGGCTACTACACGGAGCTATTTGAAGAGAAGGACCGGTCTACAAAGGTTGTATTCCCTGCTCTCTTTTCATATTGCAAAGTGTTTGCATATAGTTATCCGTATATTTCTAGTAGACGATCTAGTTTAGGGTTAGCTAAAACGGCAAAATTTTAATTTGGCATGGACGATGCCTCCCGAAACCTTGCTGCCATTGTAGGTAACCCTTCAGTGGTATCAGAGCCATGCAAGATATAAATACGGATTTTGTTAGATTACGAAACCGAAACAAACTCCGTAACCTGAAACAGAAAATTATAGTTTCTGTCGATTTTAAAAGTTGTCAAAAAAATTTGCAAACAAGTACAGAGTGATGTATATGATATATCATGAACACTGTAAAAAATTCAGGGGTTTTCTTGCAAAAGTGGTCGGCCACCATATGGTCCATATCGGCCCAATCCAAGCACCCCCCCCTGAAATTTTGCCTGTATTCCAGTGACTTGGTTTTGATGTTTCAAGTGTTGTTTATTTTTGCTAATTTTGCATGTGATGTAATTTTACACTATAAGCAATTCGGAGTGTTTCGTATTCGTAGTTTTAACATTTTTTCGGGTGTTTCACGTATTGTCTAGGCGAAGTTAAAGGGTTCGATCGAATGTTAAAATCCCATTTTTCCAAGTTTAACGTACTCGGAAAAACATGCAAGTGATTCTTTGGACCCTCTAGAAGAACGAAACCTTAACTAGATTATGTGGCCGTCAAAACCATCACTTGAACCCTAGAGTTTGTGATAGTTTAGCGTTTCACATGTGAGGCGTTGGTTTGACCCTTCTACGGCTGGTTCATATGTACTGTAGGATCTTCTGGGTATTATTGAAATTGTGCTCAAGTGTTGAGCTGTCGAAAAATTGTGGGACTTTGATGTATCGATCGAAGAGTTTATCGTCGTCCGGATATTATGTGATGGGATAAAATATTTGGAATCCACAAGTAGTTATGAGATAACTAATTTGAATGTTATAAATCTAGCAGTTTAGTTTCATTTGATTGGTTGCCACGGGATTTTGATGTGATCAAAAGTATGTCGCAATCACGTAGCGTGCGCGGATACTCGCCAGGTAAACTTAATAGATAGCCACGCCCCATAGCCCCGACTAAGTGACTGTAGGAGAACCCCGTCGCCAAAAGCATCCGTTCGGGTGCTCGCGGCAGCGGTGTTCCGCCTTAGTGCACTTCGTCGACGGCATCGGGGGTGCGGCCGTCTATTAAAGTTTCCGACAAGCATTCGATCAGGATGTCAGGAATCTTGTTGAATTACCTAACATGTTGTTGAAAAGTGTTTTCGGTATCGAGACTAAAATTCGGGGTTTATAATTGTTAGGCATGCGATGTCTAAGGAATTTATTTGGTTAGGCTTGCGATGTCTAAGGAGGTTGCGGATTCCAATTGTTGTAGTTTTTCACTTTCTTTTCTGCGACCGTAAGTGTAATATGTGGTGTATCGCCAGTTTCGGTGCTATATGTCAATGACAATTGGGATACGCATATTTACTTACGTTGATGACATGTGATGTTATGTGTTGCTGTGATATGTTATATTGGATCGTCGTGATTGAATAGCTGGGGGGTTTTATGTGAGATGAGAGTTTTTCTTTTTCATTCATGTAAAAATCATTGTATGTAATATTATTTTATTGAGGCACTTCCGGGTTGAGGAAGATGTCACCATCAATATATTATTTACTTTTCCGCATTAGGATAGACCTAAGGCGGGGAGCACAAGTAACCGGGTTCTGGAGTCTAGTAGGAGACCATCTCGAGGAGTCGAGATCGGGTCTTCTAACTCTAGAATTGGTAGGGTTGCTTACCGCTCTCGTAGGGGTCTAGGCGTGTAGGATTGGCGATTCATAACGACCGTGGAATCCGTGTTTTATACAGGCTTAAAATAAAACACGAAAATCCTAGTATATCCAATATTTCATATGTTGTTCTTCTGCTGCGATATCTGTGATGTGATCATTTGATATGCTGAGATGGATACAGGATGTGGTATATGTGATATATTATATAGATGTTGCTTATGTTTTACACCCGTGCTAGCACTGCCCCGCTCTGTCGTTAGTTACCTAACCTAACGGTGCATGAGGGGACATCGAGGCGAATGCGGATGGCATAAGCGTACGTTGTATTTATCTGTGATGTTTAGGTAACTTAAAATGACGGGACTTCATTAATGAGATTAATGAAATAAAAGAAACCTAAAGATATTGTAGAAACTTGTCTCGAAAACGGATAGCTCTAGTTTTTGCTTTGCATAGCAGTATTCCTTGTAGAATATCCAGCACCTTATTCGATAAGTAAAGAGCCAAAATCCCTTCACCGGGAGTGGCCTCTTTAGCGGAACTAGCAGATGCTACAAACTCGGTTTGTCTTTTGATTGGTTTTATAGTTTTTGCTTTGCATAGTGGTATTTTGTAAAATATCCTGCACCTTATTCGATAAGGAAAGAGCCGAGATCCCTTCACCGGGAGTGACCTCTTTAGCAAAATTAATGAAGGCCTCAAAAACATTCTATTAAAAATCACTCGATTCTACAACGATATCAAGTTCATTACGCAAAAGGTCTTCTTAAAAACCTGTCGTAGCCCTCCGTCATTTCAGATAAGTAATAGTTAGTATTCGTGCTGCGTTTGTCAAGGCGTAATGTGCGGTAGCTGATTACTGCTTATCTGCATAAGCATATGATGCAATTGAGTTAGGGTAGTCGTGCGACCTTGTTGGCCTTTGTCAAGGGTCGTGCGGGTGGGTTTAATTCAATCAGGAAATGACGGGCAGAACTTGACTAACATCCTATGGTTTGTTGGCCTTTGTCAAGGTCATAGTAGGTTAGGGGCAAAACATTATCGGGAATTTCAAGTTTTGAAATTTGCAATGAGATTGCATACCTTCTATGAGATAGTTGGATCCCGGTACCCACTGCGAGTAAGAGTTACTCCTTGGAGTGTTTTACACATTACAATTAGCCGATCAAGTAGGTGTCTAGAAAGGTGTCAACGGGGTTACGCCCCTGAGAAACCGAGGTTTATTTTAATTAGGTCCGTACGAAAGTACGGGGAACCTCCCTCAAAGTACCGGCACTGGCCTGGCTGAAAGATTGGCGAACTTGTAAGGTGTAATTAATCCCGGCTAGTCTTTCCTTTTAGGGTTTGAAGGAAGATTTAACAAAAACAGTGGGAGCCATCCTGATTAGATATATTAATAACCAATCTAAACTTGCAAGAGCATACGCTGAGTGTTTTCTTCTCTCTCTCTCCAGGTAGCGATCATGTCACGCCTTAATCAAGATAATAATAAGGATGTATTGACCGAACCCGCTTGTTATACTGCGCTAAGGAACGTTGGTCCCGTTCCAGCTTATAATTGTTATAAGACCGAGCAGGAAATAGGGGATTACCAGAATTCCCGTGCCGCCCAAACGAAGAAAGTGCATGATGATGCATTTTCTTCGGGTGTGTTCATTACAAAGAACTGTTTCTCAGTATCCTTTACGTCCTGGGTATGAGATACCGGATCAGGATCCTGAATATGTAATTAGTTACACGGGCTATAGAAAGATAGAGAACTGAGAACGGGTGATAAGTTTTAATAGTTAAAAATTGGTGCAAGTGTTGCAGCCAAATTTGTTGGCAGTTATCACCCTGTATTACCAAATACATTGATTCTGAACGAATGTTATTAGATACCGAATCTGATGTACAACATCATATCAGTCTCTTTATTTAGATAAAGAAGGATATAATTTTGTATTGTTGGATAATGTTTTGAACATTTCCTATATCAAGAGTTGATCGGTTTAGGCACGTTATCTAAAAGCATATACGTTCTAAATCAAACCATAGTTCTTAATGTACAAAACACACACAAGAGGAAGGGTTCAGAAATGAACGAATCTTTCTTATGGCATTGTAGACTAGGTCATATCAATGCGACCCAACTAGCTAAGTTACATAGAGATGCATATTTAAATCAGTTTGAACTTACATCTTGTGAAACTTGCCAGTCATGTCACAAAGATAAGATGACCATACCTCCATTTATTGGAAATAGAGAAAGAGTTAGTGAACTCTTGGGATTGATACATGCTGATGTATGAAAGTCCCCTTTCTACACATGTCAGGACTGGTTCTTTGTACTTCATTACATTCACCGATCATCTCTCAAGATTCGGACATATGTTCCTGTTGAAACAGAAGTCTGAAACTTTTGAGAAATTCATAGAATATAAGTCAGAAGTAGAGAATCAAAACAGGTATAAGTATTATATCCTATGATGAGATCAGGGAGGAGAATACTTGAGCACGGAATTTCTAGACTATTCAAAAGGAGAACGAGATTCTCTCTCAGCATTACTCCTCCGTATACACCAGAGCACGTTGGTATATCGGGGTGGAGCAATCACACCCTATGTGATATGGTGTGCTCTATGATGAGTACTACTGAGTTGCCTATTTCTTTTTGGGGCTTATGCACTTATGAAGCTGCATACCTATTGAATAGGGTTCCAATCAAATCAGGTGCCTACTACTCCATATGTGATATGGTATGGGAAGAGCCCATCTCTTAAGGTTGTTAAGATTTGGGGTTGTCCGGCCTATGTCAAAAGAAAAATCCGGACAAACTCGAGGCAAGGTCAGTTCTGTGGATGTTTGTTGGATATCCCAAGCATTCACAAGGGAATATCTTCTACCACACTGAGGAGCAAAAGATGTTTTGTCTTCTCAGCATGCCACCTTTTAGAGAAAGGGAATTTCTTGTGAAGAAATTAGTGGTCATAAGGTAGAACTAGAAGGAGTTTCAGCTACACAAACTGCAGTTGATGATTTGGTAAACCCGGAGGATTCAATAGTTTCCAACGAACCTTAGCCTCTCCACCGATCTGGTAGGGTTCCTCATCCGCCTGGGAGATACTTCGGTTTCTCTATGACAGTGGGAGAGAGAATGGCATCATGAGATGATGACCCAACTAGTTTCGAGCAGGCTATCAGGAGTGGGGACTCTGTGAGAATGGCTGGAGGCTAAGTGATCTGAGATGGAATCCATATACACCAACAAAGTATGGACTTTGGTTGCTTTATCTGAAGGGTTAAATCCCCATCAGAAGCAAGTATATCTTGAGAAGATTACTTGGTGTACATGGAAAAGTTGAGACTTTCAAAGCTATGCTTAAGTCCATCCAGATCCTACTTGCCATTGCTGCATACCATGACTACGATTTCTGGCGGTTGGGTGTCATGACTGATTTTCTAAATAGCGATTTAGAAGAGAGCGTCTATAAGTACACAGCCAGAGGTCTTCGTAGACAGTAGGAGCAGCGGAAATGTGAGCAAGTTACTTTATGGGATAAAGAAGGCATTGCGGAGTTGGAACATCTGTTTTGATGTGGTAGTCAAAGAGTTTGATTTCATCAAAATGGTAGATGAACCTTGTATATACAAAAAGGTAGTAGGGAGTATGGTGGTAATCCTCGTATTGTACGTGGATGACATACTCTTGATAGCGAAGGAGTTTCCTATGCTACGCTCGGTCAATCTCCACTTATCACAACGATTCTCCATATAGGATCAAGGTGATACCTCCTTAATCCCGGGTTTTGGATCTATGAGATAGATCTAATTGGATGTTAGGATTCTCGCTAGATGTAGTAAGATGGTATCAATCGATCCTGAGAAGAATCACTGGATAGTTTCCAGGGTGGTAAGGTCGACTGAATGTCAGTCACAGGCATTGTCTTTACCCTCAGTAGAGGGACGGTATGTTGGAAGAGTTCCAAGCTAGATACCGTGGCATACTAGACGATAAAGGCTGGATACATTGCTACCTAAGATGCTACCAAAGAGTCAGTCTGTATGTATATAAGTTAATGAGATGAACTTCGTTCCTACCATTGTGTGACAATGGAGTTGTGGCTTTGGCCTAGGAACCCCCGTCCCATCAGAGATCCAGAAATATACTTAGGCAGTATCACCTGATCATGGAGATGGCTGATCTCCAGGGAGATCGAGGTTAGGAGAGTAGACACAAAGGACAACAGCGCAGATCCACTCACAAAGGCCTATTTCCTAGTAGAAACTTTTTATGGGATGGTTGAGTATGAGATACTTCAACCACTGCTAATTGTTGGGTATGAGATACTACAACAGATGACCTTAGTGCAAGTGGGAGATTGTTAGTTATATGTATGCCCTAGAAGCCATTACTATACATACGATGTATATTGTAGAGGATGCTTGGACGTATATAGGGAGGAATTTCTTGCTCGACATGATAGTATGCAATATGGTTGCACTTTATCTTAACATGTACTCTGATTGTCTCTATGTTACATGTTGATAAAGCCCTTAGGATGAGTACTTGACTACCAGGACTATGATGTAGATCATACTAGTGGGGACAGAGTAGTCGCTAAGTACATCCTTCAAATGTCCCTAGTCGTATGTGTATCGAGACAGAGCATCGATATACCAGAGTAGACTAGCGTATAGCTTCTCGACCCATGTAGATGGGCGGTGGATGATCCCATATCCATTGGAGTTTGACATCAGAGACAGTATACGGGTGCTCAGTGGAGACTGAGTACACTGGACGGACTCGCCGAGAACTCCCAGATGGTATTATACCTCACGTCAGATAGCAGTTCTCTGGTGACACTGGTATAGGTTAGTCTGTAGACCCGAGATCGTCATAGAGTCTTGTGTAATTCCCAATGTGCTTTGATTTCCATCATAACACGTCCAAGAGGGCATGCAAAACGGTGGCTTTTGGGTACAGTCCCGAATCACATGGAGGCAATGAGCGATAGGAAGGGTTTCGTCTCTCCCGGTATTGGGAGTTGATGTTGCGCTGTGTTCGATTGGCTATAACAGGAAGTCCTTGGCCAAGGCAGCTTCAGAGATATACTGGTAAGTGTTATCAGTAGTTTCTCGATCCGTTATAAGCGTCATATCGACACGACTTGTCGAGTTACTGGGGTCTGACGTTTACCACCCCTAGACGAGATATGCGACAAATCAGACGAAGAGACCGGATTGTACGGTAGTGTTGCTGATTAGATTCGTAAGAGTGTGAGCAGGCTTGCTTGTTGATCTTCTGATCGCTCAATACCCGGATGGCCGTTACGTTTAGGAGGCCGCTTGCGGCTTGTGGGTGTTTGATATGATCATCATCTACTGCCGGCGTATTGACGAGTATTTAGAGTCCTACATAGGGGTTTCCTTTCTCAAGCGAAATGGAGTAGGAGCACATATGTGATATGTGCGGGACCGAGATTGATACGATATGAGATACCGTATTCTATTCTCATGATTTGTAACATTGATCGGTTGTATGCGATATAGCCGGGTTATCGGATCAAGTGTTGATTCGATAAGTTGTTACACATGATATTAGTCGGTTATAGCCGGATTATTAAATCAAGAGTTGATTTAATAATTTAATGTATAATTATATATTTGATATATTACATTACATTAACTAGTATTAGCTCACTTATGATTTGTTTTCTCACTTTGTGTGCACATTGTACATATGTGATATGTATGTTTGTGTACATGCATTGTGTCATGGTAGATGATACATGCAAGATGGGTAAATGAGACTTATACCATGATTAGGTTAAATTAGAGTATTGTTTTTATCTTAAGAATTTAACAAAAGAGATAAACTTAGTCAAAGTTTTCAAGCTTGTACGAAGCTTGTAGAAACTTTGACAAAGTCCACTCTTTTGTCATTTGCTTACCTATTACTTAACCCAATCTTTAATCTCACACCTTGGTTAATTCTCTACATGAGTTAAGCTGAGGACTTAACTCAACCATGGGTGAATAATTGATTTGGATAAGTTTTCATTTGGATGAATAATTCACACGAGTTCTTTTTCCTCATCTTCTTCCTCCTTAAAAGCTTACAAGTTCTAATGGTGGAATGAGGAAAAATGTGAGAAAATCAATTCTAAAGTGAGCCCACTTCCTACTTCATCATCCTCTACTACTTGCCATGTAGTATAGGGTGTTCTCTTCACAAAGTTCATGACCTAGTAAAGGAATAGCTTGAGTTAGCGTCTTGATTGATTCAAAGAATTTGTTTATAACCGCATTCAAGAACGACGTCGCTTGGTAGCTAGCCGGTGAGTACGGGTCAGTCCACAGGAATTTTGTGTATTCTCGATTTGTTCTAACGAGTTAATTCCGATTGGTGTCGGATTGATTAAATCTAAAAACTAAGTTGATCTAGACTAAAATCTTGCCAGGGTTAGGTTTAGGTTAAATTTGGAAAGTTAATATTCCTCACCGCTTTCTATGCCTAATTTAAGATCTATGAGTTATTATATTAACAATTAATAAAGTGGATTAGTACCATCGGGAAGAAATGGTGTTTCTTCCTCTAGGTTCTTGTCCTTCCTTTCTTAATTCTTACCCTAACCTCCATGGAAGACACGCACAACCGGTCGTTTATACTACGGTATCACCGCTACCTCGTGGGATAGGATGCCGTAGGGAGCGGTGTGTGCATGTATGCATGGAGTCCTATAAAAATATGTGATGGGAAAGAAAGGGGTGAGAGATCTTCATCTCTCAAGTCTTCCCCAAATCTAACCCTAACAAGTGAAGAGACTATTCGCTCATTAAGGAATTGAAAAACATTTCTAACTATCTAACTAGGGCAAATAATAAAGATCTATACTAGGGCAAGAAAGAAATTATCTAGGGCATGGAAATAAAATTGAACTAGGGCAATGAAAAGAAAACTTACTCCTAATTTTTATTTGATGCTTTCTTCCTTCTTTACAGAAATTTACAGATCTGAATTTAGATAGATGAAAATGAGGCACAAGAAGAGGCATAACCTAAAAAAGGTTTTAGGGTTTCTATTTATAGAACATAGAAACCCTAGGGTTACAATCGCGTCATATCTACAATTACAATTTTACCCTAAGAAGACTAGTCAACGCGCCGCCATACAGTAACAAATTTCCACCGACACGGGCATTATATGGCCGCGGAACCGCGGCCAAGACCCATGTTTGGCTGCGGATCCCCGGCCATATAGGGGCTTCTTTAGCTGCAAACTTTAGAGAATCTTCTGGTGGCCTTTGTCTTCTTGTTTGGTGGCCTTTGTCTTCTTGTTTCTTTGCTTGGTTTCTCAGGTTGTCTTTTAGTTTTCTTCCAGATTTTCATAGTGAGTAATGTCGTGGACTTTACCGTTTGCTTCGTGTTGAAATCTTGAACCTTACGCTGCCTTTGTACTTTGTGAACTTGTTCACTGATCTTCGATTTATTCTTCAACTGTAGGCTTGATCAAGATTCTTCCATTTGTTGGTCGTAGTCTCACTTTTGTACCGTCTTTTCATCTTTTTCACTGTTTTTGTTCCGAGAACCTGTAACCTGCAACTATATAGCAGACATGGGTCAAAAGCACCTGTTTATTTGTAAACTGAATAAGAATGGGGAATAAAATAATGCGAAATTATGGTATGAACAAATACCCCCAAACTTATCTTTTGCTCGTCCTCGAGCAAACCTAGTTTTTATTCTCGAAAAAGACCTACCCTCACTTTCGCAGGGAAACGCGATTGCACTGAGCTCGTGCAACAAGCCGTTAAACCTCTAGGTGTCCCTAGTAGGAGGAGTGTTGTCTTCTGAGGGTTTTCAGCGGATACTACCCACAAAATCCCATCAATTCGGCCTATTGACTTTTATTCTCCAATTCGGTTTTCTAGCAAGAGATTCTATTATCTTCAACTCAGAAATTATCAACCCGTATTTTTCACACTTCCTTATCATTTAACTTAAGATTGTATATGTTCTGTAAATTTACTCAGCTTTTAGTATCTTTTGAATTTTCCTTCTAAGGTTCCATCTCAACTTAGGAATTTTTATCATCTCTACTAAAGATATAAGTCCTATTTTTTATTTCTATCTCTCATCCAAACCCCAATCACATACCCCTACATGTGTGTATGTATCACCCCTACACCTGGAAATTCAATTCAAGCTATTATGCTCTTGTCCATCGTCCAAAGTACTTTTAGTTGGTGAATTTTTAGATGAAATTGCTCACACATTTTTCATGCGACTGTTAATACTTCTTGAGGTACCAACGACCGATTACAAAATGTGGTTGCACATTAAGGCGTAATTCCTCATCTTGTAATGCCTAAGGCTTTTAGTAGTGACTCCCAAACCAGTTGGTCTAAGGCACTAGGTGATAAAGCACCCTCGCTATATATTTTTTTTCTATTTATGCAGCCTTAAATAATTACAAAACCAGTGTTCATTTTTTTTCTCTTTATTCACACTTGTATTTTTATTTTCATACTAAGGACTTTAGACAAGAGCATTTCAAGGTCTCCTCCACTATTCCAAATTTCAAGATTCGTGTTTGCGCAATTTGTACGGTATATATTTTCAGACTTTAGATCTAAGCTTAGAATTTTTTTTCGGGCTTATACTTTAATAAAAATATCAATACTCATCCTTTATTTTGACTTAGCCCAAGAAGTGAACTCAAAATTTGCCTATTTCTAAGTATACCACAAAGACATATATTTTCTACCGTTAAATTTTAAGAAAGGTTATTTTTAGGGTTTTTAATTTACTAAGTTTAGGATCTGGTTTTTCCTAGCTAGTTAACCATCTTGTCAAACTTAAATTAATTATGGCCAAAATTGAATTTTTCAATTTTTATAATTTTAAAAAATTTTCAATTTTTATGTGTTTTAAAATATGTATGCAAATGCAAAAATATACATATGAATGCGAAGAAAGAAAACTTACCGAGCACACCCTCAAACTTAAACTTGACAGTGTCCTTACTATCATGCTACACCAAGAGGGTCAAAATTGTCGGCGCTCTCCTGTTTATTTATTTACAAATTTTTATTTTATTTTATTGTTAAAAGAAAAACAAAATATATATACAACAAGGTCCCCCCAATTTAAGTGAAACAGTGTTTCCACTGTTTTAAGCGTTAAAGTTCAGAGTTAGGGAGGAGAAAAATCAAACTATACATGGCCTTACACAGGCCAAAGGTTAGCACCAACCATTCAAAAAATTTATCGTGATAATGGTGGGTTGGTAGAAGAATGGAGTGTAGAGAAAGGAGTTGAGAAACACACGAGACCGTATGGGAAGAAGGGTGGAATATGGTCTCGGTGGAGGAGAAGAATGACAGAAGAGAGAAAGAAGTGTAGTACGAACTTGAGGGTGTAAATTGAGTGAATAAATTAGCGCAAATTGT
Source organism: Agapanthus africanus (assembly GCA_030015575.1). Lineage (NCBI taxonomy): Eukaryota > Viridiplantae > Streptophyta > Magnoliopsida > Asparagales > Amaryllidaceae > Agapanthus > Agapanthus africanus. The sequence goes on from JASDDO010000019.1 coordinate 328,283,978, forward strand.
GATGACCGATATGTTAAAAGCGATTGTGCTAATTTATCAACCCGTCAAGAAATGGGGTCAAATCCCTCAGGATTCGCAAGAAAAAATGGGTACGTTGAACTTGGTAAACCATCCATTGAAAATGGAAGCGCGACGAATTCTTGCGCGGTCGAAACGATGGAAATGACGAAAGGGAGTGATTTAGGGATAGTCTTATTCTCACCTAAGTAAACTGTCTCGAACTCGAAAGATTCCATCAATGGTTCGAAATGACTGTAAGCAACCGAGTCTGATGGTTCAACTATCTCATCTGAAAATTCAAATGACTCAAACTCGGGCGGTGAGTCTTCAAAATTGTCCGAAAAAGTGAAACACTTGTAATCGTTATCGGCTGTGAGAACTGTGTCAGATTCAAAGAGGAACGCACTACTGGCGTCCAAACTGCTGTGATCGAACAGAAATTTTTCAAGCTCACAGTCTTCCTACGTGATCTTTTGTGTGGTCGAAACGATGGAAAGGAGGGGGGGTGATTTAGGAAGTATAACAATTAAGAGTCAGGAGGATGAATTGGAAAATCCGACACATCAAACAAAAATGGTCCATCCTCAATACTCTCCTCAATACTCTCCTCATAATTCTCCTCAAAAGTTATCCCATCCATGCTATTATCATCAAAATCAAGACGCATATGAAGTTCGGGAGAAACATTTAATGACTCGAGATGATGAATTAGAGAGAAAATTTCAGTCAAATCTACAGGTTCATCATCCTAAATATTCCCGGCGTCTATACCCTCAATCAAGTGAAAATCAATTTTTTTAGACAACTCATCAAAAGCATAGATATTTATCAATTCAGATTCTAGATTGGAGGTGTGGAGGTCAAAAGGATTGCTGATGATTTCACTCGAAAGAGACCCATCACAATCTGGCAAATGAAGCACTACAAAGTCGCACAACTCATTAAACGTTTTATTTTCAACTGGTGAATCATTTGAGACACCTGTTTGAAAACTGGAGTTATGGGATTCAATTGGGTATGGGTAGGTTTGATTTGGAAGTGTGTAGAACTCACTCCCACCGCTCAAATTCTCACTCTGTCCAACCGCCTCTTCATACATTGGAAAATTTGGAGCTAGTTGGAAACTAGCTACCGGTTCATTAGGTTGTCTTGATGAATTAAGGGCGGCAGTGGACGCATCCAAATTCCTCATCTGTTTGTTTGTTGCTGCAATATACGCTTCCAACAACTGTTCCAGACTAGACATGGGTTGTGAAGGGTTTCAGTAAAAGATTCAAAATTATTTGGATACGTGACACTCCCAAATGGCTGTGTAGAAACAGTGTCTAGGGAAGGTGCGAAAGTTGGGAAGGACTGGTAGGAATTGAATGGTTGGACAGGAGTAGGATCAACATTTGGATAAAAAGGTGAATGGACTTGTTGATCCCAAGACCTAGAAGTATTGAAAGGAGTGAAAGATCGGTTACGAGATTGTTCAATATGTTCAGCAATAGACATGGCTTTCGGAGTTACAACAGGACTCGAAAGAGGAGTATCAACGTAAGAAGGTGGTGAAGGTTGAAATGGTTGATACAAAGTGGATTGTGGAGTCGAACTGTTTCTCCTAGACGCTTCTATTCGATCTTTTAAAGAAATTTTGGGCATGAAGGGGTCGTCCATAATTCGACCAAAACAATTCGCGTATGAAGCAATGTTTGGATGAGGGTATCAAAGTTCGGCAAGAGTTTTGGGAGGTAGGGTACCCATGATGTAAGAAAAGAGAAGAAAAGGAATATGGGGTGCACGGATTTCTTAGCGACAAGTTGCAAGTTTTTGTAAAAAAAATTTCCTTTTTTCTTTTTGTGTTATTTTTATGTGGAGCTTTTTGCAAAAAAATAAAGATTTTCGATAAAAGGCTTAGACACACATTCAATCAACCACAAATGCACAATCAGGCCTAGATCTAGGGTTACCTAGGTCAGCTAGACAGCTCCTAACTGTTCCTAAGGGAAATAAGTAGGACCTCAAACCGCCTCTTCACCGCCAATTGTGGCCAGGTAAGCACAAGTAGAGAAAGGAGGGATCCGCTCACGAATCACCGTGAGACGGGCCTTTTAAAGTTACTTTTCACTACCTGTCTAGACTAGGCACCACAAAGTCAGGTTAGGATCAACGGTCAATGCCTACAACTATTCCTTTGTCCTATTGAGTGCGAAGTACTTAGGGCTGAGTCTAATCTTTTTTAATTACTTGATGGTCAATGCAATATACCTTATGTGATTTTTGGGGTCCTGGGAAGGGTAATGAAATCCCCACCCAATCTGGATTGGTTTCAAGCACCTTAAAGTCCAATTAAATATGCAAACAGTAAATAATCACTTGCAAACAATTTTTTTAGCGCGGCGCAAAGAATCCTGCACAAGATCAATTATTTGAAGGGGGAGAGATTTTTTAGCGCAAAGAATCCTGCAGGAAGATTTTACAGAGGAGATACCAGGGTCGCAGAGAAGGAGAAAGAAGCTTACATAGGGGATTTGGTCAACTGATGATGTCAGACGACCGCGGTTGCGCGGCCAAATGGCACCTCCGGCGGCGGTTCCGCGGCTTGAAAGTAGGTTCAGTACCCGAGACTTCTGCGGTTCCTCTGTTATGATTTTTCTCTGTTGTTCAGATCTTCAGTTTTCTGTTTCGCTCTATGGATTTTTCCAGATCTGAATTCGTTCGTCGGTCCTGCAAAATTCAAACGAAATACCCTTCACAAAATAACAAAATGATAAATTTTTTATATTTTATATTTTTTTATTTTTTATGATTTTTTTTCAATTTTATATTAACCCGAAATTACAAAAAGAAAATAACACGCCATCCCCGGCAACGGCGCCATTTGGTTGATTCAAAGAATTTGTTTATAACCGCAATCAAGAACGGCGCCGCTTGGTAGCTAGCCGGTGAGTATGGGTCGGTCCACAGGGATTTTGTGTATTCTCGATTTGTTCTAACGAGTTAATTCCAATTGGTGTCGGATTGATTAAATCTAAAAACTAAGTTGATCTAGACTAAAATCTTGCTAGGGTTAGATTTAGGTTAAATTTGGAAAGTCAATATTCCTCACCACTTTCTATGTCCTATTTAAGATCTATGAGGTGTTATGGTAACAACTAATAAAGTGGATTAGTACTATCGGGAAGAAACGGTGTTTCTTCCTCTAGGTTCTTGTCCTTCCTTTCTTAATTCTTACCCTAACCTCCATAGAAGACACGCACAACCGGTCGTTTATACTACGGTATCACTGCTACCTCGTGGGATAGGGTGCCGTAGGGAGCGGTGTGTGCATGTATGCATGGAGTCCTATAAAAACGTATGATGGGCAAGAAAGGGGTGAGAGATTTTCATCTCTTAAGCCTTCCCCATATCTAACCCTAACAAGCGAGGAGACTACTCGCTCATTAGGGAATTGAAAAACATTTCTAGCTATCTAATTACGGCAAATAATAAAGATCTATACTAGGGCAAGAAAGAAATTATCTAGGGCATGGAAATAAAATTGAACTAGGACAATGAAAAGAAAACTTACTCCTAATTTTTATTTGATGCTCTCTTCCTTCTTTACAGAAATTTACAGATCTGAATTTAGATAGATGAAAATGAGGCACAAGAAGAGGCATAACCTAAAAAAGGTTTTAGGGTTTCTATTTATAGAATATAGAAACCCTAGGGTTACAATCGCGTCATATCTGCAATTACAATTTTACCCTAAGAAGACTAGTCAACGCGCCGCCATACAGTAACAAATTTCCACTGACACGGGCATTATATGGCCGCGGAACCGCGGCCAAGACCCATGTTTGTCCGCGGATCCGAAGCCATATAGGGGCTTCTTTAGCTGCAATTTTTAGAGAATCTTCTGGTGGCCTTTGTCTTCTTGTTTCTTTGCTTGGTTTCTCAGCCTTTTAGTTTTCTTCCAGATTTTCACAGTGAGTAATGTCGTGGACTTTACCGTTTATTTCGTGTTGAAATCTTTAACCTTTCGCTGCCTTTGTACTTTGTGAACTTGTTCACTGATCTTCGATTTATTCTTAAACTGTAAGCTTGATCAAGATTCTTCCATTTGTTGGTCGTAGTCTCACTTTTGTATCGTCTTTTCATCTTTTTCACTGTTTTTGTTCCGAGAACCTGTAACCTGCAACTATGTAGCAGACATGGGTTAAAAGCACCTGTTTATTTGTAAACTGAATAAGAATTGGGAATAAAATAATGCAAAATTATGGTATGAACATGTCTCCCCGACGTAGATCATCTTCGGCCTCGAAGTCTTCGAAGCAAGCACGTTCGTTTCTTCTACGGAGCCTCTCTAGAGTCCGGAGCTTGAGATCGCAGCGGAGAGGACTACTACACGGAGCTATTTGAAGTGAAAGACCGGTCTACAAAGGTTGTATTCCCTGCTCTCTTTTCATATTGCAAAGTGTTTGCATATAGTTATCCATATATTTCTAGTAGACAATCTAGTTTAGGGTTAGCTAAAACGGCAAAATTTCAATTTGGCATGGACGATATCTCCCAAAACCTTGCTGCCGTTGTAGGTAACCCTTCATCTCTGCTTCGGGCAAAACGATGTAGAGGCCGCATGGTTTTACGGCAGGGCTTCGATCACATACGTGTACTTATGCAGTGTGATGTTCGGGCGGATGATACTAATGGTTTAAGCCGGATCCTAATATTATATTCTTGGATTATTTTGTCTCATTGTATTCGTATTTTCTCGGAAAACGGATATGGGTATGTATATACAAGTGATGGGCATTATTGTAATTATGCAAGGTGCTTCTAGAAGAAGACACCTTATTATTTTGATTAACCATTTAGCTTAAATGGTTTAATGTGGTGGAGGGTGAGGTGTTATCATTCATTGAATGAAGCATAGCTAAGTTATGACTCATGTAGTGACTCATGGTTTACTATTCTAGTATGCTGATATTTTGTGGAGATATTTTATGTTTGCATTATTATCTCATACACTTGGCCATTCTTCATTCTAATTCTTTTTTACAACACTCTCACTTTCCTCCAAGCTTTCTACTTCTACCTCAAACCCTAATAGTCTCATGTGTTGAGAAACCTAGGGTTCTTGAGACAAATCAATTCATCATCACTCTCTACATCATCTAGGCTACTTAGATTAGCAAACTAATTGACCTAGTTACCTCGGTTTAGAGGTCGGAGCATAAAGTAGACACTCTCGGGTGGATCATCTTTGACGTGAGGAAGCCGTTGATCAAGCTCGATCATGGAGGCCACTAGGAGCATGCTAAAGGAGAGGAGTGAAGACCCGAAGGACTTAAGACTCTTGGTATAAACACTTTTCATAGTAGATAATTTCTTTAGTTGCTAGTTAGGTTTATGGAAGATCTGGTTTAGGGTTATTCTAGAGTCAAGTTTACATCGTTAGAAAAAATTTTGTTCCGCAATCGGCCACGGTTAATGGCCAGGGAATTAGCATAATATTTCATGGTATCAGAGCCAGCCCATAAACCCTATACTAGTAGTTTTAAACGATGTTAATATAAAGAAACCGAAATAACTCTGAAACACAAAGCGATAAATTCAAGTTTCTGTCGAAATTTACAGAGGCTCTAAAATTTTTTTAAACAATTGCAGAGTGCTCCTTTGGTTGTTAGATGAACACAGAACAAAAACGAGGCAATTCCATCACCATGTGGCCAACCAAAACTCTATTATGACCAGCCCCATCGGTTTTTTAGTGAGGAAATGCTTTTAATTTTGTTCTGGGTTCTTGTCTCTTGGATTTAAGGTTTCAGGTGTTTTTTGTTTTTGCCCACGTTAGATATTATGTTATCTTGTGATTAGGGGCAATTCGGGGTATTTCGAAGTCGTTATTTTTAACATTGTTTAATAGTTTCAGGACATACATTACTATCTGCAACCGTGAATGTCATTAGAGCGGAATAACTCGTCTAAATGCTATATGCTCTTTTAGATGGGTTTGCGAACATGAAATTCATGTCGATGCTATACATTACTATCTGCAACCGTGAATGTCATAAGTCCCCCTTTTCTATCCTTCTTTTCTTTCATTAAAATACGAATTTATAAACCCGACGGAAATCGGAACAAACCGATTTCCGATTCGGTTTTCTATCAAATCTCACCTATCACTAATTCCATAATGGTTAAACATCTTCATATTGACTACTAATCACTTAAAAATCAATTTGAACAAGTTTTCACACATGAAATGATAGCTTTTGCAATATATCGTATTCTTTCACTTAAATCCCACCATGTTTGGTTTATCACATTTAACCCTTTAACATTGCTATACCTTAAAGTAGATCACGAGGAAATGACCTACCTCCACACACACTCATATGTAATCATAACACGCTACCTTGAAAACTTAGAATACGATAAAACAAGATTTTACATTAAAATACCATTTTCTTTATAAGCCTTTTCTAAAAGTTCTAAGTTGTATACAATTTTAATGCAATATCTTTTAATAGGAAATACGATAAGTTATGGACATCGATCGTTTATCTAAACCTGACTTTGTGGTGTCTAGGCAAGTGTGTCTAAGGCAAGTGGTTACTTAATTAGGGCCACTACTTGTAGTGGAGAGCCTCCCACTTACCTGACACTTACCTGGCCGCAATTGGCGGTGAAGAGGCGATTTGAGGCTTCTAATGACTTGTCGTTTAGACCATTTAGAAATAGGCTAGTTGGCTTAGGAAACCCTAGAATCTAAAATATGGAAATTTACACCTTTTTACAAATAAATACCTTCTCTTTATAAAACCGTTTTCTAAATGATTAGTATTTATTAAATCTTTGCAAAGCGCCATTACAACCCACCTTTGGGGAACTCGTTAGGGATATTACGGTTTATCGTGCACCCTCGGGCTTAGTAGTGCGAGATTCAGACCTCCGCAAGGAGCATTCGGTCTCGAAAGGTTTAAAATACGACATTGAAGAAAAATGAGATTTTGGAAATTAAAATATTTATTGAAAATTATTCTTGTATAAACATATGTATATTTATCATTTAAACATCTATTTTATTATAAGATAAAGTTTCCACCTTTTCCTAAAAATTACAAGATTAAAAGTTACATTAAAATACCATGAATTTCAATATTACAAATTAATACCTTTATTTATGTAATTAGGATATTTTCACTAGAAATAAGACAAAATAAAATCACACTCATTATAACCATAAAGACGAATAATAAATACTTGAGGTGTATCTTGAAAACTATACAAAAGTACTTTTTACATAAAACCCCCTCAAGTTTTATAATTTACAATAAGGACCCTAATAATTATAGAACTTCAAATTACATTTCTTTTAGTTTGACTCGGGTTTGAGTCCGATTATTTCTGACTTGAATATGATTCAAGTCAATCTATAATCTTTAATATTCCAACTCAATATGAACACATGAACCCCAGAATCCAGTTAATAATCTATACAACTTGACTGAATCAAACCATGGATATACATCCATTATTCCGTTATTCCATTTACCTGATTATGCAGTTACAACATGTTTACTGATATCATGGTTTTGGTCGGTCATCCCACTTACACAATTCAATACAACAATACTATCAAAACACTACGGGGTTTAAGAGGTAGATTGGTACGGAAGGTGTTAAAGGTGGCACGAGGTGGTCAGATTAAGACACCTAACCTATATTCCGTTGCTGTTGTACCGTGGCTTAACGGTTCCTTATACATTCTGTTTGCCCTGGTTCCTAGCATATAGAGACCCCTCTCGTATACACTGGCATCCTTCTGTACCAAGCTACCAACAACAGCGTTAACACAATAGTCCATAATATTCTACAACATAGTACTTTAGAAAATGCCTCTTATTCTGTCTTTTCTAATTCTTCATTACCTTTGGGACTTACCGAGCGACCTGTTCGCTGACGACATTCTATTTCTTTCTTCTTTGAATGTCGTCAGGTACTTTGGACCCAGCAGAGATCGAGCCCACCGGTGAAGACTTGGAGCAGTTTCACGAAGACCCTGAGCTCTAGACATTGTACCTTGTTCTATTCAGTATTTTCATTTCCTGTTATGCCATTGTTTAGGCATCGCTTTTCATTTCAGTTGTATTTACTTTTCGTGCATTGTACAAAAGAATGTTATTAATAAAGTTGCTGTTATTTCTATATCTCTTGCCTCTTGTGATTTACTTTATATTGCTTAGATACGCTTAGCGTATGTACTTCTAAGTATATACGTAGCGGAGCTCGTCGCGTCCTCTTCGCCGTACACTAGGAAGCAGGGCGTGACAGGTTTTGTTGGTGGCCCATGCAGGTCAGAGCTGTATGAATCCCTATCATGCAGTTCTGGTCTGCGTGAACAACCTAAGCAATATAACACAAGAACCAGCAACTAAAATATTCGTTACAATTCATGTTTCTTGAATCTTACAAATTTCTATTCCTTGAATCTTATCATTTCATGTATTTGAATTTGTCATAACCCAAAAATTTCTTAAAGGTTATGGATTTTCCGAACAACACCAGCACCAACGTCAACAACACACCTCCAGCACTACCTCTTGCACCAGCTGTTCCTGCACCACCCACCGAGCAAACAGTGCTACTTGAAGCGATCCGCAGCCTTCTCGAGAGACAACAACAACTCCTGAACCGTCCTGAGACCGACGCACCAGGGGTAAAGCAATTCAGGGCTTTGCACCCCAAGCAGTTCTCTGGTAAAGGAAGCCCTCTTGAAGCTGAAGAATGAGCACAAAGTATCGAAGACGATCTGGCGGCAGCTCAAGTGCCAGACATCGCTTGGGTCTATATGGCGAAGCTACAGCTCACGGATAATGATCGCAACTGGTGGAAGGCGAAAGAAAGCCGTCTGGTACAGCCGATTGAATGGAAGACTTTTCGCTAGAAGTTCGACGCGAAATACTTCCCTGTGACTGCCAGGTTTACAATGGAGCAGCAGTTCATTCATCTACAACAGGATTCAATGTGGGACAAATCAGTAGATGAATACGACGCTGAATTCACCATGTTAAGCCGGTAAGATATGTCACAATAGTTCTAATTTTTTATAATCACATACTACACAGCTAACATAATCTTTAAACAGATTCCCGGCACACTTGATACCGACGGACGATATCAGAGCCCGTCGCTTCCAACAAGGACTGGACACAGAGATTCAGGCTGCTCTAGCCACGGGAAAGTTTTTGACTCATGAGGATGCTCTAGAACCTGCCCGCAGTTATGAGGCAGCGATAAAAGCAAGGGGCAGACCTCAGTCTGCAGGAGTCAAACGCCCTGCCAACCAGATGGCAGGTGGAGCCTCGTCCAGGCCACCTTTCATGCCAAGGCGACCCGGAGTACCAACCCATCGTCCCAGCCCAGCCTTTTGCACCTACTGCAAGAGAACTGGACATATGATGAAGGACTTCCGTCGAGCCAACCGTCTTTGCTTAGTCTGCGGCTCATCTACTCACGATATTGGGTCTTGTCCCTAAAGACAGAACCCAGTTACTGCACCCAGGCCAGCAATTACTTATCCGCAGCGACCTGCTCTTCAGGCACCTGCTCCCAGACCTGCACTACCTGCACCATCCAGAGAACCACAAGCTGCACCACCTCCTCGTCAGTTCCATCAAGCTCAAAGGAACGTTCCGAGGAATGCTCCTTAGGCCAGGAGGAATGTACCAAGGCGCCAGGCTTTCACGATGTCCGTGGAAGAAGCTGAGGCCACTGGCCAAGTCATCACTGGTAAACTTTTCTTTTCAAACTTTGCTTTTCTATCCTGCTACTTAGTTACATATTTTCTATACCTAAAACAAATCCCACATACCTTAAGTACAATCTTAGTATCCTCAATCCCTGCACTTGCACTGTTTGATACTGGAGCATCACACTGCTTTATGTCGCAACGGTTTGTCTAAACCCATGCGATTCCAGTCTCACCGCTTGTATCCAGCTGGAATGTCAGTTCAGGAAATGGCGTTCTAAAGGCAACTATGGGATACAGCTTGTGTCCAGTCGTCGTCTGCAGTCGAGAGTTTTATGCTGATTTCAAAGTACTGGATATACCAAACTTCGATGTGGTTCTAGGAATGGATTGACTTGGAACTTTTTATGCTACCATCGACTGTCGTAAAAGGAGGGTAGTTTTCGAGATCCCAGACCATCCAGTCTTCTATTTCAAAAGCAGAGACCGTACATTGGAGCCAAGTACCTACAAAGCGAAGCCAAGAGAAGCAGTAGTTGCAGCAGCTCAAGCGGAGGAAGAATCAAGACCAGATGTGGTTCGAGAGTTCGACGATGTATTTCCTGACGATATATCAGGTTTGCCTCCCGATCGAGCTCTTGAATTCAGTATTGATTTAGTACCTGGAGCACAACAGGTAATCAAAGCACCCTATCGTTTAAGTCCGGAAGGTTTGAAGGAAGTCCGAACACAGTTGGATGAATTACTGGCGAAAGGATGGATTCGTCCCAACACTTCAAGTTGGGGATCGCTTGTACTACTTATGAAGAAGAAGGAAGGTTCATACAGAATGTGCATCGATTACAGAGCCTTGAATGAAGTCACTATAAAGAACAAGTATCCACTCCAGCGCATCGATGATTTATTCGATCAACTAAGTGGATCTTGTGTTTTCTATAAATTAGATCTTCGTTCAGGTTATCATCAAGTGAAGGTCAAGGAAGCTGATATTCACAAAACAGCTTTCAGAACTTGCTATGGACATTACGAATTTCTAGTGATGCCGTTTGGAGTGACCAACGCTCCCGCAATATTCATGAACCTTATGAATCAAGTTTTCCGGGAGTACTTAGACAGGTTTGTTGTCATCTTCATCGACGACATCCTGGTGTATTCTAAGAGCCGGAAAGAACATGCAGAACATCTACGAATTGTGCTGGAAACTCTTCGACAACATCAGCTTTATACCAAGTACAGCAAGTGCGAGTTTTGGCTAAATCAAGTTGGTTTTCTTGGACATATCGTATCAGGAGAAGGAATCTCTGTGGATCCAGCGAAAGTTTCGGCAGTTAGCGAATGGTCCACACCAAAGTCAGTGAAGGATATTCGAAGTTTCTTGGGTTTATCTGGATATTACAGAAGGTTTATTGAAGGCTTTTCGAAGATAGCAACGCCCCTGACCAAGCTCACACGTAAAGATGAAGAATTTGTGTGGTTAGAAGCATGCGAACAAGATTTCGTAGAACTCAAGTCAAGGTTGACATCAGCATCTATTCTCGTTATACCGGATCAATCTGGAGGATTCGAAGTGCATTGCGATGCATCCGGTAAGGGATTAGGATGTGTTCTACATCAGCACGGTAAGGTTGTGGCTTATGCTTCAAGACAGCTGAAGATCCATGAGCGCAATTATCCGACACATGATTTGGAGTTGGCAGCCATCATCTTTACTGTCAAGATTTGGCGTCATTATCTACTTGGTGAACGAGTGAACATCTACACAGATCATAAGAGCCTGAAGTACGTGTTTACTCAGAAGGAGTTGAATATGCGGTAGAGAAGATGGTTAGAACTCATGGCGGACTTTGACCTCAACTTGCAATATCACCCAGGGAAGGTGAATGTAGTACCTGATGCTCTTAGTCGCCAACCATTAGCAATGAATCTCACCGCTCAGTGGAAGCTTCAACAAGACTTGCATCAGATGGAGATTGAAGTAGTCATGCCAGGTAATGCTTCAAGTTTGATGAATTTACAAGTTCAATCAACTATTGTCAATCAGATCAAAGCAGCTCAAGCAAGTGATGCTAAGTTGCAAAAGATCAGAGAACAAGTGGAGAATGGACTCAGAACAGACTTCATCATCCATGAAGACGGATCTTTGAGATTCGGCAGCAGATTGTGTGTACCAAAAGGTCCTGTTCGGGAAGAGTTAATGAAAGAAGCTCACAACTCTCCCTATTCAGTACACCCTGCAGGTACCAAAATGTACAAAGATCTACGTCAGAATTATTGGTGGCATGGAATGAAGCGTGAAGTTGCCAGAAGCGTCGCAAAATGCTTGGTGTGTCAGCAAGTAAAGGCTGAACATCACAGGACTGCTGGATTACTTCAACCGTTACCAATCCCAGAATGGAAATGGCAACACATCATGATGGACTTTGTGACTGCTCTTCCTCGCAGCACAAAGGGTAACGATGCCATATGGGTCATTGTGGATCGACTCACAAAGTCGGCTCACTTCATCCCATTTCGAGTTGGCCAATCAACTGAGACACTAGCAAAGAAGTACATGGAGGTAATAATCTAATTTATATTTAAAACTCTTCATAATGTACTATCTCTGATACCCATGAACTCATACAGGAAATTGTGAGACTCCATGGAGTACCGGTCTGCATTGTATCCGATCGGGACACCAGGTTCCGATCGCAATTTTGGCAGAGTCTGCAAGCAAGCTTGGGAACAAGTCTGAACTTCAGCATGGCTTATCATCCACAAACAGATGGTCAGTCGGAACGAACTATTCAGATCTTGGAGGATATGCTCAGAGCATGTATGCTAGACTTCAAAGGATCGTGGGAAGATCACCTACATCTCGTGGAGTTTTCGTACAACAACAGCTACCAAGCAAGCATAGGAATGACACCTTTTGCAGCACTGTATGGAAGGAAGTGTCGATCGCCATTAAGTTGGGACGACATCGGAGATAGGGAACTTCTTAGACCGGAGATGATAGTAGAGACTGTTGATGTGGTCCGTACAATTAGGGAAAGGATGTGCATAGCCCATGATCGACAGAAGCACTGGGCTGATGCAAAGAGACAACACTTGGAGTTCCAGCCAGGAGATCACGTATTCCTGAAAATATCTCCGAACCGCGGAGTGATCCGATTTGGAAGACGGGGTAAGTTGAGTCCGAGATACATTGGACCGTTCGACATACTCGAACGAGTCAGTGAAGTGGCATACCGCTTAGCGCTTCCACCTTCATTGGAAGGAGTGCATAATGTGTTCCATATATCCCAACTAAGAAAGTATGTAAGTGACCCCAGTCGTGTTCTCAATCATTCCGAGCTCACTATACAGCCCGACTTGTCTTGTGAGCAACAGACTGTGGAAATCCTGGACAGGAAAGTGAAGACACTTCGGAACAAGGAAGTTAACTTGGTTCGAGTGATGTGGAGGAAAGATACTCCAGAAGAGTCCACTTGGGAAAGGGAGGATGAAATGCATACTAGATATCCACACCTCTTTGTAAACTAGTCCTCAAATAAAAGTTGTAAATTTCGAGAACGAAATTTTTGTAAGGAGGGTAGACTGTAACAACTCCATTTTTAATGTACAAAGAATTGATTTAAATTCAATGTATACTTGGAGTATTTATTGCAGCTGATATCTCTTTAAGTATTTATTTCACTCCATAATTACAAGAAGGAGCTTGTAGCTCATTGGTAACACCTTGCATTGATGAACCAAGCCACCGGAGTTCAAATCCCGTGCCCCACATATTTTTTGTATTTATTTTATTTTAATTTCTTTTGGAAGTCAACAGTAAAAAGGCCATAACTCCCAAAATATGTACTGGACAACAAAAAGTAAATATACCACATTGTACCCCCGAAGAATTCTCGGCCGTTGGACCCTTGACTCGGCCCGACTCGGCGCCGCCGGCCGGACTTGGCCAAACGGCCGAGTCACCAACAGAGAAAAGTTGGGTCTTGACCTGGTCCACCCTCCTGCATACTCTAAATGCTTGGATCGGTTATCATTTGGCCAATAAATCCCTTTTAATCCTAAGTTTAATGAATTTTAATGAATTTTTATATATTTTTTATATATATTTTTTAATTAAAACCCTAACCCTAGCCTAACCTTATATAAACCCCTATACCCTCTACCCTCTCACCCTACATTCCTAAGTCCACTCTCTAAAAATTTCAAGAGAACTCGGTACGTTAGAAAACGAGCGAAAGGCGAAGCGCTGCCGAAATCGACGGTGAATCCCGGCGATCGTACTAGGACTCTTCACGACGTTTCGACGCACCGACAAACCCACTACCTTCCTAGCACTCTCTAGCTTGTCCAAACCCGTAAGTCCCCCTTTTCTATCCTTCTTTTCTTTCATTAAAATACAGATTTATAAATGTAGGGTTCCTAGGCACTCTCAAGAGGTCTCACAAGGAATCACCCATGCCAATTTCAAATTTTACGGGTGCCGAGAAACCTTAATACGGATCGTTAACTAGATATTTAGGCGAAAATGAAGCTAGTTAACAACTTAACTAAATGGTAAACGGAAATACAACCTTTGTAGATCCGGTGCTCCACCTCCATAGCTCCGTGATGATGTCTCCTCGCTGTCCAAAACGGATCCCGGGCTCTAGCATCGGCTTCATCGGAGAAAGAGCGGGCTAGGTCATCGACGACGATGCCGAAGATGATCTACGTCGAGGCATCACTAGATCAAGCTCCAACTTCACCAAGTCAAGAAAACTTGTGAAGGAAACACCCTATACTACTTGGCAAGAGGTAGAGGATGAAGAAATAGGAGGTGGGTTCACTTTAGAATTGGATTTCTCACTCATTTCATCAAGTTGCCATTGATGGAGGCATGCTTTCTTCAAGTGAAGAAGAAGAGGAAGAAGATGAATATTATGATAAGTATATATATATATATATATTTTTTTAGAATAATTCAAAAAGAATTATTCTTATCATAACATGAACCATGGTTTGATGTAGAGAGTTAACTCAAGTTAGATGAATGGTTAGGGTTTGAAGAAGAAGACAAAAAGGTTACATGAGTCAAAGTTGCATGAAGCTTCAAGAAGCTTCATGTAAGAAAGCAACCTTTTTATTTTCTTTTCACTTTTTCTTTTAATCCAAATTAAAAAATAAATGAATGAATAAATGAATAAAAACCCTAACCATTTACTTAACCATGGTTTAACTCTTTACACAAACCCTAGCAAGCATGTATCATCAAACATGATACAATCAAGTGCACAAAAAGTATATCACATATACAATGTGCACATCCGAGCGAGAAAATCCATTTAAAGTGAACCGATACTAGTTAATGCAAAGTAATATATCAAATATATAATTATGCATTAAATCAACACTTGATTTAATGATCCGGTCATATCGCATATAACCGACTAATATCTACAGTAACAACTTATCGAATCAACACTTGATCCGATAACCCGGCTATATCGCATATAACCGATCAATGTCACAAATCGCGAGAATCGAATACAGTATCACATACTGGTATCATTCTCGGTCCCGCACATATCTCATATGCGATCCTATTTCGTTTCGCTTGAGCCAGGAAACCTCTGTGTAGGACTCTAAAGACTCGTCAATACGCCGGCAGCAGATGATGATCATATCAAACACCCACAAGCCGCAAGCGGTCTGCTAAACGTAACGGCCACCCGGGTATTGAGCGATCAGAAGATCGACGAGCAAGCCCGCTCACACTCCAGTGAATCCAACCAGTAACACTTACCGTACAGTCCGGTCTGATCGTCTGATATGTCGCATATCTCGCCTAGGGGTGGTAAACGTCAGACCCCAATAGCTCGATAAGTCGTGTCGATATGAGGTCTATAACAGTTTGAGAAACTACTGGTAACACTTACCAGTAAATCTCAGCAACCCTGGCCAGGGATTTCCGGTTATAGCCAATCGAACACAGCGCAACATCAACTCCCTATACCGGGAGAGACGAATCCCCTCCTATCGCTCATTGCCTCCATGTAACTCGGGACTGTACCTAAAAACCACCGTTTTGCACGCCCTCTTGGACGTGGTAAGATGGAAATCAAAGCACAGTGGGAATCACACAAGACTCTATGACGATCTCGGGTCAACAGACTACTCTGTACCAGTGTCACCTGAGAACTGCCATCTGACGTAAGGTATAATACCATCTGGGAGTTCTCGGCGAGTCCGTCCAGTGTACCCAGTCTCTACTGAGCACCCGTATATCATCTCTGGTGTCAAACACCGATGGATATGGGATCATCCATCGCCCATCTGTATGGGTCGAGAAGGTACACGCTAGCCTACTCTGGTATATCGATGCCCCGTCTCGATACACCCACGACTAGGGACTTTGAAGGATGTACTTATGGACTACCATGTCCCCACTAGTATGATCTGCATCATAGTCCAGATAGTCAAGTACACATCCTAAGGGCTTTACCAACGTGTAACAGAGAGACAATCAGTATACACGTTAAGGTAAAGATCAACCAGATAGCATACTATCATGTCGAGCAAGAAAGTCCTCCCTATATATGTCCAAGCATCCACTACAATATACATCCTATGTATAGTAATGGCCTCTAGGGCATACATATAACTAACAATCTCCCACTTGCACTAGGGCCATCTGTAGCAGTGGTTGTAGTATCTCATACTCAACTATCCCATAAAAGTCTCTCTCTGGGAATAGGCCTTTGTGAGTGGATCCACTGTGTTGTCCTCTGAGTCTACTCTCCAAACCTCGATCACCCTGGAGATCATCCATCTCTATGATCAGGTGATACTGCCTTAGAATATGTCTGGATCACTGATGGGACGGGTGTTCCTTGCACAAGCCACAATTCCATTGTCACACAATGGGAGGAACTAAGTTCATCTCATGAACAAATATACATCCAGACTGCCTCTTTGGTAGCACCTTAAGTAGCGATGTATTCAGCCTTAATCGTCTAGTATGTCACGGTATCTTTCTTGGAACTCTTCCAACATACCGTCCCTCCACTGAGGGTAAAGACAATGCCTGCGACTGACATTCAGTCGTCATTATCACCCTGGAACCCTTCCAGTGATTCTCCCCAGGATCGATTGATACCATCTCACTATAACTAGTGAGAATCCTAACATCCATTTAGATCTATCTCATAGATCCAAAACTCAGGATTTAGGAGGTATCACTTTGATCCTATATGGAGAATCATTGTGATAAGCGGAGATTGACCGAGCGTAGCATAGGAAACTCCTTCCCTATCAAGAGCATGCCATCCACGTACTTTACGAGGATCGTCACTATACTCCCTACTACCTTTTTGTTTATACAAGGTTCATCTACCATTTTGATGATGTCAAACTCTTTGACTAACACATCAAAACAGATGTTCCAACTCCGCGATACCTGCTTTATCCTATAAAGCATCTTGTACACGTTTCCGCTGCTCCCACTGTCTACGAAGCCCTCTGGCTGTGTACTTATAGACGTTCTCTTCTAAAACATCATTTAGAAAAGTAGTCATGGCACCCAACCGCCAGATATCATAGTCATGGTATGTAGCCGTAGCAAGTAGAATCTGGATGGACTTAAGCATAGATACTGGAAAAAGGTTTCGTCATTATCCACGCCTGGTCAATGACGAAAACCTTTAACAAGTCTAGCTTTGAAAGTCTCAACTTTTCCATCTACACCAAGTAATCTTCTCAAGATATACTTGCTCCTGATGGGGATTTAACCCTTCAGATATAGCAACTAAAGTCCATACTTTGTTGGTGTATAAGGATTCCATCTCAGATCACTAAGCATCCAGCCATTCTTACAGGGTCTCACTCCTGATGGCCAGCTCGAAACTAGTTGGGTTATCATCTTATGATGCAATCCTCGCTCCCACTGTCATATAGAAACCGAAGTATCTCTCAGGCGGTTGAGGAACCTTACTAGATCGGCGGAGAGGCTGAGGTTCGTTGGTAACTATTGAATCCTTTGGTTTTATCAAATCATCTTCTGTAATTTGTATAGCTGGAACCTTTCCAGTTGTACATAACAGACCTTGCCTCGAGCTTGTCCGGATTTTTCTTTTAGACATAGGCTGGACAACCCCAAATCTTAACTAACTTAAGATATGGGCTCTTCCCTTTCCATATCACATATAAAGCGGTAGGCATCTGATTTGATCGGAACCCTATTCAATAGGTATGCAACTTCATAAGTGCATAACTCCCAAAAGGAAAAAGGTAACTCAGCAGTACTCATCATAGAGCACACCATATCAGATAGGGTGTATCTGCTCCGCCCCGATATACCATCGTGCAATGGTGTATACGGAGGAGTAATGCTGAGAGAGAATCTTATTCTCCTTTAGAATAATCCAGGATTTCCGTGCTCAAGTATTCTCCTCCTCGATCTCATCAAAGTACATAATACTTATACCCGTATTGGTTCTCTACTTCTAACTTATATTCTGTGAATATCTCAAAAGGTTCTGACTTATGTTTCAACAGGAACATATGTTTGAATCAAAAGAGATCATCAGAGAATGAAGTACAAAGAACCGGTCTTGGCATGTGTAGACTGGGGACCTACATACATCAACATGTATCATCCCAAAAGTTCACTAACTCTTTCTCTGTTTCCAATAAACAGAGCTGGTGTCATTATATCTTTGTGACATGACTGGCAAGTTTCACAAGATGTAGATTCAAACTGATTTAAATATGCATCTACATGTAACTTCAGCTAGCCGGGTCGCATTGATATGACCTAGTCTACAATGCCTCAAGAAGGATCCGTTCATTTCTGAACTCTTCCTCTTGTGTGTGTTCCGTATACTTAGAACTGTAGTTTGATTTAGAACATCAATGCTTTTAGATAACGTGCCTGAACCGATCAATTTTTGATATAGGAAATGTTCAAAACATTATCCAACAATACAGAATTTTATCATTTCTTTACTAATAAAGAGACTGATATGATTTTGTATATCAGGTTCGGTATCTAATAACATTCGTTCAGAATCAATGTATTGGTAATACAGGGTGACAGTGACCAACAGACTTGGCTGCAACACTTGCCCGTTTTCTGCCTCATGAAACTTATCACCCGTTCTCAGTTTTCTACCCTTTTGTAGCCCTATGTAACAGATTACATATCAGGGATCCTCATCCGGTAGCATATACCAAGGATGCGTAGGATACTGAGAAACAGTTCTTGTAATGAACACACCCGAAGATGATGCATCAGCATGCACTCTCTTCGTTTGGGCGGCACGGGAAATCTGGTATTCCCCAATTTCCTGCTCTGTCTTATAACAATTATAAGTTGGAGCGGGACCAACGTTCCCCAGCTCAGTATAACAAGCGGGTTTCGGTCTAATATCCGTATTATTATCTTGATTAAGGCGTGATATGGTCGCTACCTGGAGAGAGAGAGAAGAAAACACTCAGCGTGCGCTCTTGCAAGAATAGATTGGTTATTATTTTATCTAATCAGGATGGCTCCCACTGCTTTTTATCAAATCTTCCTTCAAACCTAAAAGGAAAGACTAGCCGGGATTAATTACACACTACAAATTCGCCAATCTTTCAGCTAGGGCCAGTGTCGGTACTTTGAGGGAGGTCCCCCGTGCTTTCGCACGAACCTAATTAATGTAAACCTCGTTTTCCCAGAGGCGTAACCCCGTTGACACCTTTCTAGACACCTACTTGATTAGCTAATTGTAATGTGTAAAACTCTCCCAGGAGTAACAATTACTCGCAGCGGGTATCGGGATCCAACTATCTCATAGAAGGTATGCAATCTCATTGCAAATTTCAACACTTGAAATTCCCGATAATATTTTTCCCCTAACCTCCTATGACCTTGACAAAGGCCAACAAACCATAGGATGCTAGTCAAGTTCAACCCGTCATTTCCTGATTGAATTAAACCCACCCGCACGGCCCTTGACAAAGGCCAACAAGGTCGCACGACTACCCTAATCCAATCTGCATCATATGCATAAGCAGATAAGCACCAGTTAGCTACCGCACACTGCGCCTTGACAAAGGCCAACAAACGCAGCACGAATACTAACTACTACTTATCTGAAATGACGGAGGGCCACGACAGGTTTTTCTGAAAACCTTTTGCGTAAAGAACTTGATATCGATGTAGAATCAAATGATTTTAAAATGGAGTGTTTTTAAGGCTTTTCTAGTTTTGCTAAAGGAGTCACTCCCGGTGAAGGGATCGTCGGTCCTTTCCTCGTCGAATGAGGTGCGGGATATATCATATATATCACTGTGCAAAGCAAAAACACTTAAAAGCAATCAAAAGACAAACGAACGAGTGTGTAGCATCTGCCAGTTTTTGCTAAAGGAGTCACTCCCGGTGAAGGGATCTCGGTCCTTTCCTTATCGAATAAGGTGCAGGATATATCATATATACCGCTGTGCAAAGCAAGAACTGTAGCTGCCTGTTTTATTTTTAAATTCGATTCTACAACATCTTAGGTTTCTTTTCTTTCATTAATCACATTAATGAAGTCCCATCATTTAAGTACCTAAACATCACAGATAAATACGACGTACACTTATGCCATCCGCATTCGCCTCGATGTCCCCTCGTGCACCGTTAGGTTAGGTAACTAACGGCAGAGCGGGGCAGGGCTAGCACGGGTGTAAAACATAAGTAACGTCTATATAATATATCATATATACTATATACAGTATCCATCACAGAACATATTACATGATCACATCACAGATATCGCAGCAGAAGAATCATATGAAATATTGGATATACTAGGACGTCCGTGTTTTCAATACGAGCCAGTATAAAACACGGATTCCACGGTCGTGATGAATAGCCAAACCCACACCCCTAGACACCTACGAGAGCGGCAAGCAACCCTACCAATTCTGGAGTTAGGAGACCCGGACTCGACTCCTCGAGTTGGTCTCCCACTGGACTCCAGAACCCGGTTACTTGTGCTCCCCTCCTTGGGTCTATCCTAGTGCAGAAAAGTAAATAATATACAAAGGGTGACAACTTCCGCAACCTGGAAGTGCCCAATAAAAGAATATTACATACAAGTTTTTACATGAATGAAAATGAAAAACACTCATCTCACATAAAAACCCCGGCTATTCAAACACGACGATCCAATATAACATATCCAGCAACACATAACATCACATGTCATCAACGTAAGTAAATATGCGCATCCCAATTGTCGTTGACATATAGCAACGAAACCGGCGATATCACATATTACACTTACGGTCACAGAAAAGAAAGTGTAAACTACAACAGTTGGAATCCGCAACCACCTCAGACATCGCATGCCTGACCAAATGAATTCCTTAGACATCGCATGCCTAACAATTATAAACCCCGCATTTTAGTCTCAAATCGAAAACACTTTTCAATATCAAGTCGGGCAATTCAACAAGATTCCCGACATCCTGATCGAATGCTCGTCGTAAACTTCAGTAGACGGCTGCACCCCCGATACCGTCGACGCAGTGCACCAAGACGGAACACCGCTACCGCGAACACCCGGACGGATGCTTTCGGCGACGGGGTTCTCCTATAGTCACTTGGTCGGGGCTATGGAGTGAGGCTGTCTATTAAGTTTACCCGGCGAGTATCCGCGTACGCTACGTGATTGCGACGGACTTTTGGTCACATCAAAATTCCGTAGCAACCGATCAAGTGAGACTAAACTTCTATGTTTATAACATTCATTCAGCAATCTCATAACTCTTTGTGAATTCCATTATTGTATCACATTCCGGATAAACAGAAAATGTTAAACTTTCCGATTGAACATTCGAACACCCAAGTTTTCCCGATACAGCTCAACACATGAAATAAGTCTAAAAACATTCAGTTCGTGCCTCAGTACCAACGGTCCAGCCGTAGAAGGGTCAAGCCAACGCCGTACCGCCCTCACATTTGGCACGCCGTACCGCCCTACATGTGGAACGCCGTACCGCCCTAAACCCGAAGGTTCAAAGGGCAGTTCAAGACGGTCACATAATCGAGTTAAGGTTGTTGTCTTCTAGAGGGACCATTGCTGTTACTTGCACTACTTAGAACGTCGTTAAACCACAGAAAAATCCAACACTTGGAAATTTTCCGACAGGGGAAAAGTTGGGTATTTATATCCGGTCGAACTTTTTAACATATTCTAAAAATTACCCGGAAAAAACACACTGACAAAATTAGACTGTCCGATCGAATCTCCGAATCCCCAATACAACCCAGAAAATACAACTCTGGAAAAAATATTAAAAATTCCCAGGAAAACAGCACAGAAAACTAAGAATTACTGTGCAAAATTAGATGCACAAAAGGACAAAATTGCCGCGGAACCGCCGCATGAGCATGCTCATGCCGCGGATCCACGGTGACTTTACGGAATCAGGCCATCGAATTTTACAGCAACCATAACAATCCCCTGCTGATTTTTCTGCATATTTTTAATTACAAAAATCCACATTTTACAAAATTGTCCAGAGAGCATTTTAAAGTCGGGGTTTCGGGTCGATCGGACTTCTAACTCCGTCAACGCATCGCCTAAGGCTCTAGCTAGGCTCTGATACCACTGTAGGGTTCCTAGGCACGCTAATGAGGTCACACAAGGCATCAACCATGCCAATTTCAAATTTTACGGGTGCCGAGAAACCCTAATACGGATCGTTGACTAGAGTTTAGGCGATAAAAGCAGCTAGTTAACAACTTAACTAAATGGTAAACGGAAATACAACCTTTGTAGATCCGGTGCTCCACCTCCATAGCTCCGTGATGATGTCTCCTCGCTGTCCAAAACAGATCCCGGGCTCTAGCATCGGCTTCATCGGAGAAAGAGCGGGCTAGGTCATCGACGACGATGCCGAAGATGATCTACGTCGAGGCATCACTAGATCAAGCTCCAACTTCACCAAGTCAAGAAAACTTGTGAAGGAAACACCTATACTACTTGGCAAGAGGTAGAGGATGAAGAAATAGGAGGTGGGTTCACTTTAGAATTGGATTTCTCACTCATTTCATCAAGTTGCCATTGATGGAGGCATGCTTTCTTCAAGTGAAGAAGACGAAGAAGAAGAAGATGAATATTATGATAAGTATTTTTTTTTTTTTAGAATAATTCGAAAAGAATTATTCTTATCATAACTTGAACCATGGTTTGATGTAGAGAGTTAACTCAAGTTAGATGAATGGTTAGGGTTTGAAGAAGAAGACAAAAAGGTTACATGAGTCAAAGTTGCATGAAGCTTCAAGAAGCTTCATGTAAGAAAGCAACCTTTTTATTTCTTTTCACTTTTTCTTTTAATCCAAATTAAAAGATAAATGAATGAATAAATGAATAAAAACCCTAACCATTTACTTAACCATGGTTTAACTCTTTACACAAACCCTAGCAAGCATGTATCATCAAACATGATACAATCAAGTGCACAAAAAGTATATCACATATACAATGTGCACATCCGAGCGAGAAAATCCATTTAAAGTGAACCGATACTAGTTAATGCAAAGTAATATATCAAATATATAATTATGCATTAAATCATTAAATCAACACTTGATTTAATGATCCGGTCATATCGCATATAACCGACTAATATCTACAGTAACAACTTATCGAATCAACACTTGATCCGATAACCCGGCTATATCGCATATAACCGATCAATGTCACAAATCGCGAGAATTGAATACAGTATCACATACTGGTATCATTCTCGGTCCCGCACATATCTCATATGCGCTCCTATTTCGTTTCGCTTGAGCCAGGAAACCTCTGTGTAGGACTCTAAAGACTCGTCAATACGCCGGCAACAGATGATGATCATATCAAACACCCACAAGCCGCAAGCGATCTGCTAAACGTAACGGCCACCCGGGTATTGAGCGATCAGAAGATCGACGAGCAAACCCGCTCACACTCCAGTGAATCCAACCAGTAACACTTACCGTACAGTCCGGTCTGATCGTCTGATATGTCGCATATCTCGCCTAGGGGTGGTAAACGTCAGACCCCAATAGCTCGATAAGTCGTGTCGATATGAGGTCTATAACAGTTTGAGAAACTACTGGTAACACTTACCAGTAAATCTCAGCAACCCTGGCCAGGGATATCCGGTTATAGCTAATCGAAGACAGCGCAACATCAACTCCCTATATCCCCTCCTATCGCTCATTGCCTCCATGTGACTCGGGACTGTACCCAAAAACCACCGTTTTGCACGCCCTCTTGGACGTGGTAAGATGGAAATCAAAGCACAGTGGGAACCACACAAGACTCTATGACGATCTCGGGTCAACAGGCTACTCTGTACCAGTGTCACCTGAGAACTGCCATCTGACGTAAGGTATAATACCATCTGGGAGTTCTCGGCGAGTCCGTCCAGTGTACCCAGTCTCTACTGAGCACCCTTATATCATCTCTGATGTCAAACACCGATGGATATGGGATCATCCATCGCCCATCTGTACGGGTCGAGAAGGTACACGCTAGTCTACTCTGTTATATCGATGCCCCGTCTCGATACACCCACGACTAGGGACTTTGAAGGATGTACTTATGGACTACCATGTCCCCACTAGTATGATCTGCATCATAGTCCAGATAGTCAAGTACACATCCTAAGGGCTTTACCAACATGTAACAGAGAGACAATCAATATACACGTTAAGGTAAAGATCAACCAGATAGCATACTATCATGTCGAGCAAGAAAGTCCTCCCTATATATGTCCAAGCATCCACTACAATATACATCTTATGTATAGTAATGGCCTCTAGGGCATACATATAACTAACAATAAACCCGACGGAAATCGGAACAAACCGATTTCCGATTCGGTTTCTATCAAATCTCACCCATCACTAATTCCATAATGCTTAAACATCTTCATGTTGACTACTAATCACTTAAAAATCAATTTGAATAAGTTTTCACACATGAAATGATAGCTTTGCAATATATCGTATTCTTTCACTTAAATACCACCATGTTTGGATTATCACATTTAACCCTTTAACATTGCTATACCTTAAAGTAGATCACGAG